>VZTY01021784.1:0-28252 GCA_013400935.1 Turnix velox
CCTCAGAGTAACTTATCTGTACCCTAGGGGGTCCTATGAAAGGCAGGGGAAGGAATTTTTAACATAATATCAGATGGGAGGACTAGAAACAATGGATATAAATTGGAAGGGGGTAGATTTAGACTAGACATAAGAAAGAAATTCTTTACAGTGAGGGTGGTGAAATACTGGAACAGGTTGCCCAGAGAGGTTGTGGATGCCCCCTCTCTGGAGGTGTTCAAGACTAGGCTGGACAAGGCACTGGGCAGTCTGGTCTAGTGGGAGGTGTCCCTGCCTATGGCAGGGGGGTTGGAACTCGATGATCTTTGAGGTCCCTTCCAACCCAAACTATTCTATGATTCTATGAAAATCACATATGGGGAGAAAGGAACTTTATCCTATCAGACTTAAGCATGCAACACCACATCGCTGCTTTCAAACCCTTTTGAGTACTTAATTTTTTTTTCTCAGTAAAACTACACAAATCTGCAGAACAGCAGGTCAGATGATTCAAATTAGATGTTAAAAAATGCTGTTCTCTCAGGCAATTGAAGGCGCTGGAGCGTGAAACAAGGTGGTGTTTGTCTGAAGGGGGTGAGGGGGAATTCAGTGGTTCTCCACGATGGCGTGTCCCTCCAGAGCAAGCCACTGTCAGCCCCAGCCTGCTCTCAGCTCCAGCTCCTGACAACCCACAGCAGCTCTCCCACATCGGGATTTAAAATTTTCATGCATGAAGGAACAGAACTCTGAAGCATTTATTCTCACCTGCCAGTTAGGCTACATCACATCCCACTGCAGCTATAATTTGGAATGGAGATACTGCCACCTTAACTTCAGTTCTTTTCCATCGGGGGAGGGGGGGAGGAAGAGGATGGGGACCCTGCTATGTCACAGCCCATCCCATGAGTTTGCTGATGTTCTTTAGAGTTCTGGTAAATTAAATGACCTTGAAGCTTGACACTAAGCTGTGTGGTGCAGTTGACACACCAGAGGGAAGGGACGCCATCTAGAGGGACCCTGACAGGCTCAAGAGGTGGGCCCATGCCAACCTCATGGAGTTCAATAAGGCCAAATGCAAGATCCTGCACCTGGAACGGGGGAACCTCAAGCGCAGATAGAGGCTGGGTGGAGAGTGCCTTGAGTGCAGCTCCGAAGAGAAGGATTTAGGGGTGTCAGTGGATGAAAAACTCAACATGAGCCAGCAGTGTGTGCTTGTAGCTCAGAAGCCAACCAAATCCTGGGATGCATGAAGAGAAGTGTGACCAGCAGGTCAAGGGACATGATTTTGCCCCTCTTCTTGGCTCTGGTGAAACCACAACTGGAGTTACTGTGCCCAGTTCTGGAGCCTTCAATAGAAGAAGGACATTGAGCTGTTGGAGCAGGTCCAGAGGAGGACCACAAAAGATGATCAGAGGGCTGGAGCACCTCCCTTCTGAGGACAGGCTGAAGGAGTTGGGGTTGTACAGCCTGGAGGAGAGAAGGCTCAGGGTGACCTCATAGTAGCTTCTCAATACCTGAAGGGGGCTACAGAAAGGCTGGGGTAGGACTTTTTAATAGGGTCCAGGATGGCAGGACTAGGAGTAATGGATGTAAATTGGAAGAGGGGAGATTTAGGCTGGAAAGAAGAAAGAAGTTCTTTACTATGAAGGAGAGTGGTGAGACACTGGAACAGGTTGCCCAAAGAGGCTGTGGATGCCCTCTCCCTGGATGAGGCATTGAACAGCCTGGTGTCCCTGCCCCTGGCAGGGGGGTTGGAACTAGATAAACTTTAAGGTCCCTTCCAACACAAACCATTCTATGAACTTAGCTTGTGCACTATGGAGATTCATTTTGCATTTTCTGATAGACAAGGGATGCTCAGAGACCTTGGGGTTGCACAATGGGAGGATGACAACTCCCTGGAGTTTGGGAAGCAGACAGAGATGGGACATCATCTAGCAGGGCACTCCTGCAGCCTAGGATCGTTCCTGTCCTCTCAGATCTGTCTCACTAACAGATTATGGTTTGAAATCTTCCTTTTTAGAGCACTGCATGAGGAGCTGCTTTGGATCTCAGCTCTTTTCCTAACACCAAATGTCAAGATTGATGCAGACTCTGGTGAGAAACTGCCGTAGATGATGGCAGAAACTGAGCAGAAATAAATGTGCAACCACTGTGCAAATCATCCCCATTTATGCAACCTCTGGATAAATCTACAGGTTTTAGAAATGCTGGAAACAAAGTTCCCAGCTGAGTTCTGGGTCTCTGCCCCTCCACAAATGCTATTTCTTTCCTCTGCTCTCTGAGGGATGCTGTGCCCTGACTGTGCATAAGTATTTAATCCTGAAAGTTGCTTTATTGTGTCCAGAAATGCATGGTCAGGCATCTGAACAGGAGATGGGCCAAGGCATGCAATTTAACAGAGAAGAGCATCTCTGTGGGTTTCTCTCAGCTCTTTCTGCCCTTTTACTCTGCAATCATAAGACTCCACCTGGAGTTACTGCCTCCAGCTCTGGAGCCATCAGCAGAGGGACATGGAACTATAGGAGAGGGTCCAGAGGAGGCCACAAAGGATGATGCAAAATCTAGAGCACCTCTCCTATGAAGACAGGGTGAGAGAGTTGGGGTTGTTCTGCCTGAAGAGAACGCTGCACCTGGGGAGACCTCACAGTGGCCTCCCAGTGCCTGAAGGGGCCACAGGAAAGCTGGGGAGGGGCTGTTTGCCAGGGCATGGAGCCACAGGATGAGGGGCAGTGGTTTCAAACGAGAGCAAGGGAGGGTTAGATCAGACATGAGGAAGAAGTTCTTCCCCATGAGGGTGGTGAGACACTGTAACAGGATGCCCAGAGAGGTGGTGGAGGCCTCATCCCTGGAGATATTCAAGGCCAGGCTTGCTGAGGCTCTGAGCAACCTGATGTAGTGCAGGATGTCCCTGCTCACTGCAGGGGGTTTGGATAGATGGTCTTTACAGGTCCCTTCCAACTTTATGATTCTATGATCATGTTCTTTTGGTGAAATACAGACAGCAAATTGACTGCAGGACTGTGGGGGAAACCTCTGGGCATGTGAAGCCTCATTTGGGTTTATCCCCAGACAGAAGCAGAGCAGTTCCAAGAGGCAGCAGCAGTAGAGCATTCACTAATTACCAGCACTGAGCTTGACCCTCTGACCTCCACGAGATTTGGGAGTCAGCCAGGAAAGCTCCAGTGCTCAGAAAACTGTTGCTCTTTCACAAATTTGTGAAGGAAAAGTATAAAAGGCAAATCATGACCTACCTTATAACGTGTGTTTGTAATGAATTTCCAGTCTCCACAGCCAACTGGAGCTCTGTTATGGGACATGATCTCCTGTTAGTGATGCACTGAGAGAATGGTGCAGCTTTATCTCCACACACAGACAGCAGAGACCACCCTGATAAGGGGAAAGAACTTGTTTAGTCCTAATGGATTTCTGCCTCTGGAAAGAGAAATAAATGTCCTGTCAATTTTAAATATATATACGCCCCTGTGTTATCTGTGGTATTAATCTGAGAAAGCAAAAGCTGCCTAATAAGATGCTATAACATTTATTTAAACTCTGCAACACACTCAATGACAAAGGTACACGAGCTTTCACAGATAATATATGAACTTCAAGGGGGTTTGGAATCAATTCTGTTATTTTGAAATATTATTTGAGGACATTTATTATCTCTCCAAATTACAAAAAAAGTAGAGCCTTACAGTGCTGTTGTGTACTGTAAATACTGGAGCTAAGTCAAAAACAAAAGTTTATAGATTTCATGATGATTTAACCTACTAAAGAAGAGACTGGGACTCTTCTCCAAGCAGCATCCAGAAGGATGCTCTCTCCTTATCTTGAGAACTCAATTCACAAAGCATCCAAATTAGCAGCAAGACACCTTTAGAGATAAATCTTTGCCAATTATCTGAAATGAGAGCTACCCACAGAGAGTCTTTTCAGGTGTTAATCTGCTACCTGGAGACCTAGAAGAATATATAACATGAAAATCTATTGTCTCCATGAGGAATGTGCTAAACTCAGAAAGAAATGGTGGCATCGAGACTAAATTCTGTAGAATCTGGGTTACTTTAATTAGCCAACACTTGAACTTAGCATTTACAGTTTCACATTAGACTGATCCTGCCTTAAGTCATGAAGTCATACAATGGTTTGGGGTTGGAAAGAACACCAAAAACTATCCATTCCTCAAGGTGAGGACACCATCCACCAGCTCAGGTTGCTAAAAACACCAGACAGGTCTGAATTTATGGCAGGTTTCTGCTCATACCCAGCTCTTTCCTTCATCAACTCTTATCATCAGGGAGCTGGGACAAAGAGAATGAAGGAGCTGCCCTGGATCACCCACTTTCAAGGCTCCCTTTGCAATCCCAGCAGCTAATGCCAAGCTTTTGTTTGTCAGCTGGAAGCTCAAGGTTGCTTTTTGTTGTTCAAGGTTGCCTCTAGGTTCCACTAGCACAGTTTTTGTGGCATTGTCACCACCTGGCTGGTGTCGGGGAGGCAACATTAAACCCAGCAGCCTCCTGCAGAGGTTGCTGGAGCTCAGGGAGGTGCAGGCAGGGAGTGTTCCTGATTCCCTGCAGGTAATTTACTGCCCAATTCACATGAAGAATCAAAAAGGTCACAAGAAGGAGGAAGTTCTCCATCTGTTTATGTCACTCTCCAAGCCTAACGATGTCCTTTGCTGTGTTAAATCACCCACAGGCAATGGAGATGAGTAATTTGTGGGTCATTTGAGGGAGGCTGTTTTCACTGTAAACACTTTGATGAGCTGACATTGACAGTTCTCCTGGATTCACAACTTAAGAGGCATCATAAGTAATTCAAAGGAATCCTGTCTTAACTGGCAATAGATATGGTCACTTTGTTAGGGGACAGGTGGTTTTGTGGTAGCTTCAGAGTTTCTTTTGTGCTCTTCTGTAAATAAGTAGAAACATCCCCTTAGGCAGAACTTCTGTTATCATCCAGGGGGGACCTCCTAGTAGCTTCTCAGTACCTGAAGGGGACCTACAGAAAGACTGGGGTAGGACTTTTTAATAGGATATGTGCTGGGAGGACTAGAAATAATGGATGTAAATTGGAAGAGGGGAGATTCAGGCTAGATATAAGAAAGAAGTTCTTTCCCATGAGGGTGGTGAGACACTGGAAGAGGTTGACCAGAGAGGTTGTGGATGCCTTCTCAATCCCTGCAGGTGTTCAAGGCCAGGCTGGAGGAGGCACTGAGCAACCTGCTCTAGTGGGAGTTGTCCCTGCCCATGGAAACGGGATAGAATTAGATGATCTTTAAGATCCCTTCCAAAACAAACCATTCTATAATTAGAGTTAGATGTTATACTGCAGAAATGCTCAGTAGAAGCACATTAATGGTTTGAAGAAATTTAGGCTTGGAGGAGCCTATGGCAGGGGAGTTGGTACTAGATGATCTTGAAGGTCCCTTCCAACCCAAACTATTCTATGATTCTATCTGGAGGTTTTCTCAACATGACACAATAACTGAAGCTACATTTTAAGTAAAATCCCTTCATGTGATTGTTGTCATCGAGCAGTGTCATAAGGAGGGATGGAAGCTCCAAAACATCAAGGAATCACAGAATGTGTTGAGTTGGAAGGGACCTTACAAGGCCATCTAGTCCAACCCCCCTGCAGTGAGCAGGGACACTGCACTAGATCAGATTGCTCAGAGTCTCATGAACGTCTCCAGAGATGGAGCCTCCATAACCTCTCTGGGCAACCTGGGCCAGTGTTCCACCATCCTCATGGGGAAGAACTTCTTCCTCATGTCTGATCTAACCCTGCCCTGCTCCAGTTTAAAACTGCCCCTCATCCTATCACTCCATGCCCTAGCAAACAGCTCCTCCCCAGCTTTGTTGCAGACACCTGTTAATCAGAATGAAATTCCTCCATAAAAGCCAAGCAGCTTGGTCATGATCCAACGCTCAAGGAGACCAAGTGATACAAGGCTTTTGTTTCCCCAGAGAAAGGGACAAGCCTTCCATCACACCCCGGGCATCAGCATTTAAATCACACACATTTCACGCTGTGCTCCCTAAGTGCTTTTGTTCATTTAGAGCTCAGACACTAACAGCATAAACAATATTCATTAATAAGAAAACAAACAATTTGCCGGTGCTGCAGGGATTTCAATGAATTTTAAATTGTCAAAAACGATATCTCTCGGTCCCTACGAATTACAGTAGCAAATCAATTCTCCTCAGCTCTCACTATCCATTTATTTGCTTTCTTCTAAGAAAATGAACACTGAGTAGTCATCAGCCAGGCAGTTTATTTACAGCACTTCTCACAAAGGTTTATATGAACTGAGACTGAGAGCAAAGCTGTGGTGAGTCTGAGCAGGCTCCAGGTGATGCTGGAGGAGGCCATGGAATTGGTACCTGCTTCATACAGTGTCAGGAGGACTCGGGCACATTGATTTTGTGGTTTAATTTAGCATTGATTGAGGGGATGATGCTGGTAACACTGGTGATGGGCTAACAGCTACACATCAGCAAACCTTTCTGAATGCACACTCAAGTCTGTGCCCTCAATGTGTTGCATAGTGACAAGAGGAAAGAGCTTCTTGCTGGAGCAAGGAGAACAAAGGGACTGAAGTCTGTGCCCTAAACATGTTGCACAGTGACATGAGGAAAGTGCTTCTTGCTGGAGGAAGGAGAACCCTAGGACTGAAGTCTGTGTCCTAAACATGTTGCACAGTGACAAGAGGAAAGTGCTTCTTGCTGGAACAAGGATAACCCTGGGACGGCCAAGAAGAAATGCTGCTGGTACCTGCATCCCATCCAGAGGTAAAGGGGTCTACCAAAGCTAACCAGGCCTGATTTATCCTCAGTAGAACACTGCTCACTGCAGGAGGATTCCAGGGTTGGCCCAGTGCTGCCTTTGATGTTCCTCATCCTCCTGTTTCTTCTTTTCCTGAGCTCTGCTTGGGTCTTGGCTTGGCCAAAGCCACAACCTGTATCTGTGCTTTGTCTTAGACTTGTGTTGGCCACACTAGACTTATTTGGGCTTTGCTGAAATCATGGACACAAGCAACTGAGTAAAATCTATTCTTTTCTAGATTTACTGTTGAAGATTCCTTCACACTGGGCTTATTCCCCATTCCTGCAGACATTCATGGCCAGGCTGAACAGGGTTCTGGCCAACCTGATCTGGTGCAAGATGTTCTTGCTCACTGTAAGGGGGTTGGACTCTATGGGCTTTGAAAGTCCCTTTCAACCCGAATCATTCTGTGATTCTATTCTGTTCTCAGGGACTTAATATGAAGTTGGAACCTAATCTGAAAAAAAGAAGGGATAATAAAATCTGCACTGTTTTAGGGAAAAAGAGAGGATCAAATATTTTTATAAAATTGGAGGACATGATGTTACATCGAGCATAACAGTATTTTGTTATCAGCAATGATAAAAAATGATTTAAAAGTTTCTAAACATTACCAAGTAACAGTTACATTGAAATATAAATTCTGGAAAATCCACCAGGTAGGTCGGCTGCTGTAGAAGGGCCCAACTGGGGACATTAAATTGAGACTTAGAAAGGCTGGCATGGAATTTTGGGTTGGGTTTTTTTTGTTTTTTTTTTTTTAAAGCAAAGGCTAGTTTTTGCCTTCAGCACAAAACCACAAATATTATTTTGTGCAGTACAGGATCTCAGCAAGTAAAAAAAAAAGAATTAAGATCAAGCCACACTGTAAGCAGAGGAAAAGCAATGTCTAAGGGTAAGCTCCCAACATGCTCTTCCCCATAAGCCAACATTTGATCCTTCTCCTTGTCAACTTTGGCTGAAATCTCCACGAGATTCAACATTTATTAACTGGGGAGAAACAGGGTTTTTACAGACATCCCATTTCCTCAGAGATCCAGGCTGAAAGCAGCAGAAAATGAAGCACAGAGCCTCAGCTACTCCTGTGCTAAACTTCCTCTGACAGACTGCTGGAAATGTTTTGTACTTGTAATATAATATTAAAATCAATTTTAAAAAAATCTCCTCTTTCTCTTAATTAAGGCCAAATGTATGTGTGAAACTATTTGACGGATTGTTCACTAATTCAGCTGGAGTGGAAAGACAGGGAAAGAAAACAGTGTTTGAAGGTATTTAAAGCACAGCACATTAGTGAGCAGGAATGGCAGATGTTTTTCCTCTGTGGCCAGTGAGTGGAATTGCCAAAAGATTAGTTCAGGGAATCAAAGAATGGTTTGAGTGGGAAGTGACACAGAATCACAGAATGTCAGGGATTGGAAGGGACCTGGAGAGATCATCTAGTCCAATCCTCTTGCTGGAGCAGGAACACCTAGACTAGGTCAAACAGGAAGGTGTCCAAGTGGATTTTGAATGTCTCCATAGAAGGAGACCTCACAGCCTCTCTGGGCAGCCTGGGACCTGTTCTGTCACCCTCTTACATTTCTGTGGAACCTCCTGTGTTCCAGCTTGCACCTATTGCCCCTTGTCCTATCATTTGAGGTCACTGAGAAGAGCCTGGCTCCATCCTCCTGAGCCTCCCCCTTTAGACATTCANCAGCTCCCTCAGCCTTTCCTCATAAGGGAGATGCTCCAGTCTCCTAATCATCCTTGTGGCTCTGCACTGGACTCTCTCAAGCAGTTCCCTGTCCTTCAACAGAGTGCCCCAGAGCTGGACACAGTATCTCAGATGGGGTCTCACCAGGGCAGAGTAGAGGGCTAAGAGACCCTCTCTCAACCTCAAAGATCATCTCGTTCCACCTTCTGCCCGGGGCAAGGACACCTCCCACCAACCCAAGTTGCTCCAAGCTGGCCTTGAAAGCCTCCAGGGATGGGACAGCCACAGTTCCTCTAGTTAACCTGGTCCAGGGGCTCATCCTCCTCACAGCAAAGAATTTCATCCTGAGATCTCATTTAAATCTCCCCTCTTCTAATTTAACAAACACCACAGCACAGCCCTTGGGGACACAAAAACAAGGATGTGCCTCCAGGCAAGCACCTCAGCACCACACTCCATAGCATCCACCTCCAACCTTGACCCTACAGAGAGGCAGGCAGCTGAGGGTTTCTTCCAGCCACCCCTCTGCAGAGCACAGTGAGGCACTTCGTGAGATCCCAAGGAGGTAACATCTTTCAGCTTAAGCAATTTAAGTTTTCCATGTGATCAGTCAGGAGGAGCAGCCAGTACAGGGCTTGTGCATTTTGCTTTGTCTTGACACTTCTAAGGATGTGCCAATGAGAGTCATGGGAATCAAGTCAGTCATTTGTCCCAGCTGCCTCCTTTGAGAGCTTGTTTCAGGTTCTGCTTCATGCTGTTTTCTGCTCAGAATGATTAGGTGTGAGAAAACCCCTAAATGTCACCTGAGTTTCAGCAAATGCAGCTGCACAACCCAGCTCTGCAGCCACCACACACAGATGAGACTGTGCCACCAACATAAAACACTCCAGTTATGCCAATTTAAACTGGAAATGAGACAAACAAGAGCATTTCAAGCAAAGTACTTCCCTTCCTGAGGATTCATCTATTACCAATACCTGAAGGGGGCCTACAGAGAGGCAGGAGTAGGATTTTTTAATAGGATACGTGATGGAAGGGCTAGAAATAATGGATGCAAATTGGAAGAGGGGAATTTAGGCTAGATATAAGAAAGAAGTTCTTTATGGTGAAGGTAGTGAAACACTGCAACAGGTTGCCCAGAGAGGTTGTGGATGACCCCTCCCTGGAGGTGTTTAAGGCCAGGTTGGACAGGGCACTGAGCAACGTGGTGTAGTGGGAAGTGTCCCTGCCCTTGGCACTCACAGCCCAGCATCATCTCATCTTGCTCACTTCTCCCCCTCTTGAATAATCTCAAAGCCACAGCTCTTCACATCCACCCACTCAGGTGAGACCATCTGCAAGGTTCTCATCATGATCATGCAACAACCCTTTGGGGAACCTGACCAATACAAACTCAACCTATTAGAAGACCACATTTTCCAGGCTCTTGCATCCACCTGCAGTGCTCCCTTCTCCCAGCAGAGCAGTGATGAATGTCCAACTTGTCACAAATTCTTCACATCTCCCTGCTCCCAGCTAATCTGTACTGGAAAAGCTGATATATAAAAAATATAAATCAAAACTAACACTAATAAAAGCTTCTCCTAAGGTCTGTGAAGCTGATCTGTCCATTAAGCTCAACAAAACCAGAGCTGGGTGGAGAATGGAGAGGCTGTGGATGGTTCCTCAAGGTAAGTCAGAGTTCAGTTTGGGTTTCCCCCATGGGACTTGGCTGAGGGATGGTGCAGACAGGGAGCATGTGGGTTTTTTGTTCTCTTTACCAGATGCTCTGGAGCATGTCTCAGCTCCTGATTAAAAACAAATGACAGCTTGGGCTCTTTAACAAAACTTTTCTGTAGATCTTGATCTTTAGACACTCAGCAGAGCACATCACAAATTATTAATAAGCAAATTACATTTCCCCATGCCCTTTTATGAGGCTGCTCATCAGAGCTGAACCTTCAAAGCCCAACAAGTGTGATGACTGAACAGGGATGGGTTATTATATAGCCATATAAATCGTGTCTTTAATGATGCTTTAAAGGCAGTAAGTGTATATACAGACAACTTCTCAGACACAGCTAGAAGTCTTCCAGACAATGACAATAGCATCCCTAATTATGGATGGAGATAAATGATTAATTAAACTGCTTTTAAACAGAAAGTAGAAACAAACTGCTTACTTTCTGGTGAGCTTGTAGTCCATGCACCAAGCAGGGGGAAGAAAAAGCTCAGCAGGTAGTACCCTAACCCCTCAAGCTAATGCTCTAATCTCTTAGGATGTTTTAGTCCAAGTAAATTACCTGCAGTAGGAGCTGCAATGGCAGAGTGATGCTGTCAGCTCCCCAGGGGTCTCTGCCCCCTTCTAAGCCAGGCTGGAAGGATTGGGATGTCAGGAAAACAACATCTTCCCTGTCACAGAGGGAGGCTCTGCTCAAACCACAACAGATTGCCTAGAGAGGTGGTGGAAGCCCCATCCCTGGAGACATTCAAGGCCAGGCTTGTTGAGCATCTGAGCAACCTGATCTAGTGCAGGATGTCCCTGTCACTGCAGGGGGTTGGACTAGATGGCCTTTGAAGGTCCCTTCTAACTCAAAACACCTTGTGAATCCATGAAACAGCAGTAGAGGTGTTTGAGCTGTGACTGGAGTTTCCCTGGCAGAGCAGATCTGTTACCACCTGTGGATGGATGGAATGAGTTAAAGTGAAGAAGTGGCCCTTGGTGGCAGAACAGTGGAGAGAGACAATACCTTCAATGTCACCTAGAGAACAGGGCTGTCACCTCCTACACATAGATTAGTCTCCAACAGGACTGAGACTGTTCCAGCTTCACTGGTGGACACACAGTGATGACCTCACTTACTTCAAACCCCACAATTTTTTCCCCTTAGCAGAAGAACCACCCTGACATTTAAAATCTCTCTTACACCATGACTTCAATTCAAGCTGGAGGTCATTCAGGGCTGATTCTGAATACCTGCTGTACTTCACGCCCCAGATCTCTGCAAACTCTATATATGCTGTTCCTGAGAAACTCTGATGCCACTAATCAAACCAATATTGAACCCTATTATATTAAAACTATGAGATATACATCCTGATTGCAAGGTTAATTGTGTTTTCCAAGTGGGCCTCCTCTGCCAGCAGCACAGAGTGTGCCCTGATGGAAATGGGCAGGACTGATCAGCATCAAAACCAATATTTTTCTCCAGCTCAAATTCTAAGTACTGTGGGTTTATGCAATGATTTGTCAATTCATTTACACAGCAAGCACCTGACACCCTTTTCACACACTACAAAGGTTGTGTTCTATTAAAAAAAATGGTGAATTTGGTTATAATTTGAGAGAACTGGCAAACCACAAGGGAGAAGAAGCAGAGTCACGTTTGCAGAGGAGGTGGAAGTGGTTATAAATCACTGACAGGACTTAAAGCAGTTTCCCCAGGAGCATCCACATGGATGACACCAGCCAAGAGACATCTCCAACACTGTATTTGTCACCTGCTCTATCACTGCTGTGCCACTGGATGGTGGCAAATGGTTGGACAATCTAGTTATGAAAAGCCAGTGGGATAAGCCAAAGAGGTACCAAGTTGTACAATCAGTGGTAAAATTTAGGAAATTTTTCCCTTTGCGTCTCCAGTCCCACCTGAGTGAGGGTGGATTTGTGTCAGTGTTGGTGTCAGTGAGAGGAATGAAGCCAAGAAGCTATGAAAGCTCTAAAAAATAAACATACAAACTCAGAAACACAGAAAAAAAAAACACTGCACAAGGAACCTTCAAACAAGCTGGTTGATGGATGGAGACATGGAAGTGGAACCACAAAGCAAAAGAAAATTTAAGCAGAAGCCGGGTTTTGGTGGGACTTCAGGTTACAAGTCAGGGGAGTGTACAAGGTTACAAGGGCCAGGGGAGTGGATATGGCACATACCTCCCAAGCTTTGTGCTTCACTGGGGACAATGCAACAGGAATTGTGAGAAAATAGAGACCTCAGCTTCCCAGATGGATGGATGGATGCTAACAAGAAGAACAAGTTGGCCCCAAATCACTTGATTCCTGTAAGATCTATATGAGCTTGGGGATGAACTTGGAGAAACCAGGCCATAGTTTTGCACTGGTGGCTTCCACTGATCAAGCAGGTACCAGTTTTGTGACTGAGCAATTCAAACCCATGGTCTGACAAAAGGGAGAAGAAAAGCTTTGCACTTGTGTTTGCAGTGTCCTTCCCTACATTCAAAGGGCTTTTCATTAATTATTAGATTAGTTTCTTCATTCCATTCTAACTACAACATAGGGAGATTAACTTATTACAGGTTCTGTATTAGTCAAAAAGTCCTAAAAAACACTGATCAAAAAAAAAAAAGTCTTTGAGGCCAGCTCCTGTTGAGAGTTTCTGTCATCTCTAAACTTCTACAGAACTTCCAGATCCCTTTTGAAGAAGCCAGATACTTTAAAAAGTTTCCTAAGGTGACTTAAAACTTTCAGGTTTATACATTTGACAATAAACTGTATTTCTTGGCCAAACCCATGTGGAGATCTGAAACCATCCAGCAACAAGCCCATCCATCTTTTGTCCCATGTTTCACTGGCATTAATGAGGACACTGCTCAGCCCCATTGTTGATAAGATAAATGTGTTCTCCCTGGAAAATCCTCACAGATTTTAACAGCAGATTCCACCTTGCAGTTTCTTGTTTCTTCCTAGATGTATCATAATTGTATCTGCTTTGAAGCTCTTTATCTTGCTTTACCCTTTCTTCTTTAAAGGAGCAATTTCTTGTTATTTCTCATGCTGGGACCAGCCTTTATGTAGAAGAAACCTGAGAGTACAAGGAATAAAAGTGTCCAGCCTTGCAGAACTGTCAGCGTCTGTCTAACAGACATGTCTGTGGGTTTTCAAAAGCAGCTCAACCACGTTAATGCCTTTCAAGTCTCCCTGGATTTTCAGTGCACAGTGACAAGGACATCTCTGGCTTGCATTGGGTCTCCCTGGGCCCAGCCTGAGGGAGGGACAACTGCTCTTGATGTGCAGCATCTGTAGCTTAAATACCATCTGTGGAGCTACTGAAGGTACTTCTGAGCAGCTGCTGGAAAAGGAAAAAGCAGAGCCAGCTCCATCCAAAAAGGAAATCTGAAAAGGCCACACTTTTGCTGCAGCAGAAATACAGTTTTCACAAAAGCCACTGTGGAGCCATTTTGTAGGGAGAAGAGGACACAGAGCCTGGGTACAGCTCAGGGGAGCACCAGGCAGACGAAATGGCTGATTTTCCTCCCAGGAGCCAACCTAGTACACCATCAACCCACACACAACAAGCCAGGTCACTAGGCATGAGGAGAAGAGAGCTCAGCTATGAAGGGAATTAGGGTATTGAGCCCTTCCTGCTCCCCAGGTCTTCTCCAGGCACCCAAACGAGCTGCAGGAAGGATTAAGACAAGGTGGAATTGCATTTAAATAAGCACCAACAAGCTCCTGACCCACCTCAATTTTTCTTTGATTCAACATTGCTCCATATGTAATTTCTTAACTAATGTGTCTGTGGAAAGTCACTTCACCCTGTTACCTCTGTTTCCTTGAGGGTGGTGAGACACTGGAACAAGCTGCCCAGAGAGGTTGTGGATGTCCCCTCCTGGAGGTGTTTAAGGCCAGGCTGGATGAGGTATTGAGCAACCTGGAGCTCTGCCACCACCACAGCCCCTGGGAAAACAGATGTACCCTCAGCTGAACACAACCACACAATTTGACTCCCTGAGAGTAAACAAAATTTAAAAAAAAAAAAATAAATCAAAAAGGTAATCACACTCTCTTCAAATTGCATGAAAGGAGGGGAAACTGGATCCTTGTTCCCAAGACATTAATCAAATCCAGACTCAGTTCAATGATGAGGCATTGAGCAACCTGGTCTAGTAGGAGGTGGGAACTAGTAGGGGTTGGAAGTAGATGATCTTTAAGGTCCCTTCCAACCATTCTATGGTGTCAGGCTCAGATTTCAGAGCCATTCAAAGGGTTCCACTGTTGTTATTTGATCTCTGGCTTTTTATACAGTTTTGAGCAGTATTTACAGAGCCTATAAAGAGAAACTCTGAACAGGGAAGGAACTGCAGGACTAATATTACTATTTTATACTTGGAGTTTTTTTTTTTTCCCTTCCTCAGTCAAAACTTAAATTACATGTACAAAACTTCAGGATGACACGAACCCCATGAAGGTCTGTATTTAGTATTTGGATTAGACAGAGAAGAAAGCAAATCAGGAGCCTGTCTGCACAAATTGCCAAGCTGCTGACAAAGTCTCTCAGAACTAATGCTGAAAAATAACCAAGTCTGGTTTGTGAATGAAGTTTGTGTCAAGGTAAGACAGCGTTCCCCGCAGCACTATAAACAGGCCTTTGATGAAAGTTTCATAAATGGTTTAATTTTTCTCTTTTATCTTCCCCTGCCTTTTCCTTCTCTCTCCAGCCTATCTTGCTTCCAAGCAGCACCCACAGAGGAACTGCTGGGTCAGGGGATGGGAGATCCCTCCTGAAGATTAGAGGGAAAGGCTCCTCCCTGGCTTGTTGGAGGAGACATAGCTCATTTTGGGGATATTGGACATGATCAAAAGACAACAAGGCCTGGCCCATGGACACTCCCAGGGAAAGCAGGTAGCTAAGATAACCCAAATCCATCCCTGCACCCAGCAATATTCTTTCAGGTTCCTATGGCTACGGCTCAGAGGAGCAGCATGTGCTCACCCCCCACCACAGCATCACAAACTATTATCCATCAAGGTGGTCCCAGACTTCAATTTTTTTTTGCAGCTTCCACATCCCATCAGATGTCCATCTCTCCATCTTCCTTGGGGTAGGACACTCAAGCCCTCCACGAGGTGTTTGAGGACATCCATGTTTCATATTAGCATGCTAATTGTCTATTGATCTTGAGCAGGGATTTTCACACTTTATGGTACTTCCCACACCACTTACCATCAAATCTTACACTGCTGAGAGCTGGAAGACCCAGCAATGATTGTTTGTTGCCTTCGACTCTTTGTGTCACCAGCACCTTGCTCAGGCATGCAGATACAGCACAGTTAGAAGAACATAATTGATAAACCTATGATATGTCAAAGCAGCTGCTTTTATCTTCTCTTTCTCCCACCCACATCAACCAGTGTGGTAGTCTCCTCATAAACCTGCTTTCTTCCAAAAGGATAATGGAACTATATGATATTAAGCTCCTTTCCAACACAAATCATTCTATGATTCTAGGAATTCCCACCAAAATGGCCACGAGATGTTTCAGGGTAGGATTCATTTCTGAAATACAGTAATTGTCTTTTTTTTTCTTTTCATTCACACACAACTAAATCCTAGACGAAAAAACAGGAGATTCAATCCCTAAAGAGAGAGATGACACAAGCCACACAGCCTTGGTGGGCACACAGGAGCATTTGCAGGGTCTCTGCTAGAGACTAGAACATGCTCCTCCTTTACACTCCAAAACCAAGGACTTCTCTGGAGGTGTTTAAAGTCAGGCTGGATGAGGCAATGAGCAACCTGGTCTAGTGGGAGGTGTCCCTGCAGGGGGTTGGAACTAGATGATGCTTAAGATCCTTTCCAACCCAAACCATTCTATGATATGTCTTCTGCCCCACAGCTAGGTCATCTGACGACTTCCACCATGAGACACCATGGTGTCCTGAGAAGAGGCTACAGCTCAAGAAGGTGCTCCAGCCCTCTGATATCTATAAAGTCTTCTCAGGCATTCATAAAAGTAAAACTGGTGGTGATGAGGATCCAGCCCAAAGTCCAGTATCTGGACAGCCCTGGTCTTCAGCACAGAAACAAAGATGAGGCCAGGATCTGGCAAGTGCCACCCTCTGCATCCCAGGAGACATTCCAACAGGCAGCACTACGCTCATCTAATCTCATTCCAACCAAAGAGCCCAGAATAAAATCACCCACATGTTTCTCTGTGTCCTGACCCACTGAGCAAATCCCACAATGAGGGCTGGTTCTTCTGGAACCCACCCAATTTTCTACCATCAAACATCTGTTTGTTATCTAAATTGTGGATATACAATGCTGCAGTGAAAGGATTTCTTGTCTAAAACCGCTATTTGTTATTCATTAAGTAACTAAATAAATAATGCACTATTGTTCTTCTCTGTATTCCTTTTTAATTTGGATATGAAAAGTTAAAAACATTAAAAAAAAACCAAAAAAACTTTTACACCTCAACCTGCCTGGCTGTTTAATCCTCTTTGCAAGCTGCTGTTTAGGTTCCACACCTTAGGGCCTTGGTGCAATAATTAAGGCACCTCACTCCCCTCACACTTTGCTGGTGGAAAAGGTTTTGGATGTTATCTGAAAACACCTTCTCTAATTTCAGTTTGCAAAATTCTAATTGCAGTATGAATTTTTTATTTCTTAATTCTTCACCTTTTTTTTTTATACCCCCTCCCCCCTTCCATCCCCTTAGGGTACTGAAATATAATTAATTCTGCTTTCCTCTTTCTACCAGATTTATGTGTATTATCATATATATTAAATTCTCAGTTCTGTAGCTTTTTTTTTTTCATTTTTATTGCTTCCCATACTGAGGACGTTCACTTCATTAAAAACATGTAATCCCTGAGCTGTGATCAAGATGTAATTGCACATTTTTGTGTTATAATAACATCAATGATCTTCACATTTTGTTGGTGAAAACCCCTCTGTAGGACTCTGATCAACATCCCAAACTGCAGGTGGGTGCCAGGAGAAGGGGCAGCAGTGGGGTTAGCTCAGATTGTGGGGGGAGATGGTTGTGCTAAGGGAAGATGAGAAGACACTACAGCCAAAAGCAAGGTTATATGGCAATTGGACACTGCACTGAGGTAAGAGAAGTGGTGCTCACCCCAGACATGAGGAGAAAGGTAAAGCCCTACAAAACCCCTGTGTCTTGATAGTAATGAACAGCCACAAGAATTAGACAGGCATCCAGAAAAAATCTACAGATTAAAAAATCAGAGTGTTACATGACTTGATTTAATTCTAAGCCATTTATTTCTTCCTATGTTTGTGAGAATTTGATATAATTCTGGCTCCTCCAAGCTTGAATTTCTCCACACCATTAATGTGATTCTACTGAGCTTTTCTGCAGATCCAGTGTAACATCTAATTATAAAATGGTTTGGATTGGAAGGGACCTTAAAGATCATCTCGTTCTATCCCATTTCCATGGGCAGGGACAACTCCCACTAGACCAGGTAGCTCAATGCTTCATCCTACCTGGCTTTCAAAACCTCCAGGGAGGAGACATCCACAACCTTTGTGGGGAATCAATAGAAGTCATAGAAGTGTACAAATGCCTCAGTCTAAAAATCTAACCAACTTGTGACAAAACTGGTAATTTGTTAATTAGAAAGGGTTGTATTTCACACTGCATGGCAGGACAGTGGCTGCAGGAAACAGGACATGGAGCTCAGGAAATTAATGGAGTTGGGGGAGAGCAATCCATAACACCCAAGTGACACACCTTATTTATTAAGAGGATCTATACCCACATGGAGGCCAGCAAGCTGATGGAGAGCTTCATTAAAATATAGTGTCACTCCTACATTATCTAAATTACACTTAGATCCAGGCTTAATTGTCTCGGATTAGCCTAAACAGGAGTCCCCTCTCAGGAAATAATGAGCTCCATACCTGACACTGAAAGGGATGGAGATGAATTCAAGAGTGCTTGGACTCTTAATCAGGCAATTACATTGCATTCTTGTGCCTGAATTAATTGAAAGAAGAACATAGCTGCAGCATTAAGACATGTTTACAATAAAAAAGAGATTTGGGCCCATTTGTAAAAGGCAAAGTGACCCAAATAAATAGATTTCCCAAGAGTGATAGAGACCAGCCTATAAGGGGTCACCAGGAAAGCTCTGGAGGGACTCTGGAGCAGGGAGGGGAGCCATGGGATGAAGGGGAATTTTTTGACACTGAAAGAAGGGAGATACAGATGAGATCTCAGGAAGAAATTTTCACTGTGAAGGGGGTGAGCCCCTGCCCAGAGAAGCTGTGGCCTCCCCATCCCTAGAGGGGTTCAAGGCCAGCTTGGATGAGGCTGGTAGCAACCTGGGCTGGTGGAAGGTGTCCCTGCCCAAGGCAAGGGTTGGCACTGCGTGGGCTTTAGGCTTCATTCCAGCCCATACCATTCTATGACTCTATGATTCCATCAGGTGTGGGGGTCAGGCTGAGAAAGAGACTACAAAGATCTCACTATAAATGCTGCTGGAGAGGAGATGCACAAGAGCAACTTCCCTCCTCCCCCCAGTGTTTCAGTGCTTCATTTTGGGAACAGGTTTCCCCAAGATTTGCAGCATAGAATCATAGAATATGTTAGGTTAGAAGGGACCTTCAAAGGCCATCTAGTTCAACCCCGCGCAGTGAGCAGGGACAAGGGACAATGGTTTGAAACTAGAGCAAGGCAGATTTAGATTAGACATTAGGAAGAAGTTCTTCACCACAAGGGTGGTGAGACACTGGAATAAGTTGCCCAGAGTGGTGGTGGAGGCCCCATCCTTGGGGACATCCAAGGCCAGGCTTGCTGAGGCTCTGAGCAACCCGATCCAGTACACGATGTCCCCACCCACTGCAGGGGATTGGTCTAGACCTTTGAAGGTCCACTCCAATCCTGTAATTCTATGTTTTGCCACTCAGAGGTGTTTAAGGCCAGGCTGGGTGAGGCATTCAGCAACCTGGTGTAGTGGGAGGTGTCCCTGCCCATGGCAGGGGCGGTTTGAACTCGATGATCTTTAAGCTTCCTTCCAACCCAAACCATTCTATGAATGTCTGAAGGGGAGCTGCAGTGCCCTGGAGCCAACATGTCTGAGGTGTTGCAGAGGTGACACACGGCCTGAGAGTTTCCCATAAATTATACATCTGCATATCTGCAGTGGAAACCGTGACCCATTAGCAAACCTTTCAGATACAGGCAGCCTCCCAGGAGATGGAGTTGTACATTATTCACAGAATTAACCCCAATGGCACGAAGATTTGTAGAGCATTTCAATTGCCCTGAGATAATTAAGAATTTTTCTTCAGCAAACGAAACTGGAAACCTAAAAATCACAGCAGCCGAACAAATTATTCCAAAGCCTGCCTCATTTATTTCATGGCAATGGAGATTTGTAGAAAATTAACATAAAGATGCAACTTGTGTAGCTTATGTTAAGTTGGGAAATAGAATTATAAAAGCAAAGAGTCGTTCCATGGGTCTCCGAGAGATGCTTTGAGCAAGTCTCAGCAACTTCATTTCTAACTTCTGCTCTTCACCAACCTCAGAATCACAAAATGGCCTCAGTTGGAAGTGATCTTTCAGACCATCTAGTCCAATCATCAAGCAAACTCCTGATAAAAATCATCACATATAATCTAAAAATCTTGCCTGAATTTTGTCCTATGTTGAGTGAAGATTTGACCAATTTTTGGTCTATCTCTTGAAAAACCACCTCTACTCAGCTTTAGTAATTGCACTTGGTGTGTGCACCCAAAAACCAGCTCTACTCAGCTTTGGTAGTAATTCCACTTGGTATGTGCACCCAAAAACCAGCTCTACTCAGCTTTAGTAGTGATTGCACTTGGTGTGTGCACCCAAAAACCAGCTCTACTCAGCTTTAGGAGTAGTTGCACTTGGTGTGTGCACCCAGCCTAGAGTCTTCATTTCCAGTCTTTGGACACACAGATGAGACCCTTGTGTATCAGAACCTTACATCCAAACACACAATCCTTCACCAGAGGATATTTTCTTCAAGGCTAAGCATGATGTTTCCAGGTAGCCAACATCATCCCACCTACCCCATGCTGCATTCCCCACAGCAAACACCAGGAACTGCTTAGTGACACATTCCCCACCCTGGAATTCTACATCAGCCTTTCTTTTGACCATGACAGGAGTAACACCTGGTTTGGAACTCCACACAACATCTATGGACAGTGCAAGGGTCCCCAAGATCTCTTCTCTGTCCACCTTTTTTCCTGATAAAGCAGAGCACGTGCAGTTTTTGTTTTCTCTAAAGAAGGAAGCCACAGTTGTAGTGTTGAGGGAATGCAGCACCCTATATCTGATCTACCAGCAGATCAAAACCTCCCCATGACACTTCCATGAAGATGGGGGACTGAAATTTGTTCAGCAGCTCAGAATAAAACCAAACCAAATGTGGAGTACCTCCAGCAAGAGCATTCCAGGTAGGAGCCCCAGGTCTATCAGCCACTTATTTATTTGTCCTTTTTTCAAGATAAGACTATGAGCCACCATCTAAAGGAAAACCCTCTGTCATATCACCATAAACTCAATGGTGACACCACTCCTAGGTCACAGGGATTCTACAGCATCCCCCACCAGATCAGTGTTGGCACAGGACAGGGCCTAAAATCCTACCAATCAAACATGAAGCTCTGCCACGTGGAAGACTCCAAATTAAGAAGATGAAAGCTAATTTCACTGCTGCATTTTTGTTCCTAAAATATCACAGCAACATTCAAAGCAGAAGCTGCATAATTTCCAGCAGAAGAAAACACCACCACCAAAGCCTGAGAAATTCCCCTCTGTGAAAGCTCATCAACAAGCACCAACCAATTAATAAAGGAAGATGTGTCTAAATTTTGCTAATCAGTGCTAAAGCTGCAGAAGGTCAGGGTTATAAGTAGTTCATTAAGACTGGGAAGGGCTTATTGCCACTCTGTGCCAGGGGCCAGAGCTGAACACATGGAAACACAGCAGCTAATCTGGTTAGTAGAGCTCTGGTCAGAGCCATGCGTGATTAGTTGTGATAATGACTCGGGGATCAAAATGACACAAGGGAGAGGGCAAGTAAAGTTTTATTCTCAGTGGATAAAATGAGACTGTGTACAGATATCAAGCCCCACCTGGAGTATTCTGTCCAGATCTGGAACCCTCAACATAAGGACACTGAGGTGTTGGAGCAGGTCCAGAGGAGGGCCATGAAGATGATCAAAGGGCTGGAGCAGGTCCCTTTTGAAGACAGGCTGAAGGAGTTGGGGTTGTTCAGCCTGGAGAAGAGAAGGCTCCAGGGGGACCTCATAGTAGCTTCTCAATACCTGAAGGGGGCTACAGAAAGGCAGGGATAGGATTTTTTAATAAGATATGTGATGGAAGGACTAGGAGTAATGGATGCAAATTGGAAGAGGGGAGATTCAGGCTAGACATAAGAAAGAAATTCTTTACTGTGAGGGTGATGAGACACTGGAACAGGCTGCCCAGGGTGGTTGAGGATGCCTCCTCCCTGGAGGTGTTTAAGGCCAGGCTGGATGACGCACTGAGCAACCTGGGAGATGTCCCTGCCTATTGTAGGGTGGTTGAAACTAGATGAATTTTAGGGTCCCTTCCAACCCAAACTATTCTATGTAACTCTCCACAAGTACCGAGGTGATGAAGAATCCCAAGGAAAGGATGCCCAGAAGGGCACCGTGGCTTTGAGGACTGATGGAGACAGCTGGAGCAAACCCCAAGGGCATCACAGTGAGGGCTGAGCAGATTATGCCACTGTTGTGTTCACCTCCAAGGAGGAGGATTTGTTGCCAGTCACCTTCTAGTTCTGTTTGCTAATTAATTAATAGAACTAATTAATACTAATTAATAGAACTAATAGAACTAATTAATACTAATAACTAATAGAACTAATTAATACTGAATTAAATGGGAAAAGTTATCTCTAGTGTTTCTTTTATGCCAAATGGCTGAATTCAAAGACTAAACTGAATAGCTGCAGCTCCCTCACCTTGTCTCACTTTGAGTAAGAGGGGCAGGATGGAAAGAAATTAATAATTTCCAGAAGTTCATGAAGTTATTCCTCAGCAAGAGAGCACTCTGGCTTGAATACACTTCCAAAAAACCTTCGGTTGTCAGATTCCTCAGAAAGATGTGTTAAGAAAAACCTTCCAGGCAAGCAAGTGAAAGCTTTTTGAATATATTTATTTTTCAATCCTAGAGCCTGAAGCAATGCCAGAGCCACAAGGGTCAGCATGAAGCTGGTGTTCCTCCATTAAGGAGAGCAATGCCTCCCCTGTGAAGTGTCTCAGGATGCCCACTTAGCCAGGCATGTGTCTTCTCAGGCCATTCTTTGCAATGCATTTTTTAAAATCCGTCACTGAAATCACATCAGAAGCAACAATCAGCCAATGGGATGTGCAGTGATATTAAAAGCAAAATGCCAAATACCCTACTATTAGAATTAATTCACATCACAGCTTAAAAACAGGGGACAAACTGTAAAGTTGTTCCTTCAAGTTCCTACAGGAATAAGAGAAACTTTTCAGGTGTAAGAGGACACCGATTTCCTCCCACTGGTTATTTCCTACCAGTCACAGAAAGACCCATGAATTAAACCTTGGCCATACACCAGCTCTTCACTTCTGCACCTTATGTCCTCTAACAATCAACTAGGGTTAAAGCAGTTATGAAGTTGAGGAGCTCCATGATCATGTGACCTCTGCATCCCCAACTGAAACATGGTGCCTTTGAAAATCCCTGTCCATAGACCCCAAATTCCTCACAATCGTGGCAATTCCTACTGACCCTATTTTCTACAAATATATTTTTTGATGATTTATCAAGCCTGTCCCTTGCCAGGTGAGAAAGGGAATCATAGAATAGTCAAAATTGAAAGGGACCTTTCAGATCATTGAGTCCAACCATCAAAAAACACCTCCTGAACCACCACTACACCATGTCCCTCAGCACCTCCTAGACCTCCATTTGTTGAAGCTCAAGGAGAGATCTTTACAGTTTCTTCCTCCTCCAGCTGTAATTATAACTCAAATTTTGACTTGTACAATTAAATGGAACTACTGAGACACAAACAGAGGAGTTATGAAGTCTAGATGCTCCTATTTCTCTTTCCAACTGTCACTAATTCAGAGGTTAAATCCATGACAAATGCCTTCCTCAGGTTCTTAGGTTACAAAGCCACCACTGGATGGAGAGATTCTGCAATAACAACTCCCATCACCTCCTCCCAGCTTAAAACAAGCAGAAGCAAGAACTGATTGACAGCAAACCACAGTCAACAGAGAAAAAGGTCTCCATACGTGAGGATTCGGCTTTCCCTTTGGTGACTGCAGTTTGCTGTCAGTCATTTATGGCTTTTCTCTGAGACAGGGACAGATCCCAATGTCTCCTCCACCCCAGCACACCCTGCTGCACTTTCTACCCAAGGTATTTAACTGTTCTCATCTTGTACTTAACAGACATATATAATAAACCTCCCAATTACCTTCCACCCTTTTAAATGTCAAGCCAATCAAAAGGCTGAAAGGGGGGAAATTAAAGCCTATTTCCATGAGAGTGCACTTAATGACATGCCACTGACCTTCAGGAGAAGAGTGAGACAAGGCAACTTCACCCAGTACAGACCTGGCTTCCAGACCACAATGAGCTCACAAATGGGGGAGGTCTGGCCCAAAAGTGACTCTTCAAAAGTTTTATCTGGGTGTCTACCTAAGACTGACATCTTTTGGGTTTCAGTATTCCCTCCCAGACTTTGATCAGCTGCAGGATAGTTCTGACTGGGAGGAGTGACATGAGCACAGGAGCCAGATCCACTATCAGAAGAGCTGCTTTGGTTGTCTATAAATACAGTGACATTTGAAATTCATCCATTGATGTCCCAATTTTGCTAGAAACAAGGACCATGTTTGTCCTTGTTGCCACAGAATAAGACCAAGGGCAGAGGGTGGTGGGTGCCATTTGGTCTCCCAGCACCTTCTGACACAGAACTTTCATCCCCAATAGTGCTTGCTGGTAACAAACCCACTAGAAGAAGGCTGGAAGCACAGTGTCCCCTGTCCTTGGGTCATCCAGCTGCCAGCAGCACAGGAACCATCAGGCAGCCCTGTAAATTTACTTAAACTTGAAGAGATTTTGTTTTCTTTGCTGCCTTGGCTCCTGAAATACATTAACATGGTTCTAGGTGTTCCCAGGAACAGCATCTGCCAAGTCCATCCCCTCTTTCTAATGCCATCCTGTAAATCATGTGCCAGGAGAACATCCTGAATGCTGATGGTGTGGGTCAGGATGGTGATGAGGGCTGCCAAGAAGATAAATGGATTTTCCTCTCCCAGTGCCAGCAGAAGAATCCAAACATACAGCAGCCACTGCATTGCTGGGGCTGCTGGTCTCAAACTGGAGGGTGTTCACCACCATCCTCACACCGTTGTGAGAAGTTATGGATGCAAATTGGAAGAGGGGAGATTCAGGATGGATAAAAGAAATTCTTTCCTGTGAGGGTGGTGAGACACTGGCAGGGTTTCTGAAGTGATGTGCAAAATACGAATGGAAGTTAAAGAGTTAAACCCACTCAAAGCTTACAGTGTTGGAGACAGAGACTTCTAAATGCCTGCGAGAAATGCCTTCAAAGCAGAGGCAGTGCCAGCTCAAAGAGCACTCACTGCTTGGACAGACAGATCACTGGTTGCCCAACCTCCCTTTCAGTCCCAGCAGAGGGGGTGTTGGAGCCTGGCAACTGTCAGAGGACCATGAGTGCCATCTGCAGCACAGCCCTCTGGCATCACACAGCATCCTCAGCGCTGAAACTCCAGGACATTGCCACAGACTCCCTGTTAGCCAAATTTAGGTAAAAAGGACCTTAAAAATCACCCGGTGCCACTCACTGACAAAAGAAGAGATACTTCCCACCAGCCCAGGTTGCTCCAAACCCTGTCCAAGCTAACACAGGTTGGGTTTTGCTATTAAAAAACACAGGCACTCCAACAACTCCAAACTGGAAGAGGAAAAATTCACATTGGATCTCGGGAAGAAATTCTTTACTGTGAGGGCAGCAAGTCCCTGGCCCAGGATGCCCAGAGAAGCTGTGGTTGCCAATTCCCTGGAGGGATTCCAGGCCATGCTGCAGCTATTCATTTCCTCTGGAGACTGTTCCCATTTCAGCCTTTATGCAGGTTTGTGTCAAAACAGTAATTGTCCCCATTTTGATATCTCTAACATACAAAATTTGTTCCTAGGGAGCTGAAATAGGTGTCTCTCTTGACCAGAAGATGAGTGGAGGGGGAAACAAATACATTCCTCTACCCCTCCCGCTTTTCTCATTTTCCTCTGCAGCACCACAGCAAGTATAAACTCAGTGTTAGCAAATCTGGAACATCTAGTGGTCCCCAGGGTCCCATTCTGAGTTAATTTAACTATCAGTATAACCTCAGCAATCAGGAGCAATGGGTGCTTTGCAAACCCACTCAGATTTTCCCCTCTGAATGAGGGGATCTGACACATTCTCTCCATGCATCACTGCCTGTCTGCTGGGACAGGATCTGGCGAGGTTCTGAGGAGCACCACTGTCTGGTGGGACCCAGCAGAGCTCCATTAGTGGATCTGTCACGCTTGTCCTTCCTCTTTGGACTAAGCTGCTGGGCTGAATACAACCCATGCAAGAAGTTTTTACAGAAGTGACAGGATTTTTTTTAATCCCTATTGATTTGTTGTGAAAGAGGAAGCACCAGAATAGCTTCCATGGAGAAGGAGATTATACCCCCAAATCTCTCCCTGTCCTTCAGTTAAATCTTATCCTGGAGGAAAAAAAAAATTCAGAAGTAATAAAAACATAAATAATTCAGCCTGTTTTTTTAAAGAAGGAAATATCTCAATGCATAGAACTTGGAAACAGTTTCTTCTTCAGATCCTTTTCCAAGATGAAACTGTTGAGTCATCACTTGTGCCTGGAGAAGAGGAATAAATCTCCATGAGTCCTGTCAGCACATCCCATCTCCTTTCCAAGGGCATGCTGGGCTCTGGATGAATCATGACAGACAGGAAGGAATTCCCTTCTATAGCCAGAAGGAAATTTTTTTCCTATTTAACAGAGGAAATAATAAAATACAAGTTTGAGCATCGTGTAGTGTGATATTCTTAAGGAAAGTGATACTTCCCTGATGGTCCCTGCAAGGCTCTTGTGCTTGACTCCCCCAGAACAGGCTGGGAGGAGAACATAAAAAAAAATAAGGCTTTAATTGGTTCCCTGTGGGACCTACTGGAGAAGATGACACCCAGACCCAGCACAGAAGTCTGCTGCCTTTTCTCAGAGGAATCCAGAGCAGCAGCACTGAGGACAAAGCTTCTGTAATTTTCCAAGTGGCAATGACAACCTAATTAACACTTAATAGAGATATCTAAGGATAACACAGCCAGGCAGGGAGGCAGCCCAAGAGCACACAGCCTGAAGAGACAGAGGCAGTGAAAGCCTTCACAGCTTCTTCATCCCTGTGGTGATCATCCCCATCCCTTTCACAGCCCTGAGGCCCTCTCGAGTCCTGATTCCTCTCCAGCAGACCCGATTCCACTGGAGCAGAGTGACAGACACTCCACACCCCCTTTCAGTGTGACCCCAGCACAGCTCTGGAGAGAAAGCTCTTTTGGTGACTTCCAAATCAAAAACCTAGCAGTCACACTCTATCCTGGGAACCACACAGACTGTTCAACACAAATAAGACAATTTTTGCAGCTGATGGAAGTATTTTCCCAAAGACTTTCTGAGCAAACCTCAAATGTACAAAGGTCTACACAGCAGCATATGATCTTAGTTTAAATCAAAACAAGAAGGGTTTGATGCAAGGTAGAGAAGATGCACACATGGCTACAGAACAGGTTGAGAAATTCCAACTTATCAATAACTGCCATCAACAATTAGATATTACATAGAATGGATTGGGTTGGACGAGACCTTCGAGTTCTTGGGATTGCTTCGACCCAGAAGCACAGATACAGGCTGGGTGGAGAGTGACTTGAGTGCAGCTCTGAAGAGAAAGACTTGGGGGTGTCAGTTGATGACAAACTCAGTTGATAACAAACTGAGCCAGCAGTGTGCACTCGCAGCCAAGAAGGCCAACCAAATCCCGGGTTGCATCAAGAGGAGTGTGACCAGCAGGTCAAGAGAGGCGATTTTGCCCCTCTACTCAGCACTGGCGAGACCCCACCTGGAGTTACTGTGTCCAGTTCTGGAGCCCTCAACTCAGGAAGGACATTGAGCTGTTGGAGAGGGTCCAGAGGAGGGCCACAAAGATGGTCAAAGGGCTTAATGCTGAGAGGGTACGTCGCAGATGGTACAGAACATCCTTCAGAAACCACTGTAGCATCCTTTACACCCTTAGAGAATACTGACTGCAAACAAGAGAGGGGAATACCCCATCACTGTCTTACTTGTTGCATGACTACTGGTAATTCAATCATAGGCAGCTGATTAAGCATTTCCTCAATTGAATGGGACCTAAATATAACCAACTGCTACCTTCTGAATCCAATAGAAAAGTCAATACCTGATTGTACAGGTGTGTGGTGGGTTCTCCCCTGCCAGCATGCAACTAGTCCTGCAGTTGCTCACTCCTCCCCTCCATAGTAGGTTGAGGGGAGAAAAGAGGAAGAACAAAGGAAGAAAACTTCAGGGTCAAGGTAAAGACAGTTGGACAGATAAAGGGAAGGCCAAAAAACTAAGAAAAAGACAGTGAAGGAAAATGCTCATCACATCTCACATGTAGACTAATGCCCACCCAGTTCTCACTTCAGAAGCCAGAACCCTCATCTTCTCCACCTGTCCAAGATTTTATTGCTGAACATGATGTTACACAATACAGTATATCCCTTTGGCCCACTGTCCAAACTATATTTCCTCCTGATCACCTGCCCTTCTCCAGCCTAGTTGCTGAGAAAGCCTCGACACTGTTCAAGCACTGTTCAGCAGCAGCGAAGACACAGGTCTGATGTCAGGGCAGTTTCAGTGCCAAACAT
>VZTY01021784.1:37589-63273 GCA_013400935.1 Turnix velox
CTGCCAGGTTCTGCTCCCCGAGGAAGTAGCCAGGAATGAGAGAAGAAGGAATATCCCCAGGACATGAGAGTTAATTCCCAACTACAAACTCCTGCTGACTGTGACCATGGGGTGGCTCCAGAGATACTTCAGAGTTCATTCATTCCCATCACCTCTCCATGTATGGTCTGGGGGGAAGGGGGCGGGATTATTATTAAGTGACAGGAATGAAAACAAGTATTAAACTGCAGAGAAAGGTTTATTACCCTGACAGCTGGAAAATCAGTACCCTTCCAAAAGCCACTTTGAACTTTAGATAGTTTTGAATTAGAATCTTTATTCATCTGTTTTGTGAAGAAGCTTCAGTCCATAGAAAAACCACCAGATTTCAACCCAAGAAAGCAGCAGCTGGCTTTGCCACTCCAAGCTGGGATTGCTGGAAAACCTGGAGAGCCCACCAGAACTCCAGCCCTGCCTGCAGGGAGGAGTCATCTGAATCAAAATTAATCTCCAGTTAATTAAGGGAAGTTGTTTTGAGGAGAACATCTACAGAAAACAGTTCCTGATAGATCCTGTGTTCATTCTGACACAAACTGGAGATTGCAAATTAAGGGTAATTAATATATTGTCTCCAAGAAAGCAAGATGGTGTCTCCATCTAGAGAACAAACCCCATGTCTTATGACAGTGTCACCTCAGTGTGAAGCACCAGAGATATTTCATGCACGTGGCATCACATCCCTGTCTGACCTGAGAAATGGGTCTCCTACTTCTAATCTGCAAAAGAATTAAAAGTCTCCAGACTATCTGTACTATCACAAATAAATTATGTGTTTGCTTTAATGACTTTGAAATTTCCCTCTGACATATTCCAAAGGTATAAATAATCTCAAAAGTCTTGCAGAGAGATAAATGGCCTATTTTTTTTGAACGATGATAATTCACAAAGTGAACAGTGCTTGGGTTTAAATTGAAACACAGCAGCAAACACAGTGCACCACAAAGGTTTTCTGAGGCAAAAAGGATGTTTTTCTCCTTCCCTTGGCCAGAGTGGACTTTCCTCAAGATGCCAACTAAGGAGCTGCTCAAAAATGGCCAACTAAGGCTTCTTCAAGTGGGAGAAGCTCTTTGCCAGTGTGCTGAACATCTCCCATTGTCCTATCACAGCAACCCAAGCTGTCAGATGTGATCTACTGCACATGACTGTAAGAAATCACTGCCTAAAAATAACACCAGTCACTGTAGAACCCAATAGCATGTACAGGACAATCAGGTCTGTAAGGACTGAGGGGGTCTAACAACTGTTTTGGGCAGAAACCAGCAGTTTTCCTCATCAGTTTCTCCAGCCTTTGGTCTTATACTGGTGCCTTCTCTCTGTTCCACCTCTGAGAATCTTCTCAAGAGCTAAAATTAAACTTTGTTTTCTTTCAATGAAGAAGAAGTCCACACTGTCCTAAAGAATCAAGATTCATCCTCAAGAACAAATAAAGGCATTTACCTTTCACTGGCAATGAAATCAGCTCACCCAAAGAAGTGATTTTGACCAAGTTATTAAATCTGAGACTCACGGTATGAAATAACCCTTTTTTTTCTGGGTTTGAATCATCAAGAATAGGAAATGAAAACAGCGAAAAACTGTTTGGAAGACATAATGGTCCATTAAGCAGGATTTTAAACTAACTTGTCTTTGGCTCTCTGTTGCTCAAACAAAATTCCATCCCTTCCCTTCAGGCTGTTATTAACACTTTTGTAATGAGTAACTAAAATCAAACTCCAGTGAATAAATATGCTCAAAGCATTTTGTTCCTTTTGCAATTAGGGACAAACTGCCACAGCAAAGCTAAAAACATTTGGGAAGTGATATTCAAGGAAACACACACAGAAGACCAACCCAGTCCTGGGTTGCATCAAGAGAAGTGTGGCCAGCAGGTCAATGGAGATGATTTTGCCCCTCTACTTGGCTCTGGTGAGGCCCCAACTAGAGTTACTGTGTCCAGTTCTGGAGCCGTCAACAAAAGGACATTGAGCTGTTGAAGCAGGTCCAGAGGAGGACCATGAAGATGACCAGAGGCTGAAGGAGGTGGGGTTTTCAGCCTGGATTACAGAAGACTCAAGGGGACCTCATAGTAGCTTCTCAATACCTGAAGGGGGCCTACAGAAAGGCTGGGGTAGGACTTTTTTATAGGATTCCTGATGGCAGGACTAGGAGTATTGGATGCAAACTACTAGAGGAAAGATTTAGGCTGGAGATAAGAAAGAAGTTCTTTCTTGTGAGGGTGGTGAGACACTGGAACAGATTGCCCAGAGAGGCTGTGGATGCCCCCTCCCTGAAGGAATTTAAGGCCAGGCTGGATGAGGCATTGAGCAACCTGGTCTAGTGGGAGATGTCCCTGCCCATTGCAGAGAAGTTGGAACTAGATGGTCCCTTCCAACTCAAACCATTCTATGTTTCTGTGGCTCTTTTATGTGACACTGTAGAGCAGGGCAAGGAAACAGTGTGGATTGAACAAGAAAGGGACAGGAAGTCACAACATCCCACTGAGAGCCATTATCCATGCCCTTGGGGCAGGTGGAGTGTGCTGCTGCATCACTCTGCCCCTGAGACTGTTTGACTTTTCCCTTAACGGCCTGGGTGACAAAAGTGACAAAACCCAGGGGGTGTGTGACAGGCATAACTGAGCCCCATCACTCTGAACATAGATCAGTCATACAGACTGAGAACTGAAAAGATAATGACAACTGGAAAGCTGACTTGAAAAGAATATTTAAACTGAAGACTGAGTACTACAGTGCTACAGGGAGCAGGACAAGCTAGGGAGACAAGGAGCAGGCCAGCAGCTCCTCAGAAAGCAGCAATTAATTAATTAAGAATTAATATTGCAATCCACTGCAATTTGCAGTATTAATTATCAGTTCCCAGCCATTAGGGCAAAAGGGAAATGTCACTCTGGGACGTGGAAAGAGCAACCTGTGCCTGCAAATATCTGACTCTTCACCAGAAAGTCTGATTAACTGGTCCAAAAAGCTTCCATCTGATAGACATGATCCCAGTCACTGCTGTGTGCTGGTGACTTTGGGCCTTATTTCTGTCTCCAGGAGCAGAAGCCACTTGGGAGCAGTGCACAGTCGAGCCTCTATATCTCTAACATATGTCGATGATGGACTCTGATTGCCTCCGTGGTAATTTGGGTTGTTCTTGCATTTTATGGGCTTTGCATAAATTGCCTCACAGCAAAATGCTGTCTGGGAAATTAAAGGGCTGCTCCTCTTCTCTTTCAGATTCACATCTTGAGTTCTTGGGTCTTGTCGTCTTCTCCCTTTGCCCTGAGCAAATCAAGCGCCGTTTCAATTTTGACAGTAATTTCTCTTCAAAGTAGAAAATAATTGATCAGGAAGCCATTTGCAAATGTGGCTCCAAGAGGGTGTAATCTGAAGGGAAACATCTCACTTGATGGAAGCAAAACAGCAGAAGTTTACTGATGATAATTTCTGTTTGCTCAGGGTTGAGGAGGATGAACTGTCTGTGCCCCACGGGCAGCAGCTTTGGGATTCAGAAAGGATTAGACCGTGGTTCCACAAGAGCTGAGAAATAAAACTGGGATCCTTGAGGCTTTTGCCTCTTGCAAAATTAGAAACATAGAATCTTAGAAATTGTTGGGTGGGAAGGGACCTTCAAAAGCCATCTAGTCCAACATCCTGCACTAGATCAGGTTGCTCAGAGCCTCATCAAGCCTGGATGATTATTATGATAGACCTTTTCTCTTTATTCATAGCAGCCAAGCAGACACAGAGCTATAACCTGCTGCTGAGTGTTTTCATGGGGCTGCACAAAGGGAGCTTTGGTCCTGTTGCTCCAAGTTCCTGGAGGTAAAAACCACTGGGGATGGTGGTTGAGACCCAAGGAGTAGAATTGTCTCATGTCTCTCCTGCTCATCTCTGTGAGGCTGAATAGATAGAGCAGGAATTGGTGTAATTACTGAAGATTAATCACCACTTGAAACATTTAATGATACTGCATTTCATAATATGGTCTGATGGACATAATATGCCCAGGATCCACATGAAAGTAGGTGTATAAATCAGTTAACAGTCAACAAAAGCAGCATTGGTAATAAACGCATTGGGGTTTTTTTTTAGTATTAATGTATTACTGCACTTTAATTCAAAAGAATTTGAGTTTTGTCACTTAGAATTGAAATCCTTATCTCTCCCTGCAGTGCTAAAACATCATTTCAGTATGATGGATGTGAAACCCACTTTGTGTTTTTCTCCTCATAGTGTTTTTTGTTGCCAGACAGATTGATTCAAACATGGTTCCTTCAGATGGTGCTGAATATCACATTCAATCACTCCAAATATTCATTCCACATAAAAGGCTAATTTCACTTCAGGCTTTAAGCCTACATATATATTATCCCACCATTTCCACAAATGGTGACTTGACCAAGGCTGTGGATAATACACAGAGATGGCAGCTCCTGGAGAGAAAGTGCTTCAACACGGAGCTTTCCTGCTTTCCCAGACATGACTCTGGGAGTGATGGCACTGCCTGTCACCTCTGCGTCTCAACTTGCTACAGGACGAAACTAAAACTGATGCAAAGAGCTCTAAAAGTGTCACACAAGCTCACCAAGAAAAGGCACAGGGAGAAGAACCTGTGATGTGATCCCTATCAGCAGTTGAAGCAATTCCCACAGACCTGGCAGCACAACATCCAGACCCAAGTGGTTGTCACTGGATTTAAGGATTCCCCTGGAACAAGATGAGGGGGTGACTTGTCCCTGTCCCTCGTAACAATGACCTGGTTTACATCTGTGCCAACCTATCTCCCTCAACAGTGATGCAGGAAGCCTGGAGAAGCCTCTAGAAGCTCCTTTCTTGGCTGGGGGTGGTTGGGCAGAGCTCCCACGGGGGTGTGCAGCATCTCCCTACCTGGTGGTAGGTGACACCGCACAGAACCCAAGGGACTCTGGGGTGTGAAGGCAAGCCCTGTATTTTCAGGTGCAGGAGGAGCCATGACAGTCCCTGAGTGCAAAGGACCCCTGAGCAGGTCTGTGGGAGTCAGTGGAAGGTGTCCTGGGCTGCAGCAGATGCCATTCTGGTCCCACCTGATGTGACATCTCAGCTGACACACTTTATTGGGTATGTCACACCTTCCCCTGGGGAAGGCTCACAAACGAAATCACAGCTGTCAACCACACAAATTAAAAATAAATCACTTGGCTGACCCTTGAACTCCAGCTGACAAGTCACTCTCCACCTGCATGGGTTTGCAGTTTCCAATCCTCTGCTCTCATCCCTGCCCTAATTTATTTCCAGTCCTGTCTTGGCACATCCAACTCCATCTGCCCTCAGTCATTGGATGGGTGGTGGTGACAGCACAGTGTCCCCAACCATGCAAGGGGGGGCTCAAGGGAGGTGGGATATGCTGGGACCAGGATAGAAGAGCCCTGTTGAGTCTGGTCATGGCTCCTGTGAGCTGTAGAGATGCTGCTCAGATGGCCCTTCCAGGAGAATTAGCACAGAGCCCACCACCCCAGGATGAAGCTCTGCCTGTGTGCCCACCTTAAGGAGCTGGACAACATCCCACAGACAACCCCTGGTACTTCATCAGGGTGAAGTACCCCTGGTGATATTAAAAACCTCCCTGTCTGCCATGTGGGCACCATGGCTGGCTGCAAGCAATCCAGGGGATTTCTTGATGCAAGTGATGCATGACATGACCAGGGTAAATGCCCTGTTGCTGCTCAGACAAGAAGGAAAACTGCTGGATGATGAGGCCTTGTATGTGGTGATCATGAGAAAATACAGCTGTGGGCTTGAGAAGAAAATCATTTTAGTGTCTTCATGGACCTACCTCGCAGGATCTGATGAGAATATGCTGTTGGTGGAGGCAAACGGGCCCAAGAGAGCTGGTGAGTGCTCAAAGACAGGTCTCCTCAAAGCAGGAGAGGAGCAAGTTAGTCAAGTGGAAGGTCTCCTGCCCATGTAACTAGATAATCTTTAAGGTCCCTTCCAACCCAAACCATTCTATGATGCTATAAGAAGTTAAGCAAGTGTGGCAAAAGGGATTAATGTGAAGATCCTGACTGGGCTCAAAACACAACAAAGAGCTATACAGAAGGTGGACACTGGGATGATGGGCTGCTTGGAAGGAAACCAAAGGCCCCTGCCTACACGTGCTGGAGTAAAGTCAGGAAAGCCACAGTCCAGACTGGGTTGAAGGCAGGAGACAGGCAGCAAGACAGGTTTCTCTAAGCACAACTGTAGCAAGGGGAAGGAGAAGGTGGTCCCATTGCTCAGTGGAGCAGGTGACCTGAGGACTCAGTGCTGCCTTTGCCTCAGCTTTCATAGTAAGGGTAGTCCTAGAGCCTTCCAGCAACCAGTGGGAGGAACAAAGAGAAACCAGTCACTGGGGGACACACAGGTCCATGGGACTCCCTTCGGCTGTGGAGTGTAGCAGCAGGTCCAGAGGATCCATCCCCTTCACCACCACAAGCAGGGAGCTGGGTCAAATTCAGGCTCCCTCCTACAATAAGGACAGGGACATCCCTGCTGTCTGACAGCACACACACCAAGTTTATTTTTACTGATCTCACTTCTTGGTTTGCCTTTCTATCCTGCAGATTGACACTCTGAACCCTTGGTCAGACCTCTCAGTACATGAAAGCAACTGAGAAGAAGCAATGTTCTTAATAAAACTATTTCAGACTGTATCTGCAGAAAATGAGACCATGGTTACAGATGAAAACCCTGCACCGTGTTTTTCATTTCATCGCCTGACTAGAAAAGAAACTCCTGTATATTTTAATAGTGAAACTCATCAAGAACTCATATTCCCAAGTAAACTGCTGCTAGGATGTTTAGCAGCATCAAAAAGACCTTCAAATAGACTATTTAGCAAATAGCCTTGCCTAGGAGAGCTGAAAGATTTGGCAACGCTTCGTAATTGATGCCCTGTTTTTTTAGGGGTAGGAAATAAATCAAAGAAGGTATTTTACCTAAAGATATGGAGAGAGAAGGTGCTGTCTGCTCTGCACTTGCATTATTTGTCTCCAGCTTCAAAGCATATGGCCAGCTGAAAGCTCTGAAGGGGACATCTAATGCTGCCCCTCATCAGCAGAGTAATCACGAGATGGCTGTGTTACATTACTCTTGCCAGAATATTAATGGAGTGAGGACACCGCAGACTGATGTGCAACAAGGGTTTAAAATCCTTCCAAACGCTTTCTTAGTCCATTATTTCTGAGGCCGTGGCACTCTGTTACCCGGGCTGGGAACAGCAGGAGGGAGGCAGAGGCATTATATCGGTGGCTGATGGGATGTGAGCTCAGTGTCTCCCCCACCGCACCTCCCTCCATCGCAGAGCCACATGCACCAGGAAAGATGGGGAGGGACCATTTGCCAGGGTGTGGAGCGACAGGATGAGGGGCAATGGTTTGAAACTAAAGCAGGGTAGGTTTAGGTTAGACATTAGGGAAAAGTTCTTCCCCATGAGGGTGGTGAGACACTGGAACAAGTTGCCCAGATAGGTAATGGTGGCCCCATCCCTTGAGACATCCAAGGCCAGGCTTGCTGAGGCTCTGAGCAGCCTGAGCTAGTGCAGGATGTCCCTGCTCACTGCAGGGGGTTGGACTAGATGGCCTTTGAAGGTCAACTCCAATCCTATGATTCTATGAAATACTGTGTATTAAAAAGGAGTTTTAACCTCCAGAACTAACCCTGGGCTCACTGAGGCCACAGACTGCCCTCAGAGGTGCCAAGTAGCCACGGACCTGAATTCTACCCAAAAGAAATCCAGCTGCATGTGCCGCCCCCCCCGCAATCACTGGGAGCTGTGGTCAGCACAGAGCATCCCCAGCACTGTGTGCCCCATCTGCCCCCAGCACTGACACCACACTGGGACTGTGACACCTGCCTCTGTGACAGTGCAAGTGGGAGAAACAACTATTTTCTGACCTCTCTATGTGTGTTCAGAGAGCTACAAAGATGATTAGGAGACTGGGGCATCTTCCTTATGAGGAAAGGTTGAGAGAGCTGGGTCTCTAGCTTGCAGAGAGGAGGCTGAGTGGTATCTTATTCATGTTTATAAATATGGAAAGGCTGAGTGTCGGGATGATGGAGCCAGGTTCTTCTCAGTGACATCCAATTTTAGGACAAGAGGTAATGGGTGCAAGCTGGAACACAGGAGGTTCCACAGAAATAGGAGAAAAAACTTTGCCACAGTGAGGGTGACAGAACAGTGGCACAGGCTGCCTAGAGAGGGTGGAGACATTCAAACCCCACATGGATGCTTTCTTGTATGATCTGGTCTGGATGTTTTTGCTCTGACAGGGGGATGGGACTAGATAGTCTCTTGAGGTCTCTTCCAATCCCTGACATTCTGTGATTCTGTGTTTGCCATTACTGCTGCCAATTGTGCTTGGCAAAGAGCAGTGAAACAAAGGCTGCTCTTGCCACCTGCTGCTGCTGACAGTGATTACAGGAGAGAGTCTCTGCGATGGCTTCACCCACCTTGCCAGGGATGGGGTGCACAGAGTGGGCTGCTGGGACTGCCAGTGGTTACACTGGGTGGAGAAACCTGTCCTGGAGCCCTGCTGAGTGCCACCAGCAACAATGCCCACAACGACTCTGGTGCAGTGCAGCCACCAGAGAAGACAGAAAACAGTTGCTGCTGCTCCTTCCATCTGCATCAGCACCACAAAGCAGATGGGATGGATGGGATGAGAGCAGGCTTTGGCCCTCTGCTATTAAATCTACAGGGTTTGACAGGAAAGGAAGCAGTAGAGAACCGAGAGGACAGAATTAGCACCTGGAGCTATTCAGTTTGAAATTAATTACATAAATTATGTAATGAGAAAAGATTAGCTAAATCAGTGCTTCTGCATGAACTCAGAGGCAGACAGCATGACCACAGCCTCGAACACACTCCTGCTCTGCACTACCACACTCCTCAGTATTTCATTTGGTGATTGGAATATTTCAGGTTTCAGACCAAGTTGAACTGAATTCTCTCCTCAGTGAATTTCCTGCTGGAGCAACTGATGGCACCTCAGTGACAGCAGGACTCAAGGTGCCAGTCACCACCCAGCTCTGAGCTCACCAGGAGCAAAGCATCATCTCCAGCTGACACCAGCTGACCTTGGGCTGCTTGTGAAGAAAATTAATTAGCTTATAGAGGTAGTCAAGCAGAAAGCCTAAACTATCATTTTCCAAAGATATTCAAGGTAAAAAGCCTCAGGAACAACCTTTTGTCAGTTTCTGAGACTTGATTAACTGCCTTAATTCCACATGATTAATGGCTTCCAAGCCTCAGGGGACACAGGCCTCTGTACACCTTGTACAACAGGAGAGTTTTCAAAACAGCCTTCATCCAAGGTCCCCTACGAGCTGCTGGAGAGCCACCAGTGCCCCTGACAGCCCTCTGCCTCACATGCAGCATCCCTCCACAGTGGAGATGGAGATCCCACTCACGAGTACAAGAGACCTGTGACACTGAGGTGGAAAGAAACCTCAAGAAAAAGATTAAAATTCTGCTGAAGGGCTAGCAAACCCCTGCTGGTCACAGCAGCTCTCCACGGGGGCAGTAACAGCCCAAACCACCTTCCTTCCTTCAATGGATGCTCCCAAGGGGTCAGCAGGGAGGGGAAGCCCATGCAGCACATCTCAATCTTGCAACATAAAGTGCTGGACAAAATGGAAATGGGAAGAGAAGCAAACCAACAGGGAGAATGAAGCATTGGCCTTGTCACTTCATGACTTGCCACATCATAGAGACACAATTATTTGGGTTGGAAGGGACCTTAAAGATCAACTAGTTCCAAACCCACTGCCATAGACAGGGACACCTCCCACTAGATCAGGTTGCTCGGTGCCTCATCCAGCCTGGCCTTAAACATCAAGGTGGCATCTGCCCTTTCCTTCAAAACTAGAGTATGGAACCAGCTGTAAAGACCATGACCTCTGAGTAGCAGAATGTCCCACTGCCCATCATCCTCTCTGCTTTGATAAAGCCCAGACTTATAGAAATTTCGTGAGAACTGAGAAACACTGTCATCTACTGGAAAAGAGAAGGCTCAGGGGGGACCTCAGAGTAGCTTTTCAATAGCTAAAGAAAAGGTTACAGAAAGGCTGAGGTAGGAATTTTAAATAGAGTCCAGGATGACAGGACTGGGGGTAATGGATGCAAATTGGAAGTGGGGAGATTTAGGCTGGAGAGAAGAAAGAAGTTTGCTGTGATGGTGGTGAGACACTGGGACAGGTTGCCCAGAGAGGTTGTGGATGACCCCTCAACCCCTGGAAGTGTTTGGGGCTAGACTGGATGAGGCATTGGGCAGCCTGGTCTGGTGGGAGGCATCCCTTGCCTATGGTGGGGGGGTCGGAAATGGATGATCTTTGGGGTTTCTTCCAACCCAAACCATTCTGTGATTCTATGATTCTACTGAAACACTGCTCATTTCACAGCCCATGGTAAATATGGTGCTGTTGAAGGTTTGGACTTGGAAACAAAATGAAATTAATGTGCTGAAGGAGTCTGAAGTGGTGAAGCACGCACGCACACACACACCACGCAGGTCTCACACGAGACAGCAGTAAAACACCAGCAGCTGAATCATTAATCACTTGGCAAAGGTTAAAACAGTGGAGCCTGCAGTAAAAAGGCAGAGTATTTTATGCAGCACAAGGTAATGGATAAAAAATTCATTCCCTTCCTGCCCTCGTTAATAGAATGAGAGAACTCCAGCGTCTATAAATACGCTGCTGAGGCTGACTTGCTCCTCAGTGCTAGGAGATGGCACCCAGGAGCTGGTGGCAAGAGAGCAGAGGGTGATGGTCTCACCCAAGCCAGGGCACTGCAGCACCCACCAGCCCTGCTGCCATCTCTGGGTTCTATTAAACAGCCAGAAAGCAGCTCACACCAGCAGCTCGGTGAGTTACACACAGATGGGATGATTATTTTTATTTATTTGTATTTATACAGAAAGGCAAAGCACTGTGCAGATCAATAGTTTGTTTTCTGGGAGCAGAGCACAAGACCTGGCTCTGTGAAACAACTATTGAACTGCCCCGGGCACCCCCTGGAACATAGGTTTACGAGGGTCACTTTCCATTAAATGCCTCAGAGCTTTTGGTGTTAAATGAACCCCTGCTGAGCAAGGCCCAGGCAGGGAAACTGCCTGATAAAAGGAGGATACTTTACATCCAAGGAAGTATTTCCCATCGCTTATCCCTCAGAAAATCTCAGTTCACACTTGCTGTGCTGGGGCAGCCCCCAGCTGATCACTCTGGAACATTTCCAGCACAGTAAGTTGGCTGTTTTTAAGGAAAACAGAGAATGGCGCATCCCCAGAAGGGTTCAAGATCAGATAGGATGGGGCTCTGAGGCTGGGAGATGTCTCTGCCCAAGGCAGGGGGGACTCTAGGTCTGTGGGAAATTATGGCTGCAAGCACCAGTCAAAATTCAATTCAATTAATTTCACAGTGTGTATTCGTTTTCCTGCTTCTCAGCAGAACAATCTGGACATCTACTGGACATCTCAACCAACAACACTATCTCTTCTTTATGGCAACAAAATGGGTTCTTTGCCTCTGGTTTCTGAGAGAGAGAGAGAGCAATCAGCACAAGCAGCACCCTGCCTTCCACACCAATGGTTTTGTTTATCACACTGTTTGCACACACAAAACTATTGGGGAGTTAAGCATTTCCAAGCTGTCATTTTGTCACAGCACTGTCTGTTAATTCTATTTATAGTTCCTCATACTGGGGGGAAGGAGTGTGGTACAGAAATGGAATATCAAGTCAAATTTACATTGGTGAGCAAAAAAACCCAAACCCTCTGACTCAGCTCATTGTAATTTCATGACCTACAGCAGGAGCTGGTGAAAAAATCCTCACTAATGTTACTTATTACTACCACAGAGAGCTGGGATCTTCATTTAGTCTTTGTTTTAAGAGCAGAAAGGGTGCAAAACACCTGGCCAGGAACAATTTTTGTGCCTGGAAAAGCATCAGTGTTGCTTCTAGACTGGAAAGTTTCCTCCTGGTTCTCCTTTCTCTTCGCACCTTAAGTGTGTCTCATCTTTTCTAATAACTGTTTTTACAGCTGTTTCTCAGTCTGAAGTGACAAACTTATGATACTCTGATGATTTCCTGCAGGTATCCCAAATGATCTGGGGAGAGAGAATACACTGAGATGAGGGAGAAGGCAGGCAGGAAACAATCCCCTCCTGGTGCTGGATACCACAATGAATAAAGGCCTTGGAAGAGCAAGTATTGCTAATGCCACCCAGGTGATGTGCCAGCAGCAGGGGAATACACTGCCATTCAAAATACAGTAACTGGGTTTCTCTGCTGAGGGGAAAAATAGAAAGATTTGACACAAGAGCTGGTAGAAATTCAAATCAGTCCTTTCCCATTTTGTTTAAAGATGGCCCCGTGTCCTCAGGAGAAGCGCACAGTGTGCTGCAGCTCAAACACACAGTTCAAATGAGGCACAGCTCCGGCAGCCCAAGAGCATAAAACAGGAAGGAACTTGTCACACCATCATTATTTCACTCCAAAGCATGTTTGCTGTCACCCTGGGGATGATTCAGCTCCCTGGTGCTGCAGCTGTAAACACACAAACACAGGGAGTCTCTGAAGGAATAAGATGAAGGAAAGTGATTCTTGCATTCATTTTGCAGAGGGGAAGGAATGCTCCAACCCACACTGCCATACATTAGGTTACTGCCTCTCTGGCATAGGGGATTGCTGACGCCCATGGAGGGTCTCAAATGGCCTATCCACTCCCACATAGAGTGGACTCCAGGACACAGAACTGTCACCACTGTGCTGCCAAGAGACCCATCCTCCCCTTGTGCACAGGCTACCCCCCTCCCAGCGCACAGAGCCACAGCCAAAGAACACAGAGGGGATGCTTTGAATTCCCTGTCGAATCTCTTGCCAAGAAAGAACTCTGAAAATATTCTCTTTGGGCCTTGAAATTCTAGTGGGGCAGAGAAACATCCCTCAACAAGCCCATCAGTCCTTGTGTGATGATACCCTGGACAGAAGAACTGCTGCAGCTTCCCTCTACCCAGTCCTCCTGGGGACAGAGAGCATATCCATTGGTCCCCAGCAGCCACCAGCTGTAGGCACAGAACAGGCTTTGTCACTTCACATCCCATACTGCTGCTTCCTCAGCTCCACTCCTACTGCTCTTTGTGTTCTAAAGGAACACTGCCAGTGAAAAATGAGCTGAAATTGAGATTTCAGGGGTTTACAAAGCAGTAGTTGCAAGGAAAGTGTATATCATGAAGTTGTGATGTTCTGAAAGCCTGCCCAGCTGGGAAGGAAGGCAGCTGTTAGCCCAATTTAACTCATGAACCCCGAGGAGAGAGATCTTACAGGAGATGCTCTCCTCTCTGTAAGAAAACAAAGATTTGATCTGTCAGCATCCATCTCAAACAAATGATAGTTCACGCCTTCATTTTGCCAGCAGGGATCCCTCTGAGGAACTAAACAGGCATCATTCAGCAAGTTTTCAGCATTTGTGAGAAGGAGGTCTTCTCTTTATTGCCAAAGACACCTCTAAAGAACAAACCCACTCCCCAAAAGCATCATTTGTCCCTTCTTTAAACAGAAACATTCAACTCTGCAGCATGTAAAAATTTTATACCTTTTGCCAACTATTTAAAGAGAAGCCAGAGAATAACTCAGTAACTTTCTATAGTTAGTCTAGAACTAAAATAATCCATACCCTCATGGGAAACAAATCTCCACAGCCTGCTCTCAGCAGGGACATCAAGCTATTCTGGAAACTGGCCATCTTTTGGCCACAATGGTCACAGCCTGTGGCCACAGGCCATTGATAGGATGAAGCCATCCAAAGGGACAGAGGACAGGATGTACTAGTAGCCACAGCAGCCCCCAGTGGCTATCTATTTTCCTTCTGGCTGGCTCAGTGCTTTTCTCTTCTGCTCCTGATTTCCTGTCACGCTGTACAAGCCACAGGCCCAGCTCACCTCCAGCTGGCTGAGATGCTAATGCCCTCTGAAAATAATTTAATTAACAGGTTTCCTTCTTGTCAGCCTAAAAGCACTGCAGTGAACTCGGATTTTATGGAAAAAGGACAGAGAAAGAGAAAAATGTTTAGTCTCAGCAGACAGCAAGGTGGTTGAACCCTTTCTGTGTTACTCCTGTTCACTAGCCAGATGTGAAAATGAGTGGCCAGGATTGCCATGAGCAGTGGCCAGCACGTCAGAGATGAAGTCACTCCTCTTCCTCACAGAGCCTCACAGCAATGACTGAGGAAATGACTGTTCCATCACCTGTGGTTAGAACTGGACTGGACAGTATCTTCCAGAGGAGGAAACAACCCAGCATCACCTCCTGGAGGTGGCCTGAATTAGGTGCACAATTTTAAGGGAGTAGAAGCCTAAAACTCCCTTAAATTGGAACATGGGGTTGCACAAAGGAAAAGCTGAAACCTATCACTACAGAATGGATGCATAACTGGTACCTACAGAAGTTCAATTCCCCCAGATACCTCATTGCTTTGTGCCACCTACATGACTCTGGGGCCTCAAAAACCCCAAACACATCCATATTTACATTCTTCCAAGCAGCTATTTCAAGCAAAGTAAACTGCTTGGTATATTAATGCCTTCAGCTTCTAAAGGGCTGTCTGCAGCAGTTCCTTGGAATAGTTTGAAAATGTTCTTTCTCCTTTCCAGAGTGGCACTCTGGAATTAGTATGCCATTGTGTGGATCAAGGCCATTTGGAAGAATATAAAATATTCAATTAATAAGCCTCTGGAATATTTAATCATGACATTGAAATGCTAAGGACTGCATTAACATTTATTATTCTCCATAAAGGAAGGATCTCCAGCACTCTGCCTGCAACTGTTCCATAACAGCTCTTCAGAGCTCCATGTGGGTTTTTGGTCTCTCTCCTAAACCAACGCTAAAGGCAGTATTAATGCAGATTAAGCTGGATTTCATAACCACTAGAGCAACATTCCAAGAGAGTGAAATTACTTGCTTTTGTTTTTAAAAAAAAAAATTAAAAATGGAAGAAAGATTTTTTCCTTTCCATTTTCAATTAGCAGAGAATTATGCAGGAGAGTCTTTCCATCAGTGGCTGAGCCCATGATGAAGAGCAAGGAGATGCCACGTACTGCAGATCCAAGGAAAAGTAGGAATGTAGCAGAGACAGATGACTCAAAACCCATCTGGACAAGTTCCTGTGTGACCTGGTCTAGATGTTCCTGCTCTGGCAGGGGGATTGGACTAGATGATCTCTTGTGATCCCTTCAATCCCTGATATTGTGTGATTCTGTGACTCCAGAGCCCATCCTCAGAGTTTCAAATATTTCCATCACCTTTAGTGAGTGCTGAATTTCATCAGGTACTTCAGGTGAGGAACAAAAGTTGTGGCTCATACAGAGTCTCCAGAGGAACACATTGCATCCCTGGTCCAAGCAGCCAAATCATTAAGACCCTGTTGGGGAAGATGCTCAACAAAGATGAATCTGCCCAACCCTCGTGCTTCATGTCACCAAAAATTGCCTGCCAAAACCCATGTGATGCAGCACTACCTGGTGTGGGTCATTCCCCAGCACAGATAAAACAAGAGGTTTATTCCTGACCTGCTCTCCCGTGCCATGATGCTGTCCCACAAAAGCCCTGTGTCCCCTGGCAACTGGCTGGGTGACACATGGAAAAGTGTCACAGACTCACCTTCCAACAACAACATCATCAAAGGGATTTGTGTTGCCTAAGACAAGAGTCACATATGGAAACCTAACACTATACCAGGAAGATCCAAGATCTTTTTTTTTGGGAAGACACGGGATGATGAGAGTTTTCATGTCAGTTAACAAAGGTAAAAAATGGCACCTCCTCACATCCAACGGGGTCTGAACACTCCTGGCATTACGCTGCTCTTACAGCTGAGGATGGAAGCATCTGGAAATCAAACAACTCCAGGGAGGAGAAATACAGGACTCTAATACCAAGGTGACTGACAGGCATTGGAACAACTTAGCAAGGANGCTGGTTGACACATGGAAAAGTGTCACAGACTCACCTTCCAACAACAACATCATCAAAGGGATTTGTGTTGCCTAAGACAAGAGTCACATATGGAAACCTAACAAGATCTGGGAAACCTGCCTGGCACGGGATGATGAGAGTTTTCATGTCAGTTAACAAAGGTAAAAAATGGCACCTCCTCACTCCCAACAGGGGCTGAACACTCCTGGCATTAGGCTGCTCTTACAGCTGAGGATGGAAGCATCTGGAAATCAAACAACTCCAGGGAGGAGAAATACAGGACTCTAATACCAAGGTGACTGACAGGCATTGGAACAACTTAGCAAGGATTGTGATTGGTTTCCAAATCAGAATCATCCCATGGAAGGTGCTGAGCACTGCTACCAGCCCATGGGTCCAACTTAAACTAACAGGGACAGGAATTTCTATGACTGGTGTGACAGGAACACTGTGAGCACAGAGGGAAATGCTCCTCTCTCTTGGGTGAGAGCAGGTGAAGGCAGCAGCAGGAGAGCAAGAACAGCTTTTGGAGCCCAAGATCAGCTTTGAGCACCAACACCACAACTTCCCGAGCCATTGTTTATGCCGGCGTTTCAGAATCATAGAGCAGGGACACACTGAAAGGTCCCTTCCAACACAAACCATTCTAAAAATCTAAGCACTGCATGCATTAGCAACCACCGGGTTTTCAGCAGAGGCAGAGAAGGTAGCTCCTGCCATCTGGTGGCCACTAGCCCTCCGGCAGCACATCAAAAAAGGCAGAGCTGGTCCCACTGCAGGACCTCACCCCTCAAGAAACGCTCCTCGTTCAGATCTTGCCATCTGGATGCAGAAGAAAGTCCTCTCTCGCTGATGGGACCCCCATCAGTGCATTTACCATCTATAGCACCAGGGAGAAGTGTGTGTTTAAAGATGGTGTGACCTTCCACAGCCCAGCCACGCTGCTAATACTTGGCATTTAGCAGCTGATCCCCAGAGCCTGGCAATTTCTTCTGTCTCTGTGCTTAAAGCTGTGGGACAGTTTGAGACAATTTTGAAAGGTTTTCTCTAAGCAATGAAAGATTTTAAAGACTACTCTTAAACCTTGCTACTGCAAAACACTAGAAAAGGCAAAGAAACTGTCATTTCTTGTAGATCCTTAAAATCGATCTTTGTAAAACAAACTGTAAATTATCTCCTTCTAGAGCTTGAAATTAGTATCTTGGTAATGTTTGAATTACAGCACTAATTTGGTTTTAAACTTCTGTTTAAATTTGCTGAGCCAAACTAGCACCTTCACAGCTTAATAGTGTAGCTGAAGACATTTAGCTCATTAACAAGATCTCCACAGACAAAGCAAAACAAGATCAGTCCATACTGGATACTTTCCTATTATGGCAATGGAAAAGCCTTGGAAATTTTAATGAGCATACTTAGCACAAGCAATTTTGGGGTTTTTTTAGGTGGTTTTGCTGCATTTATAAGAAGTTAGAAATTGCCACACCACCGTCTCCTGAGCTGGTTTCATCACAGCCCTGAAATAGAATTATCACTGGAAACTTCAAATGAGACAGAACCATCTTCTCTGCTAAGAGTTATCTTCATAGATAAAGCTACCTCAGAACACAAAGCTTTTTAGATAGGAGAGCAAGAAGTTCCCTGCCTTTGGGATACAAAATATTCAAGGACCACAACAGCAAACAGAGGAAACATAAGGCTCTTTTTAAGCAGAACATACCTGATTTCAAGTGTTGCTCCTGGAGGTCTCTGAGGATTTATAAGGCTTCAGGCAGACCCTCAGAATGGAGGGACTCCTCCACTTCACAAGTGACATCCCTTCGGAGATGGCACCAGGAGCACTCAGCACAGAAGCTTTGCTGCTTTCCTGCCACAAAGACAAAACTTTCTTCCAGCTCCCACCCAACTTTCCATGGATTCTGTTTGGATTTTAAATTTTTCTAAAATGAAGAAAGTCTACAATGGCTTCTGCAAGTAACTGAAGCAAACCAAATTTTCATTGCTATTGATTACTTTGGCAAAAGCTGGAAAACACTTAAGAAACTGAGGTAAAAAGATATAGAGATAAGGAGTAAACTGTGGATTGAGCATGGTATTTTTTTGTTTGTTTTTTTTGGGAAGAAGTGGACCACTGCAGTGCAATACACACTGTTAAAACAATGGTAATATTCAAGTGTATTAAACACACAGCTCTGTGCTAGCCAGAGCAAGCCTATGCAGCCATATGGACATCCAATTGTGTACAGCCCACAGGCAGACACATAACTAACATATAAAGTACACACAACTTTTTCATTATCATCCTCTTGACTTTTTCATGCTTTTCTTTTGTTTTCCCCATTACCCTCTCCACTGAAAGGGCAACCAGCCCCATTTCTTTCCTCACAGACCCCAGCTCCGCAAAGAGACACAGAAAGAAGAGTTTTGGGAGCCAAGACCATTGGCACACATCAGCAGAGCTGGGTCAGATCCTGCAGATCCCTTCTGTGATGGAACACCTTCACAAAAATTTGCTCTTGGCCCAAGTGTCCAACCACTACTGTGTGCCCAGTTTAGTCACTCAGACTTTAATTTTTCTAACTTTGAATTCTCTCTCTTTAACTGGGGAGGCAGCTCAGAAGCATATGAAAGCCTCAACAAGTGGCTTCACAATCTCCCAAAACAGCTTCTCACTGAACTGTCCATGGCAGGGGTTTGGAGTTAGATGATCTTTAAGGTCCCTTCCAACCCAAACCAGTCAATGATTCTATTGTCTTTACAGCTTATGACCCTTCTCTCCAGAGATAAACCTACCTCTAGCTTCTTAACACTGACTGGCTTTTCCTCTTCTGCGTATGAATAAATCTCTAGAGATTCTGGGTAGCAGGAAGCACAGGATCATCTAATATATGTGAGCTACTAATTAGCACACACGTTTCCTGTAAGAAGGCCACAAACTTGAATTACTAAAAATAGAAGTCGCAAAACACCAAATAGAACACCAAACTATCCCTCATAACCACTTTAAAAGTAATTAAACAGGAAGTTACACTTTATCAAGGGGTACTTGGACAATTACAGTAAACATTGAGCTCACAGGGCCTAAAGAAAGGCTGAGGTAGGACTTTTTAATAGGGCACAGGATGGTAGGACTAGGAGTAATGAATGCAAACTGGAAAAGGGGAGAATTAGGTTGGAGAGAAGAAAGAAGTTCTTAACTGTGAGGGTGGTGAAACACTGGAATAGGTTGCCCAGAGAGGTTGTGCATGTCCCCCTCAGGCTGGATGCTCTGAGTAAACTGGTCTAGTGGGAGGTATCCCTGCCCATAGCAGGATTGCAACTAGTTGATCTTCAAGGTCTCTTCCAACTCAAACCATTCTATGATTTGTTACCCGAACCTGGATTTCTAAGCCTGTCCACCTGGTATAACCTAAGCAGGCACACCTGATGCACAGCTGATAAATGTTTTCTATGGATTGCACAATTAACTTCTTTTTTTTTCCACCTGAAGTGGGAAATGGGACCTCTTAAACTCTCAATCAAGACAAGGAGCAGCTCAGCTTTGTTTCCAGAGATGTAATCAGAACCCCCATATTTAAACTAAGGGCTTTAAACTAGGCTAATCATTGAAACAGGGAGCTGAAAGAGCTGGGCCTTGAAATAATAGAATCATAGAATGGTTGTTGAAAGGCGTTAATTTCCTAAAAACCCCACAAGCGGTTACACCCCGAGGGGATACCGCTCGCCCTCGCTTCACACCCCTTTTGCCCACCCTCCTGGGAGACACCCCCACACCCTCCCACCCTGCGGGGCTACTCCTCCGTCGCCCCCACATTGCTCCGAGGAGGCAAAACCGGAGGACTAGGAGCCTTAGCGAGACCGAGAAGGGAGAACCCACTCGCTTTCCTCTCCTCAACACCAAGAAATAATCCCCACCAACTATTCGAGCTGCCCTTCACCTTTCCCTGCGGGGCTACTCCTCCACTGCTCCGAGGAGCCAAAACCGGAGGATTAGGACCCTTAGCGAGACTGAGGAGGTAGAGTCCATTCGCTTTCCTCTCCTCAATACCAGGAAAGAGACCGCACTCGCCATTGGAAACGCGGAGACACTACTCGCCTCAGAAGCCCCCCTCACAATCACTTCAGCGGCCGCACCAAGCGGTCGGGGCGCTTCGGAACGTACCACCCTTGCGGGGGTGTCAGCTCCCCACACGCCGCCGTCGGGGCGTTGACGTCAGCGGAGCCTTTCCCTTATTCCCCCTCTACTGCCGTTTTGGTTTCGCCCGAGCCGACCGTTCGGCCACGCGCCCTGCCCGCCAATGGGAGCGCGGCGGCTGCGCTCAAATCTTGTGAGGGAGGCAGCAAGCGCGCGGAGAGGCTGAGGGAACAGAGAGTGGCCCTGCTCCCTGCGCTCCCCAGCCCCAGGGGCTGCGGCCCGGCCCGCCGCAGACATGATGGTCACTCCTACCCGACATCCTCCTCACAGCCGCCCGGCAGAGCCGCTCTTCCAATCGGTGTCCCTCAGTAGCATCCCCATGGGCACGGTGACACCCCTGAAGGAGCTGATGAGATGGCAGGGAGGTGGGACGGAGGCGGCGGCCGTAGGGATGAAGGGGCCGGCGGCCGGCGGCGCGGAGACTTTGGGTGTCAAGGAGATGCGGGGAAAGCTGGAGCCCAAGCCCTGTCTGAAGCGCCGAGCCCATGAGTCGCCCGTCCGTGAGTCCCCGGCTAAAATCTTCCAGCGGATGAAGGCCCAGAGGCAGCAACGGGGCTGCGACACCGACTCCATCCTCACGCCCTTCACTCGGCCCGCGGTCTCTGTGTCGAGGATCTCGAAGCCTGCGCCGGTAGAAGCTCGGGAGGAGCCCGTCGAGGTGCCCGGAGGCTCTGTCTGGCCGGAAAAAAGTTGGTTTCTCAGCAGAGGAATGCTAATCTTCAAGTTTTGGTCGCGTATTTAACCTTTTTCCCCTGTATGGTTTCTTTATGTTGTCCATCTGACTCTTCCAGGGTCTGAAAAAAACAGACCATGTGTTTGTAGGCACAAAAAATACTGATATAATGTCTGTCTTTCCCTTAGGTATTTCTTGTCCTGCTGTCCTGTCTCTTTTTTTTTTTGTTTGGGTGTTCTGTGGGGTTTTTTTTGTTGCTTGTTTGTTTTTGGTTATGTGTTTTTGTGGGTTTTTTTGGGCTTTTTTTGTTTCTTTGTATTTTTTTTTCTTCTTGTTTATAAGTTTGACAGAGGATTTTTAATGGGAAAACCTGCCTGTGCTGTAGCTGATGACTCCTCCCCTTTCTTTGCCTCAGAGGAATCCCTCCCGTGTTATTTTCTCCTTTTAATGTTCAGCCTGGCTTTAACTTCTCCCTGTCTTCCATTTATGAATGAGACCCTTTGCATGACCTTAAAAACCAGAGAATTGCACTTTCTAAGTAAAAGAAATCCCCATGGGTTGGGTTACACCCAGGCACAGGTACATGCAGCTGAGGAAATTTAACTGATTGATGACCCCCTGTTGGAAGAGAAAGGTCACATTACCCACCTGTCTTACGAGGGGAAAAAGAAAACCCCAACATTTTGTATAGTGGCGTTTAGTATTTTAGGAAGTATCTCCTGCCTCCCACGTGAAAGCTGTTTTCTTCCCCCGGTTCTAAGTTGTTGGTTTGGTTGTGTTTTTTTTAATTATTATTTTCCAGAGGTAGTTTGCACTCAGCTGCCCAAGAAACCAACAGTGAAAGCACAAACCCTACAGCCGCTTGTACAGGAGTCCCCTCAGAAGGTCTTCTTGCGTGCAAAGCAGAAACTGCAAGAGCAGCAGCAGCAGCAACAACAAAAAGGTATTTGGTTCTTTGCTCTTGGAAACACCTCAAGCTTCCTCGATTTCAGGGTTTCTGTTCATGTTTATAATCTCTCACCATTTCTGGCAAAGTATTGTTGTTTTTGTAGTAGAAAATTGAGAGAAAAATGTGCAGATCTGCCTCTTCAAACCTGGAGATGCTTTAGCTTGGGTTTATCTCTACTTTAGGACTGGAGGTTTCTGACTTTGCAGATGGAGGTCGTTAGTGTGTTAGAGTGTCCTGTGTCCCTGATGAGGAAAATTCTCTGCCTTCAGGCTCTTGCTGTGGCTCAGGGTCCTTTGGAGACCAGCTGGAACACTCAATGAAACTGTGGGAAATCCTGAACCTTTTATTTGCTCACTTTCCTCCTTCTCCCTTAGCTTTTTATACTTAACGTTTGGTTCCATGAGAAATTCTCATGTATTTTGGCTTGTCTTGTCACAGAAGGAGACCAGGTTTGTTAGGCAGGATGAAGCTGTGCTGGCTGAGCCTCATGGCCAGGTTGTCCTTCAAGTGACACTCGGGATATTCCAGGACCTTCCCAGTCTCTGGGGTCAGACACAGCTTCTGTCCTATAATTCAATGCTGAAGATGCAGGTGAAGAAAACTGGTCTTTAGTGGTGGTCAGCTTCAAAACAGCTTCATGTATGTGAAATCTCAAACCTGAATGCTTGTAGCAGCAGCAGCACAGCTACAAGTCCAGATTTTGAAGTCTGGAAAGATGGAAATAATTGTGATTTTGGTGTTTTGTGAAAACTTTTTTTTGCTCAGCAATGAGGTTTCATTGAAGAAAAGACAGGAAGAATAGTAAACATATACTGTTAACAGATATAGTGTGCCTGTGCTTGGTTTTGGGGGAAAGTGGGATTATTTATAAGTCTAACAAGAGGGGTGGTGAGGGAAACCAAGCCCCAACAGATAGAGTGGCTTGTTGTCAAGAAGAACTAATGAAACAGATGGTTCTTTCACTATCAGAATGCCAATCAGTGTAATCTTTTTGTATCAGAAATGGAGCTGACTTTATGAATGTTTTTCTATTTGTTCTCAAATATCAGTAATTTCTAAGTGTATGTTGGGGTTGTTTGTTTGTGTTTTTTCTTTAAATGGGCAGATGCACCACTTTCAAGCCCCATCAAGTGGAACTTCTCCTCTCCAGCACCCACAGTGAAGCCATTACTCCCACCTGCTTCTGCTGAGAGCCTCAGGAATGGTCCTGCAGAGCACATGGCCACTGAGACAGATGACCACGATGATTTCCTTGTGGAATCAATTGATGCTGATGATGAGATGTCTCAAACCACTGATTCTGCCATTTTAATAGCCACCCCTTTTGAAGATGGGGATTGGTTAAGAGAAAGGGGGAGAAATGGAAAAGCCAAGGGTGCTGAGCTTCAGCCAGAGAGACAGGCATTGCAGCCAAGCAATAAGCAAACTCCTCATGGAGGAGAGAAGATGCCAGAGACAAATTCTCAGGAGCCCTCGCAGTGTTTCTGTAATATCATGACCCCTTCTACCACGATCCATGTTCCAAGGAAGCAAAAGCAAAAGGATACAGCTCGGACAGATCCAGTTGCTGCTAAAGCAGACAAAGAGGTAGAGCACTGAATACTTTGGGGCAACTGAAATATTCCTGTGGGCTGCTTGTTGCTCAGAGTTATGATTTCTTTCTTGTCTGAAGTAACAAACTCATTTTATTAGATTGTACTGGTAAAAACTTTCCTTTCAAAAAGGGTTTGTTTTTGCCTGCCCACCAAGATGACAGTATTTGGGGTAGGTTGTTTGCTTTTTAGAAAACAGAAGGCCTTTTGCTTTAGTATTTACAAACCCTAGGATGGGCTGAAAGAGTTCTCAACCTGTAGGAACCTCCCTTGTCATCCCTTTAATGTGTCAGTTGCTGCATGTTGGCATGGAAGTTGGAACTGGATGATCTTTAAGGTCCCTTCCAGCCTGAATTATTCTATGAAAGGCCAGAGCTGATTTCTGTTCTGTTTATCAGATTATACAAGAGTCAGTATCTATTTTGTTAAACTTTAGTGGTTTCTGTCTGGCTTAGTCTAATTTAAAAATTAATTTTGTTTTTTTTCGTGGTAGCAGGAGGACATCTGCCTAACCAGCTGGAGGATCAAAGTGATTGATGGTAACACTGGGATATATGTTGAAGGAAAACGGAAGTAAGAAGCTTTCTGATCTAAAAAAAAAGCTCTTTACTGTGAGGATGGTGACACACTGGAACAGGTTGCCTGGAGAGATAAAATACCTTGGTGGGCTTTCAGCATGGACTTGGAAAGACTTTACTATCTTGACCTGCCTGTAGCTCTGAGACATCTATTCCTGTAATGCCTTGGCAGCTGTGCGAAGTAGTTCCACACCTTCTTTGTGACTTGCCCAGTGGTACTGTGCTATAATGAGCTGGATCATAGAATGGTTTGGTTTGGAAGGGACCTTAAAAATCATCTAGTTCCAACCCCCCTGCCATGGGCAGGGACACTTCCCACTACACCAGGTTGCTTAATGCCTCATCCAGCCTGGCCTCAAACACTTCTGTTGAGGGAACATCCACACTCTCTCTGGGCAACCTCTTCCTGTGTCTCACCCTTGTAGGAAAGAATTTCTTTCTTATCTCCAGCCTAAATCTCCCCTCTTCCAATTTGCATCCATTCCTCCTAGTCCTGCCATCCTGGACCCTATTCAAGTCCTACCCCAGCCTTCCTGTAGCCCCCTTCAGGTACTGAGAAGCTACTATGAGGTCCTCCCTGAGCCTTCTCCAGGCTCAACTACTTCAGCCTGTCCTCATAAACTCTCCAGTTCTCTCATCTCTTTCAAGCCCCTCCTCTGGACCTGTTCCAACAGCTCAATGTCCTTATGTTGAGTGTTCCAGAACTGGACACAGTATCTCCTGCTGGTGTCTCACCAGAGCCATGTAAAGGGGTCAAATTACAAATAGTCCTTTAGTCCGTTTTATCTTACAGCCCAATACCTGTATCTCTCCTGAAATCCCAAATGCTGCCGATTTCCTGTGCAGTATCAATGCTATAGTTACAAATGCCTGCTGTTATTCATGTGATCTGTTTTTTCTTAGAGATATCAGAGATGTGCCTTGGCACAGCAACGCCATTGTGGAACGTGTCTCTCAAAACCGAGTTCGAACATCATCTGGCAACATCTACTTGCTGCAGGGAAAAATGGATTCTGCTTGTATGAGAAAAGAAGGTAAGAAGATGATTCTTCACCAAGAAGGCTTTTAGATCTGTGGTTGAAGCTCCTGAAGCCATGTCTTTTTATTGTCCTGCGAATTGGGTGCAGTGCTGAGCAGATTGATCAGTTTGCTGGGAGAAGACCAGGAGCTGGGAAGCAACAGCTGCAATCCCATGTTGCTGTGTTGTGTTGGGATGGTAAAATTGGGGAAAGCTGCTCCTGGTTTCCAGGAAATTAGTGCTATCTCCACATGCCAATGTCATCAACAACCCCTGGGCTGACTTTTCTATGAAGTGCTCTGTGCTCTGCAACTGGGGAACCTGCCTCTTTCTAGTGGTCAAAGCTACAGTGAGCTTTGGCAGCCCTTACAAACCATGTCTCTACTGGCTATTATTTCTACCCTTTGTGAGTCTGCTCAGCTCTTGTTACGGTTACTTTTCTTTCAAAACCAGGATTTCCCTACCGTTTCATCAAGAGGTTTACATTTGGGTTTTCTAACAAGTGGAAGGAATATGTTGAGGAGCTTCTCGAGGAAAGAAGAAGGTAATTTCTTTGGAGAATGTTTTGTTGAGATTTTAACTTTTTAAGAATCCTATACCAGAGGAGTAGAAAAAGCTCATGGATGAGGGCATGAAAACACTGGATCATAGAATTATAGAATCAT
>VZTY01021785.1:548-22082 GCA_013400935.1 Turnix velox
TAGGGCAGCTTTCTATATCTAGGCAGCTGACCTGTGGTTTTCCAAAAATCCCTCCAAACAGTATAAGGCATGGCATTAACATCTGAGAGATCCAGAATTTGCACAGATCACTGAGTTGGTCATGGTCTCAGTGTTTTGAGTTCATCATAAGAGACTCTTATCATTGTAAAGACAAGAAAAATACAGACCAGAGGAGGCAAGAGAGAAAAGTGAAAAAAATATATATCAGGTGTTTTTCTCCTAGTTTTCAACAAAATACCTGGTGGTCTCAGGTGGTTTTGGAACCTTGAAGACAGCACAATTGACAAAAAATTAATTGTTCAGAAATTAATTTATTCTTTTTTAATCACAGATATTCTGTTATTATACAGTTATTCTTTTAACTGTACCAAACTACTCCTCTCTTGATTTCAGTTGTAAATACTTCTTTTCTTAAAAGGGCATTATCTGGAAGGAAATATCTTGCATACTACAAGTAAAATTTCAAATTTTTTTCTATCAGAACAATCTTCTGATGGAATAGGAATACTTTCTGTAAAAAATTATGTTCCATGGAATATTTCTATTGACTCTTTCAATCCCATTATGAACTGTTCCAGATTGTTTGCCCAGATTTAAATTTTTCATTGAACTGAAGTTCATGAAACATCTTGCTTAGAAAAAACTTCTTTAAAATGGTCTGATTTCTTCAGAACATTTTAGCCCTCCTGTATCTAAGGTCTGGCCTCTGTAGAAAAATTTTTTAATTTAAGATGCTATAACGAAGCTGACAGGGATGGGCAACATCTCAGTAACATCATGCTGAGTGCATCATGCAAAACCTAATGCCTCTACAAAACTTGATACTCTCTGGTCAGATTCAAATTTTGGCCATCGATTACTTTTACAGACTTAGGCCACTGTCTGACAAAGAATGAAGTGGGTGCATTTCACTAGAGATAGCTGCACAGCTGTTATACAGATGCAGCAGAATGGATACGTGGGTTGTGATATTAAAGCTTTAGTGCCTTGACTAATTGCATTCTGTTAGCAATGTCTAGCGTAAATATGACAGCAATCAATATCAGAATTTCATAGATTTTCTGACCTGAACTAGGAATTCAAAAGAAGCTCTCCTCTATACTGGCAATACTTTATTCTATTAATTATATTATGCCCAAGGATCATTGTTCAGTACTTACTTTGAAAGAGATATAATCTTCCAGATGCTAAATCTGTACAGGCATTGAACATTGTTAAGAAATCTTCCATTACAAAACCTCCCTGCTCTTCAGACTGTTCTCTAAAATAGTTTTCTTTCACTGTTTTGGACCATAGAGATTTCTTTGCACTAGATCCATAGCTCCTATGGACAGAATAAAATTTTTATTTATCAAGTCTCTTTCACACAGTAGAGAATCGAGTCTTCTGAAGTGCTGCAGGACTAATTCAAAGTAACTGAGATTTTCATTTAATATAAGCTCTCTGAACTAACCACCTTAGCATAAAATGGTTCTGTGAACCACTACAGGCAATCAGTTTGAGATTCGCTCTCATTTGTAAATACTTTGCCACTGATGTAATGCATGCCATTGGCATATTCCCTTGTGTAAAAAGTATAAATATTGGTAGTTGTTCAGTATGAATGGATATCTATTAGAGATTTTAAAAAGCAACCTCTGAAGACAATGCATTTTTTTTTAAATGCTGCCATAACTTTGCAGTAAGAGAATATTTTTAAGTACTTCCTCTATTTTCTGGGATTAAAAAATAATCTGTCCTGTTCTCTACATAGCCATTCGCATTCTGGCTTTGGATTTTTCAAGACAACAAAAAGTCTGTTCCCATTAGCACTAAATCCAAAGGGAGGCTTTCACCCTAGAAATGTCAGGCACCATTACTTTCTGTAGAGTCTGAAAGCACTGCATCTGGTGATGGCAGAAATGAGCAAGGTGTCTATCCATAGAAGAGCAATGTCTGTGAAAATAATTTGTACAAAAGCCAGGTTAAATTGTTTCCTTTGATGGCAAGTATCAGCACTGATAAGAAATACAAAAAAATACTCCTTCCTTTAGGAACAAATATGAGACTAAAAGAAAACACTTCAGCCAAGTTATCTATTTTCGGGGAAGTAAAAGCAGACATTTTTTATCATTGAGATGATGTGATTCCCAAAGTTTCTAATATACTTCAAATGAATACAATATTAACATATGATATTCCAATTCAAGCTGCACTTCAAATAACAAGGGTTGGCTATGGTAAATTTCTTTTTGTTATATACTCCTAAATCCATTTTTTCTAGAAAGATATTATGCAGAAGACAGATTTTTAAACTTAAATGCTTGTGACAAAGTACAAAATTAATAAAATACTGTTTTTGTCTGCATGTGAACTTAACCATAATTTTTTTTACTATTTAAGCAATTGGCATATACATAACATACCCCCTTAACATGAACAGAAGTATTTGTGTATCTAAGGCTTTTCATAAACATGCATTTTCAACCTGTATTCAACCAAAAATCTATGCATGCATCCTTGTGTTTTCTTTCAGTTGGCCTGGACACTCAAAAGCATCTGTTACATATCTTATATTCTTCTCAGTGGTCAAATGTCTTACAGGAATTATTTTTTAATATATTCTGTGTCTGAAAACAGACCAATGTAGACTAGTCAGGTCAAAAAGCGTGTGGTCCAGTAACACTTCACCTAAGGTCTTCCCTGCTACTTACACATGTTTTGAAACATAGTCTATATTAATATGAATACATTTTCATGCATTTGGGTATAAACCACTAAAAAAACACATATGTAAACAGGAAGGCTTGTAATTTTTACACATAATAATTATTATTATGAATTTCTTTTATTCAGCAGATTAAAATGACAGTGACTTTATGTTTATCCCTTCAGTTGCAAGTACATCTGATGACTGTAATTGTCATCACAACCATAAGTCACATCAAAAAGGAATTTCTTTCAAAGATATGAAAAAGATTCTTTTAACTGAGTTACAAATCCTTAACTTTAAATACAGATTCTGCTTGTAAAATTCTTGTAACACTACTTTGACCATTCACTCAATAGATTATATTAGTTTTGATCTTAATATAAATATTGTGAAATTAAATTAAATTAAATTCAGAAATTAGGAAAATTGAAGAATAATGCTGAAAGACAAGATGCCCCTGAGAGCTCAAATAAAGATATAATCTAATTTTTTTTTTCATTTGTTAAAGATAGTATGATGTATGCCACAAATCTGGATTCTTGAAAAGAACCCTTGCTAGTGTGCAAAGATCTCTCTGCATTGTGTCAGGAACACTCCTCAATTGGCCCTTAATCTTTTAGTATCTCTCTTTATAGTCTACTGGGGAGATAGAACCAGAATATGAAAATTTTGGACCTGCTACTTAGATAGTAAAAGTTACAAGGCCTGGATTTCACCCACTTGCCAAAATTCCACTAGTAAAAGCTATTCAGGACTATGGGTAAACATTGCTTAAAATTTTTTAAATTAGGGAGCCTCTAAGTAGAGCCATTAAAAAAAAACATGCCACAAATTCACAAGTGCACTTGGATGTAGTGCAGTAATTGAACTGTCATCATAGTGCTGTCAATGTGCATCTGTGTCTAATTGAAAGTACATCTCATTGCACTTCTAGCCACAAATATTGTGTGAAAAGCCTTTCTTGGAGAACTGCAGTATAGGTTTTGCAGCTTTTCGTACTTTTTTGAGGGTTTGGTGTGAGCTGTAACCTAGAATGCCAAAATCAAGAAAGCAAAATAATGAAATGAAAAAATTAGACACAAATGGAAAAAAAAAAGATGTGTACTTGCGAATTTCAAGAAAATATGGATCTAGTTGAATCTGAAATTGATTTTCCTGTCACCAGCACTCGCATTGATCTGAGAAGGAAAAATTTATTAACAATTTTCCATTGTCAATCATTTTAAAAGAGTTATAATCTTTCGTCCTGAATACCGCATGTAGTAATTCATAGCAGAGCAATCCATATGCTACACATCTCTGTTAATCTGTCAAGTGAAAATGCTAGACCAGGAACAGATGAGAAGAATAGATTTATTGTGACACCATATTTTGGGTTCCTTCTTTGCTTTTCTCATCTAAAACTTCTACACAGTAGATATTATTCTAAGGTAAAGACTTATTCATGTCTTGATAACCTCTCCTCATGAGACTTCATCTTTTTTCAGCAAAGCTCTCAGCAGAGACTGCCCAAATCATCAATTCAATATTCATTACAGGTCATTCAATAAATAAGGCAATATCTATTGCTAGCCCTAAAAAAACAGAAACTAATTAGATAGAAGGCAAAAATAAACATAAGTCTGCAAGGGAATAGATCAAGAACTATTGTGGGTATTGTTTGAAACTCTTGCTATATATTAAACTTATAGAAAGATGACAAGATATTTTTCACTCACTCATTTACCCAAGTTATCTTAACTTTTTTAATCTGAATAAAATCACAGGTACAGATGAGTTTGCCCCAGTGGCTGTATCTAAAGTCAAAAGGGTTAACATGCAGGTGGGTCTCAGCTTTTCAGCTCATAGACCCTAGCAGAGCATGAGTTGACAGCAGTCCATGTGTCTTTGCTTCCATTCCTGCAGACTTAGGTGAATTTATGGCACAGCCTAGATTCGCACACCTGTCCTGCAGACAGTCCTGTTTCACCCAGCTTAGGCAAAATCATGTGAATTTCAAACCCCATCATGATCCCAAGACATAGCCAGTGTGGTCAAAATTCCTATTGTACTAGAGCCCATTTTTTGTTGTAAAATGAAGAAAAATAACCCAATATTATTTTATCATCAGAGACCTTCCCATTCTCATGTAAGGTTGATCTTGCTACAGCTGATACAAAACAAAAAAGATGTGTGTGCCCTCATTGCAGTGGTTAGCCAAGAAGTCTTCTCTTGCCTATCAGAAACCTGAAGAATTTAACAGTTCCTTCACTTGTTCCTTCTTTGGCTTATTTAGTTCTATTAAAAATATATAAGATTTTTCGTATTATTTTCAGCTTAGTCTCTGGTTAAGGAGATAGGAACATTCTAACTGAAGAGATGGACTGCATCTTCAATGCCAGTTTTCCTCAATCGCATGTAATGAAGCACTGAAATGCACAAGGCACTTGTTGACTGTTTTGATTCATCACTCAGCATTTCACTAAGCCATTTACTTATCATGTACTGATATGCCTGATTAGGACCAATTGCAGCTGCTGCAATGAATTTTAGACATACCTTCATTCTTTCATCCATCTGGAGAGTGAAAGTACACTTCTGCAATCACCACTTTGTTTCTTATCAGTCCGTCATGACTGGGGCATTATTAATGCAAAATAATTCTCTCATCCTCTTTTCTCTTGACATCACTTTCTCCTCCAGTTTAATGGTGGAAAGCAATGAAGAAGTAGTACAGATATAGTCTGTGTCAGATAATCATGGTAGCTACTAGGCAGTCAGATCATCAGACCCTTCACAAAAGAAAATAGAATTTCTGATATGAGAAGGCTGATATGAGATGAAGATGCTTTGTCTGGGAGAATCAAAATGAGCTTTTACAGGTTAAGAAGAAAGATAGCTGATGAAAATATACACTAGAGAACATCCATAAGCCTGCTGAGGAATATAAATAAACAACAAGCAAATAATGAAACCAAATGTCAAGATTTATACATAAATCGTAAAACTCTATGAAGCCTACATTTGTGGTGATATTGGAATATTGCTGTATTTCCATTCCACCATCTATTTCCTTGACATTTTTTCCAGATAGATAAAATCCTGTTTCTGACTCTTAGCACTAAAGGCATACTTAAATATTGACTATTACTAGAGAGAGTTATTTCTGTATGAAAATATGACAATGGAATACTAAGTTCCAAATATAAGCACCCAGAAATTAGGAAATTCTGAAATGAAGACTTGCACTTAACGAGTGGTCCCATGGCCATAAATTACAATCAACTACTTAAGTACATAATATCCAGTTAAAAAACATCAGTTTCAATGCGTGTGATGTGCATGCACATTATAAGCAAAATATGGTTTGCTATCCACCCAAATTTTAACAGTCACAATGAATTCAGTATAGAGAACAATCATAGTTTTATAAATGTTACATTGATTTTTTTTCATGGTTATTTCAAAATCAAGTCTTTTTGGTAAGCCTGTCAGATTTTGTACTACTTTGTATCCCCATTTTTATGACATGCAGTTTTAAGTACTGCAAGGACATAAAGTGCAAAATAATGCAAAACTATTTCAGTCAAAATTTGCTTGATGAAAAGGTAAACTACATGATTGCTTAAGTTTTCCTTATAGTAAAGTAATATAAGTGCATTCCAAAATTCACAGGTTGTTACAAGAATGTAACGGAGCAGTTGTTCTGGCTGAGGGATAAGTGAAGAGACTGCTGCTCTAGTATCTCAGCTGTGGGGTACTTACTCCAGCAGGGCTACAAAGCAGTAGCAGAAGTTCTCTAAGTAGCTCAGGATGAAATTGTGAGCATTCCTGGAGGAGCCTGTAGATAAACAATTATATTATCACTGACTGGTGATTACTGATTATGCAGAAAGCTGGACCAGTTCCCATGTTATACTGCACAGAGAATGGAAAGAGGAAGATTTCAGACTATCTAGCTCAAGGCAGAAAGTACGCTGATAACATGAGTGGGTGAAACCAAAAATCTAAGAGATGTGCTCAAGCAGGTGTCCAAACATTTCAGTAACCTACAGTTCTGAGAATCATAGAATAGTTTGGATTGGAAGGGACCTTAAAGATCACCTAGTTTCAAACCCCCTGACATAGGCAGGGACACCTCCTGCTAGACCAAGTTGCACAGTGCCTTGTCCAGCCTGGCCTTAAAAACTTCCAGAGAGTGGGCATCCACAGCCTCTCTGGGCAACCTGTTCCAGTATTTCACCACCCTCACCATGAAGAATTTCTTTCTTATATTTAGCCTGAATCTACCCTCTTTCAACTTACATCCATTATTCCTAGTCCAAAGAAGTCTTGGTTACTTGCAGTCTCCCAGGAAACAGCTGGTCTCCTGATGCCAAAGTTCCACGTGTATCAAATACACTCAGGGCACTCATCCTCACAACTCACTATTATGAGGACAGATGCACAACTATGGGTTTTTTAGTTACTGTGATGAATCAGTCCAAAAATATCAGGCTGTTACTCCGAATTCCTGCTTCTTGGCTCGATTTCTCACTAGAAGGACAGCAAAATTGCAAACTCAGACTGGTTGGGACAGCCACATGGCAGCTCTAAAGTATTCCCTTGGCTTCTCTCTTACAGGGAACACCTGCAGGATCTCTGTGTGTGGAGGTGAAAAGCGGAAGTGCCACAAGTGCCACTGCACAAATGTCATCACCTCCACATGCCCCATCACTGTATGCAAACATATACCAGCTTCTCAGGGAGCCACAATCCCAGAGATGAGTAAGTTGCTGACCAAAGAGCTACAGAACATCATCAAAACTGCTTTATGGATCTAGCCATCCCTGATAATCTTCCTTCTAATTTGCTGATTTTCATTAGCAGATTACCTTTTTTTTTACTGATAGTATCACATGCAAAAAATGAACACATTTATGTCCGTGCACTCAAACTAATGAGATCACTTAGTGAGATCCAGTGCCAGCTTGGAGGAATCAGCTGAAGAGATCTGCGTTGGCTCACAGTGTTCCAGATTACAATAAGAGACAAATGACAGCAGCTTGGGTAAACATCCCCTAGGAGAAGTTTATGTATAGTTGATCCTTTTGAGGAGGTGGACAGCTCTGGAGGTTATTTTCAGCTGTATTTTTTTAAGATTTTGGGACATCTAGTGATAACATTCATTTCTCACAAACAGTGGATGTTTGGTCTTCAGAATGGCAGCAGACAGACTAAAAGTGAAGATATTATCACTGGTGAAGGATATGCCTACTGAAAATCCAATCGGCAGACAGTCTGTAACTCTAACCCTTCTCAGCGAATATTTTTATTTAATTTTAGCTAGATTTTATTTTTCAAACTCAATTCACTCCCAGTTAAGTAGCTCACATTCTAGGTTTGTAAATGGCTTGTCTGGTAAATGCGGGAGAGTTGCTGGCAGCGAGCGCCCACCTTCAATGTTTTGATTAGTTCTGCTTGGCTTGAATCATCAGTTGACTGAATGTACGATTGTGCACGTTAAGTAGACTAATGTCTTTATGGTGACTTGGCAATTATTTAACCACTACCTTGTATCCCAAACTCCATCTTTCCCAGATAAATAAAACAAATTCATCATTATCTGTCCAAAGTAAACTGGAACTATTACAGCATACATGTAATTCACAGAAAGACGTTATGATGCACTTCTAATACACTTCAAGTTGAACTTGCAAATGTACATCCTGTTGTGGAAACAACTCTACAAAGATATTTTATGCTGGTTTTCAACAGTTTCTGGTGGTCAAAAGTACTTAAAGCCTGTTGAAACTGTAAATATTCTGTCTCTAAATCAGGCATCACTAACTGTGATACCAGTAAAGGACAGTGAAGATGAATTCTCTAAGTTTCCTTGCAAAGAGAGCAGAATTACTCAGTTATTTGTAAACCCATGTCTTTTTCAAGTGGTAGATAAATCAGTTCCTCAAGATTTCAGAGTGGAGACAGACTATGACTTGAAGAATGTCATGGCAATTAGAATACGAGTTTGTGCTGAAATAATGCACAAAATAGAAAACACGGGTAAAATGTAAAATCTTTTTGACTTGTACAAATCCACAGAAGGTGGTGGTGGACTAGATGATGTTTAAATGTTCCTTCCAACCCAAACCATTCTGTGATTCTAATTTCTGAAGTATCTACACAATTTTTCTGCATTCCATTGCAGATAAACTCTGAGCTTGAGCTTTATAGGTGCACTGGTTCCAGGCAACCAAGCACACAGAGACAGTGACACTGTGATCCTGGAGCACTTGATTTGTCCCTAAGCTGCAGAGATGTGTAATTTGGAAGATGAGGCAAAGTGTCTACGCTCAAGGAGCAAATAAGACTGGCTTTGTTATCTCTGATGGAATCCAGTGGAGTGAAGACTGGTCTGGCTGTAACAGGATGCATAAACAACAGGGCAGCCATTGGGGAACCAAGGCAGCCCTGCTTTTCATCAAGCAAAGACAGTAACACCAAAATTAGAGAGATTTAGCGTAGATCTCTGTTTCCTCCAGGATCTACCAGGCCTGTTGATTGATCTTTGTCTCATTACCTGTGAGATGCATACTAAAGTTGACAACCCTCATATGCTAATGAAGATTTTAGTGATCATGCTAACCATGTATGACTACAGTACTCGTCTCTCCACCTAAATCATACTATATGTCACACAGAGGAGAGAAACCTTGTAACTTTGGGGATAAAAGGATAGACTGTTAAATTGGGAGAGAAGAAAACTGACACACTACAGACCACCCTACAGCCTACTCTTCCTCCACCCTAGGCAGGGACGTCTCTCTGGGTAAGTGCTGCAACTTTTACCCTCTGGTGAATGTTACCCTGAGTTGTTGTTGTTGTTGTTATAGTACCTAATTTCTGCTGTCAATATTAACTTCAATTAATTAGCACTATTATAGTTAATGAATTTACCAATGGCAAATCTCAAATCTGTTATTGTCACTCTCAATAAAAGAACTAATTTCAATTAGTCTGATTCAGTGAAAGTCCTGGGACTCTGACAGACAAATATCAAAACTATAGTCCCCTTTTAACATGACAAGAGCTCATCTCTGAGTTCTCCCTTTGGGGAGGAAGCCTCCCCAAAACCAGGAGATTAATTCAGTGACTGATATCTTAAATTCGATGAATAAGTAAGGCAGTGCATTTGGTCCTCTCTCTCTCTTGCTTTCCTTCATATTTTCTTGCATAATAATTACAGACCATAATTAAAGTATTGGTTGAAATAATTTGGAGTTTCATGGAGAGCAGGTCCAAATGCAGAAACTATTTTCCATGCACTATTTTGACTGTTCATTCAAAAGGACTGAGCGCTAAAAGAACTGTTCATTCTCTATGTCAGGTAAAGCTTTAATCTTTCATCTGCCTACTGAGTTTATTAGGATTTCATAATAACTGAGAAAGACTATATTAAATACACTCTACTAGAATTGGCAAAAAAAGTGTTTGAAACAGTCTTAGCTTTCCTTTTGAATCATTCTGTCAAAATTTTTTAAAATCCTTATTAGAAAAATGTATCCTTATTTTTTGAATAATCCGTTAAAAGAGACTGTTCTTCAAAAATATCTTTGAAGTAGCTATAGCAGCTACTGCTACTCAATTACTTTGTGTAGGTGGGCTCCCAGTTGGTGCACGGGCTTGTTGAAGCCAAGCAGACAGTACCTGTGCTTTGCAGTTTTCCTTGTACATAATTGCCTGAAGGATTGGCACTATGTCTCCCATCTTTGAGAAATGCAACTGTTCCAGGAAAAAAAAAAAAAGAAGAGTTATTTTTGCAGTTTATCACTATTGCTTTAAAACTTCAGAACCTGACAAATATATGAAAAAAAATATTTCACTCTTTGTCAGTGTTCTGTTTAATGCTTTTTGGAGACGTGGCAGCGATTTGTAATCAGACAGCTCAGTGCAGTTGGAAATATTCAGTTTCCAGAAAGCGGAAGTTCTGGGCTCCCGTGGAGTCCTAAAGCCTGAAGCTAATGTATAAGCCCCAACCTTGCTTTCATTTAAGTCATTGGCAAAATTCCCACTGACTTCGAGTGAAGCAGGATTGGCTCAGTTTCAAAGAAGGAGTATTATTAGGTTTAACATTTTAAACCCACAAACATAAGGAGCAGACTTAACATTATCATGATTGAGCATTTTATTTTCAAATATATTTGACAGTATATTCAAACAAAGAAACCTTATCTTTAAAACTTCCAAATTGCTGGGTTGAGCAAAATGGGAGCTGCTTTCAATTAAATAATTAATTGAAAAGTATTGGTACAAAATTACATTTGGCAGAAGAAAATACAGTATTTACGCCATACTAATCCATTCATTGGTTTATGGCTCCAAAGTCCTCAAACAAATAGCATAAATCCTTGCATGTCCTTGCATGTTCTAGCAGATTTTGCATTTGGGGCTCAGTTGAAAGATGTGTTAAAACTCATGTAACCAGGCAGCTTCCTGTCAGCCACCCATGTGAGAAGTCTCAGAAGTGATAGCGATTACAACGAGGCTTTGGATAAAGCTACTCACCAGAAATCAGCACCAGATATGGCTGCTACATAGGAGAAGACCATGTGAACTACAACTGAAATCTCCCACCAGCTAACCAAAAGCACTTGGGAGGTTTCTCACATCACAGTTATGAAAGAAATCCTAAATTATATCTGAACCCCAGAAATAAAAGTGTTTCCAGCCAGAAAAGCTGCTCTAACCAGCTCTGCCTGGCACTATTTATCCAAGTGATGGGAGTTTCCTAGGCATTGTCCTACCTATTGCATCATTTGGAGGGAGTGTCTGCCCTTCTTGTCACTATTGTACTGGTGAAAATACCTCTTGTCAGTAGGGCTGTGCCAGGTGCTTCTGAGGACAGGATCCTGGTTTGGATGCAAGTACCATTCAGCAGGAGAGAGAAGGAGGCTGTGGGCTTCCTGAGTCAAGTTCAAAGGCTTCTCTGGATGCTGTGCTGCTTTGAGTGAGGGTCAAGTCCATATGGAGGATGGGTCCATAGTGACAGCAAACAGCAATGGTTTCATCACAGGGAATCTCTGGACAAGACCAGATGTGCCTGGGTCTCTGGTGCTTTCATAAACAGGGATCTCAGAGGTAATCTCTTCACCAGGCTGTCCTGTGGCGCCTCTGGTGTCTTCTTACCCAATGTTTCTGGCAGTAGTGGACTTGCTTGAGACACAGCAGGTTGCTATTTATCCATAGAAACCTGTGTGTCCAGAAGATTCCCTTCCCACTGTGCCAGCATGTTGGCATCTGTGTATTAATCAGGACTGATATGGCCAGGCTCTAACACCAAAAAATTACTGATATTTGAACTACTATGTTCTTCCGCTACGACTTGGATGCTGACTGAGTTTTGCTTGCTCAGTTTTTTATACTTAGGTATAAAACTCCTATATTTTATTTCCTTTCATAATATTCAAACAAAGGAAAAAGAGAAGATTCATAGGCTGCCAAGAGTAGGGATCCTATACCCTAAATTCTAAGAAATAGGAAATTTCCAAGAGCATATAATGAGAAGCATCCAATGATGGCTTGTGAACTGCTTAGGCCAAAGTGTGAGCAGGGACTTGGACTGTCAGTTGCTCCAAATTCCCTCTCTATCTTTCTCACAGAGACAGAGGACACATAGTGACTTTCCACCTTCAGAGGAGGTGATTAAGGCACCTTATGTGCTACAGTTCTGCCAGGGACTCCAGCAGTCATGGACAGATATTTAACACTGCCCATGAGAAGATAAGATCATGGAAAAGTACCCAGGATTTGCTCTTTAACCACAAGGAAGAAATAATAAAAATACAAATTTTATATTTGGCTGTTCAATAAACAGCCAAACATTGAAGCTTTCTACCATTTGCATGCTGAGTTAAAATTGACAGGATCACGTGGCTACTGATAGTACTAATAACTGAAAAAGTGTTTGACTGATTGAAAAATGTACCCTAGTACACTGCCAGATGAAAGAACCTAATTGTTTTTACAACATGAAAGACTAATTTCTACCACAATTGCAGATGTTGTGAGCACTGTAAGTGAAAGAAAATTATCCTGCAAGTTTTTTTACTGACATGCCCATTCAAATAAATGCTAACTACAATTTACCATTTATCCAGAATAGCTTTTCTCTGCAGATTACAACAGAGATCAGTGGGTCTTTTCTTAATCTGTCTGAATTTATGGGGTTTTTTATCGTAACAAAGAGAGGACATGTACAAAGTAAACAGATCGTTTTAGAAACTTGGTAACTCCTGAGTTGTTACAGGAGGCTTTTTACCTAAACAAACACAGAGAAACAAACAAGTTAACTACTCATAGACAGTTCTAGGAAGGGATTTCAACCACAGATTCAGCTCATCCATGGAAGATAAAACACCTATAAAGAGCCAGACCATCAATGAAGTCTGAAAGTAATTAGTGCAGAATGTACATTCCTGGATGTTTCACTGCATTATATACTTCCAGAAGGCACATTTTGAAGTGAACCTGTGGCTTCCTATAATATTTTGTGCCTGGGATAAAGGAAATAAAATACTGGGAGGAGACTGATTAGCTTTTTTTCAGTTGAAAGTGTATGCTTTCTTGATGATACAGGATGCAACCACTAAGTAATCTTTGACACTTCTCTTTGAGAAGATTACAGATCTCTCTCTAAAACACCAGCTTTAAATGCTGCCTTGTTATCTACAGTTGATGCTCTCACCATTCCTTTTTATAGAAACCATTTTTCAAATGGCTCTTGAGTCAGTGCCTCAGTCTAGTAGCCATTGTCTCTTTGAACACTCTTTATTCTGCTTGCTGCCTAAATTGCTGACTACTGCAGATCAAGAAGATGAATTTGTCTTCTGCAATGAAAAATATTCAACCATCAAAATGGCTGCTGTCTTCGTATGAAACAGCATTAAAGACTGGAAGTGGCCTAGCCTTGATATTTACAATATTAGTGTTCTTAAAGAAATCAGAAATGCAATTGCTATGTAATATGTTAATTATTCAAGAGCTGGGGGGACAAATGCACAAGAAAATAGAGTGTGTAACTTCCTTGTCTCTCTCTATGTATTCTCTTTTTCATGAACTGTTGTTTACACAGAAATTTCCTGTGTCTATACAGAAGTTATGCTATCTCTGCTGGTAAATCTGACTGCTTTAATCTGTTTATGTGTTGATGTAGCAAAAATGTGCTTGGTACATCCTCTGGTGGCAACACTTGGAAATATCAGTTAGGTGCACAAAGAACTGACTAGTTTCTGTCTTCATCTGTTAGAGCTATTAGAGGGTACTTTCTGGACAAGAGCATCCAGAAGGAGCTGAGAGCAGGCTGGGCTGTCCCAGGACAGGCTACCAGTGGCTAGCAGGGCGTATATCACACAAGTTCAGAGGGCTGATGGCACAGTCACACCATAGCTCTCCGTTTGCACCCTTCCATGTCATCATGCTACCTCAGAGTATTATTTTTTAATGAAACAGAAGCAAAGTTGTGTCAATCTTGTAGTTCATTTTCCCCAGAGTGCCACTCCTCATCCCTGAGAAAGCCACAGAAACTTTTTGAAGCACTGGCACTCAGGGCAGACACAGGTGGCAAAACACCATACGAGGGAGGTGAATAATACAGATGGGAACACACTCCAAGCTCTCTGTAGTTAATACAATCTGGAAAAACTGAAGATTATTGAAGCAGTTTCCACCAAGATGGACAGGTCTGTCAGGTGACAAACTGTCTGTTGATAAGCAGCACCATGAGGTCCCATCCCATGTATCCATGCTGCTTCTTCCTAAGCATCATCTACACTGCTTCTCCTTATCGCTGGAAGCCAGTGCGCAGGTCAGTGTCACTTACAAATTAATAACATGAGCAAGGAACAAAGAAAGAGCTATGAAATAAGAGTTAAATTATATTTAAAATTGGCTAGCACATCATCACCGGAAAAGCATGCATAAATAGCTCCTTTTATAATCAGGAGGTTTTCTGTTTTACCCAAAACATAGTTACTATCTCTTCTTTTAACTTCAGGAGATGGACCAAAATGTTTTGATGTGCTACTTTTCACTCTAACCAACAAGGGGCGATTAGTTACTGCTTGATCAGCTGCTTTTTTGAAATAAAATTAAGCTGTGCAAATTTCTAAATCCCAGAGAGTGAAGTGCACTATGAGGAAATTTCTGCCCTCAGGGGTTAACCTCAGAAGGGAGGCTGAGAGTACAGGAAAGAGGAGTATCAGGACTCCTGGTGAAGTAAAGCCAGGTGGGATAGATATCTGATCAGCATATGCACCACTGTCTTCAGGTGGGTTGATTGCTTTTCTGTATCACAGAAATTACAGACCAAACAAAACAAAGTATCCTGTGCAGAAAATAGTAAAAGTAGGCAGCAGACCTTCTCCAGAGGAGTAAAGGGTAACTTCAGAGTTGAAGAGTAAAATCACTTCCTTGGGGTAGGTAACAGGAGCTCGGAAATGGCAAATTTCTGCATCTCTGCCTGAGAGCACTGCCAGATCTGTCTCTGTCCCCAGGGAGCTGCCTGATGCCATCTAGGCCAGAGGCTGCCTCTTGCTGATCCTAGGTGAGATGATGGGATAGGACCTGTCCTCATGGTGCCCTGCTGCACTACTATGTCCATATGCTGAAGGATGGGGACAAGGTAGGGTCACATGGTCACTGAGGCTATCTAGTCTGGAGAAAAAGCTTTCTAAGGAGACAGGCGAGATTTGCATGGGAAGCTCTTTAAAGCAGGTTCGACAAATATCCATCAGCTACCCTTTGTCTCAGTACTGATAGGACTAGACAGTGCAGCTCAACATCTTTGGGTTTTCAGAGTAGCAACAGGATCTTACTATCCCTTAAGACCCATAATCTGAATGCAGTAACAGGAAAGATGCTGCTTTCATTGATTAATGTCCTGTCAGTTTTTCTTATCTTATTACTATGCAATAATTTCATACCTAATCTGCAGGTACACAAATGAGTGGGGTCACCGTTATCTCTAAAAAAATCTGAGCTAAGTGTCAGTCCTGGCTTCCCCAAATAAGGCTGGAGAAGGCTTTCCTAAGGTTGCTAATTTTTGCAGTTTTCACAGCCAGTGGTGCCCTCTTAGAATGCATCTCCATTTTATGCCTGCTGAGATGCAAACCTAGGATGGATGTGCCAAGCCTGCAAGCCCCCTGCAAGAGTGGTCTTCCTCCAACAGCCAAATGTATCTCTCAGATGGCAAGCAGTAGACAATGGAGTTACCTGGTGTGGGGACAGTCACAGCTGTCTCTTATCCCCAGCTGGTGCCTTTCCCTAAGCTACAGACACCACACAGATGTGGGAGACATCTCTGGCAGCCCCCATCTCCTAGCCAGGCTGATGCTGGCAGCCACACCACTCAGCTTGCAGCACAGCAATGGCAGAGGAGCCCTTCTGCAGACAGGTTGAGCACAGGCAGCTGATGCCTGTCCCTTCCTGATAAGACCAGCACTTGCCTAAACTCCTCTTTCTATTCTCTGGTGGCCATTTAGCTGCCAGCATCAAGAGAGCAGCGGGCTGCTGAGCCAAGCCAAGCAGCACACTTGCTCTATGTCCCATCTCTGCTGGCAGAAGGGACAGAAGGGAACAGGCAGTGCTGCCTCCTGGCAGGGTCCAAATAAGCAGCTTCTCCTCCTCACACCATAGGAGAGTGCCCACACCCCTTTCTCCTAGAAAGCAGTTTCCCAGAAGGGAAAGAGAAGCAACATTCCCTTGTATAATCCTCCAGGTGTGAGCTGCAAGTAGCAATTGAAAGGCAGCTGGAAGCAACATTGTAGAGCAAGTGTGTCTCACCAGCCTCTCTCAGCAGCACGTATGGAGCAGTGTGTTTGAGCTAAACAGCCTCTGAAAGAAGGGAGCTCAGAAGGAACCAAGGCTCAGGTTGAGGGTGGCTGTTTCTAAGAGGGTTTCCAAGGTGCAAGAGTGAAAAAGTAACCCAAGGTACAAATCCCAGGCACGTGCTGCCTAAACAATGTGTTGACTATATTGTCAAAACAGCATTGCATTAGTGTATGCCTCACATATTTTCTATCATGAAGCCTTGATTTTAAAGAACAATGGAAGACTACTGAACATAACCTATTCTACATTCTGGATTGTTCAAGGATCAGGTGGAATTACAAGAAGGACTCTACCTGGTCTTAATATCAATTGCTGACATTGGTTTTACTGAGGCTGTATTTAGACAAGATGGTAAACCTGTTTTGAGATTCTTTATTACAAGATCAAAAACCCTGTGGCCATATGACACAAAACACCATAACAACTTCAGTCTGTCAGTTCAAATTTGTTCCAAATATTTTGAGTTCTTAGTACAACTTCAATCTGTCTTGACAGATCAGTTTTTAGCTCATCCTGCCCACTCTAATTTTATGCTGAATACACATCATCTGTTTACCCATAGTGGGATGAAGCCTGGCATGTATCCACACCCTGTGCTCTGGCTACTTCATCAGAAATATGCCCGTGCCTCATTCAGATCAGATTTGTACCACGAGATGATTCAGGAGCACAGAGATGTGATGCTGAGGAAGCACAGCTCACATGTGCCCTGTTGACAGGAATGATATCTGACAGAAAGAATGCAGGAAAAAAGAAGTGTAAAAGCTGTAGGAAAAAAAGAACGAGATCCTATTTAAGAAAAAAAATAAAACACCTTGAAACAAAAGATGGGGAAACTAGGCCCAAAACTGCATGTAAAGTAAATGCAGTTGCATGCTGTATCATATGTAAAGCACTGAGAATATGGATTAAAACTAATTTAAGGCTATGCAGAAGGTCAATCAACTTGATGAAGTTGTTTCTGAGTGAAATTCTTTGGTCTATTCTATGAAGACCAGGCCAAATAGAGTGAACCTTTTCACTTTAATGCTGGTTGATCATAAGTAACAGCAAGTCACTTTGGTGAAGCATTCTGCATTGCATATATGGACTTGAATATATTTTTATTGCAGCTCTGAACATAAGGATGCATAGCTGTAAACAAACTGGAAGAACGCAGATTCTGTGTGGAAGAGATCAAGAAAATCTCATTAAAATCTAATGAAAGACAATTTAAGAGACTAAGGAGATAAAAAATACCACATGATCTCATTAAATTAGTAATTCAAAAACTCTTGAATGCAGATTTAAACTTGACAGATTTCTAACTCTTTCCTTCCACTAGCTGGATATCCTCCTCTTACCAGTATGACTGCTTTGTTTTGAGTGCCAGCAGCAATACCCTTGCATGTAGATGTCCATAACAAGCTAAAATGGGATCTGGAATTCACAGAAGGAGACTATGTTTTGATTTTTTTTTCTCTTATTCTTATGGCTGCTAATGAAAGGGCCAGGGATAAGGGAAGTGAGGGGAATGGTGGTATCTCATCACCAGGTCTCTTGTTACCTAATGAGCTTAACAAAATTGAAATTTGGGTCCTTCCTTCCTAGAAATTGGTGGGGAAACAGCATTATTAAAAAAAATCAAAAGCAATCAAATTAATTATTTATACTGATTAGTTTCTATATAAAGAGATTATTGAGGTAATATGAAATTGCTCTTTTCTAATTGGATAATTTTACAAGATGAAGTGTCTATTCAAGATCAAAGTCTCTTTAGGACAGTAATGTAACCACACATTATCACCTTCCACATTTACAGGACAACTGCCAGACACTTTCTCAAAAATATTCTTTTTTTTTTCTCTTTCTCTCTTTGAAAAACAAACACATTTAACAAATCAAAGGTAGTTTGCAGGTTGATCTAGAAAGGAGCTGCAGGCTAAATGAAGAGAAAATCTAGTTGATCTAACAAAAGTCGTATCAAGCATGACTAAAACCAGTTGAGATCTTGATATGATGAATTTAACTAAAATTACATTCAGGATCAGAAAAACACTGAAAATACAAAAAAGAGGCACATTCATTCAATATAGGTAAAATAAAGAATCATCTTCCAAATACTTCCCTGTCTTCTTACTTCTTGCACCTCAAGTCATTCACATTGTTGACACTCCTCTAAAATCACCCGCCCAAAAAATGGACACCAAAACCTGTTTTAATTCAAAAAGAAGTAGCAATTGCAACAGACCAGTTGCACCTTTACTTATTAAACCAGAAGAGTGCCTCAGCTTCATGACACTTTGACACTTACTGTTGTGGACAGAGAAAGAAAGTTCCTGCGGATCATATCTGCAAAAGATCAGTCGTCTCTTCCTTCCCTGCATTTACCAGATGAAAAGGGTGTGAAATTAGCTTGTTAGCCTTTAAGTGATTAAAAACAAAGTTAATTGTGATGGAACACTAACCACAATTATGGTAATCAACTTTAAAATGAGAATGAATCCTTAATATTAAATTCAATTTTGTTAATGAGAAACTGGGTTTAGGAGCTGCTACTTGATTAACTAACCAAAAGATGTAAAGAGGCAGGGAAAGCCTGAACATAATGCAGCACTCAAATCCTTTTGGGAAAGGGTAAATACTATAATATCTAATAGCACACAAAAAGCAGCTGTGCTCTGCAGCCACCTGCTAATAAATCACAAAATGGTGGGGGTTGGAAGGAATCTCTGGAGATCATTTAGTCCAACCCCTCTGCCAGAGCAGGGTCACCTACAGCAGGTGCATTTGAGAAAGAAGCCTCATCAGGAAGGTGAAAGTGTCTGATCAAGAGAAGCAGCACAAGGTTGTATCTTGGAGCAAGGGAACAAAACCAACATGATAGAGGTGTCAAGATACCTTAAAGGGAAGAGGCAGGGTTCAGTTTTAAAAGTTATAGGACATGGTTATTCTGCTAATCTGACCTGGTGATCATCTAAGTTACTGCTTTTGTGTAAAAAAGCCACAGAACTTCATCAGTTTCACTTATTCATAAAAACATAGAATGGTTTGAGTTGGAAGGGACCTCAAAGATCATCATGGATGTTCCAACCTCCATTTCATGGGCAGGGACACCTCTCACTAGACCAGATTTCTCAAAGCCCCTTCCAGCCTGGCCCTGAGCACTTCCATGGATGTGGCATTCCAGGACTGTCAACACCGCGACCTCTGAAGTGATCTGTCTAATCTGAAGCAATACTTGCTTTCCATACAGTGCAAAGTCCCTTGAAGGAGATGAAATTTTTAACCATCTGATTTTGGGCATTTCAGCACTTCAAGAATCAAGGAAGGTCTGCTGATTGCCCTGGGTAAATCCTTTGAGAAAAGGGTTTAAGCCAAAAAGGTATGGAAATATCCCATGCAGTGTGATGTATCCCACAGCCCATGCTGTGGACACTTTGGCTGGGCTCTTCTATTGCTCAGGAAAGTTGTTCATTTCTGTAATGTAATAAATTACCTTATCGTTATTATCAAAAAGGAAGTCCTTGGGGACTAAACACAGGCTCACAGTGCTTTCAGCTCCTTTATGTTTCCTATCAACACTGACTGTGATAAAAATCAAATGACCACGCGTCCATGGGACCTGATGCGATGCATCCCAGAGTCCTGAGAAAACTGGCTGATGTAATTGCCAAGCTGCTCTCCATGATATTTGAGAAGTCATAGCAGTCAGGAGAAGTCCCTGGTGACTGGAAGAAGACAAACATCACACCCATTTTCAGAAAGGGTAGACAGGAGGATGCCAGGAACNAGAGAAGCAGCACAAGGTTGTATCTTGGAGCAAGGGAACAAAACCAACATGATAGAGGTGTCAAGATACCTTAAAGGGAAGAGGCAGGGTTCAGTTTTAAAAGTTATAGGACATGGTTATTCTGCTAATCTGACCTGGTGATCATCTAAGTTACTGCTTTTGTGTAAAAAAGCCACAGAACTTCATCAGTTTCACTTATTCATAAAAACATAGAATGGTTTGAGTTGGAAGGGACCTCAAAGATCATCATGGATGTTCCAACCTCCATTTCATGGGCAGGGACACCTCTCACTAGACCAGATTTCTCAAAGCCCCTTCCAGCCTGGCCCTGAGCACTTCCATGGATGTGGCATTCCAGGACTGTCAACACCGCGACCTCTGAAGTGATCTGTCTAATCTGAAGCAATACTTGCTTTCCATACAGTGCAAAGTCCCTTGAAGGAGAGGAAATTTTTAACCATCTGATTTTGGGCATTTCAGCACATCAAGAATCAAGGAAGGGCTGCTGATTGCCCTGGGTAAATTCTTTGAGAAAAGGGTTTAAGCCAAAAAGGTATGGAAATATCCCATGCAGTGTGATGTATCCCACAGCCCATGCTGTGGACACTTTGGCTGGGCTCTTCTATTGCTCAGGAAAGTTGTTCATTTCTGTAATGTAATAAATTACCTTATCGTTATTATCAAAAAGGAAGTCCTTGGGGACTAAACACAGGCTCACAGTGCTTTCAGCTCCTTTATGTTTCCTATCAACACTGACTGTGATAAAAATCAAATGACCACGCGTCCATGGGACCTGATGCGATGCATCCCAGAGTCCTGAGAAAACTGGCTGATGTAATTGCCAAGCTGCTCTCCATGATATTTGAGAAGTCATAGCAGTCAGGAGAAGTCCCTGGTGACTGGAAGAAGACAAACATCACACCCATTTTCAGAAAGGGTAGACAGGAGGATGCCAGGAACTACCAACCTGTAAACCTCATCTCTGTGCATGGGAAGATCATGGAGCAAATTCTCCTAGAAACTATGCTATGGCACATGTAGGACAGGGAGGTGATTCAAGACAGTTAACATGGCTTCACCAAGGGCAAGTCCTGCCTGACCAACCTAGTGGCTTTCTACAATGAAGTGACTATATCAGTGGATAGGGAAGACCAGTTAACGTCATCTATCTGGAATTATCCACAGCCTTTGGCACAGTCCC
>VZTY01021785.1:22210-130879 GCA_013400935.1 Turnix velox
CTCTCTAAGTTGGAGAGATATGGATTTGATGAGTGGACTCTTCAGTGGATAAGGAACTGTATGAATGGTTGCATCCAGAGGGTTGTGGTCAATGGTTCAATGTCCAGATGGAGAGGAGTGACGAGTGATGTCCCTCGGGGATCTGTGCTGGGACATGAGCTATTTAGTATCTTCATAGATGATATGGACAGTGGAGTTGAGTGCACCCTCAGCAGCTTTGTAGATGACACCAAGCAGAGTGGTACAGTCAACAGGTCAGAGGGATAGGAAGTCATGCAGTGGAACGTGGACGGGCTGGACAGGGACCTGAGCAAACCTCATGAAATTCAACAAGGACAAGTGCAGGGACATGGCAACCACCACCTGACTTGTTGCTGTCTTTGTTGTGGATTACTGCTGCTTCCTGGTACCACATGACCAGTTTTATTGGAATTGATGTCAACTTAGGGAAAATTTTGATTTCATTTCTGGCATTTAAGTGTGAATATTATCTGAGTAGATACGATCTCAAGAAATGGCTTAATCTACAGTTTTCTTTCCAGCCTCGATTTTCATACATGTAACCTTTTCTCACAGAGTATCTTTTTATTCACAGATCCCGCCTTGAACAAGGGGCACAGGTCAGAAAAACAGATGCCAGATTGATACAGAGAGGAGACACCCTTAAATATGAATTTTCTTTGTTTGCCTTTTATGCTGAATCTCTATAGTATGCAGACATCTAGTGGCTGCATAATATAGTGCAATTGAACATCTTTGCAGAACACCTGTAAAAATTTCCCACAGTCACATCATGTGAAGGCCAGATACCTTGGGTCCTGTTGAAAACAGATTCCTTGGTGCTGCAAACCCTTTTTTCATTCATTACAGCCCAGTCATGGGTGTTTGGAGATGCTCTGGTTTTGCATGTTTCTAGGATTTCATTTTAAATTGTGTGGAACTGGAGTGGTCAAAATACAAAATGCCAAGAAATCAGGAAGGTTTAAATTGCTGCAGCACATCTGTTGAATCACAGTCTATAATTTCACACAGAGACTCATGCGCTTGATAATCATTACTGGCTTTCCTGCCAACAGCACACAGCTCCCAGGGTTTTTTGTGTTTGTTTTTGATTTGTCTTTTAAGTAAACACCTCCTTATCTGTGTGAATTACCACATGTTTCTAAGCCACAAATAAATCTTCCTGCTACCTTTGGCTTGCATTTTTTTCCTTTTGCTCAGCCACATATAAAAATATCCAAATAAAGAGACTGGTTGTTTAAGGCTTTTTTCCTCATCATGAATAAAGATAATGAAATTCACTCCCAACTGACCTATAGAGCATTAAAAAAAATCTGATATCTTCACAACATGAGGTAAAACACACGTTTACCGTAATTGCTTTATATCTGCTATTTACAATCCTGCTCACATACTGCATCATATGCAGTTGTATGTGTTTCACTGACTTATCATTGCTTTCATCTGTTTCATGCTCACCACTGCCAGATGTTTACATGGGAGGCACTTCAGAAAGCAGTTTGTAGTCTATATTTGTACTACAGCCTAAGGGATGCATAGAGTTTATGCCTGTGTAAGATCAAGGTGGTTTTGTCTCCATCTGAGAGACAAAGACCATTTTAAATGGTCTCGAAGCTCCAGCCTTCTCAAGTGCTTCATTTTTCATTGCTTAAAAGAAGGAAGTTTATGTCATGACCTTAATTTTTTCATTGTCTTCTGTGAGCGGAGGGGTAACCCAAGCCAGGGAAGGGAGTGAAAAGGCTGGGATTAGGATAAGGAACCATCAGACAATTCCCTGGCACTGGTGAGAGAGGTGCTGGAGAGCAGCATACTCAGGAACAAGGTTTGCTAGACATGGTTTCAAACCACTGAGTTGGGAGGTGGCTGTCAGTTAGTCATCTGGTTTTACGCAACCCAGAATGGACCACTTCCAACACAACTGACTTGAGATAGACAGAGAGAAGGAATATTTCCAACCACATCTCTGCTAAAGAACACTTAGGGAAGTTTCTTTATGCTGTTTCTGCTTTATACTATCTTTATGCCTTCTTTTTTACATTGTTATTCAAGGTTTAAATAGCTCTTTCTGTCCTTTATAGGGCAAGTTATTTTCAAGTTTACCTAGTATTTTTCAATCTCAGGCTCCATCTTTGGTTGTTTACCTGATATCTAGGAAGAAGAAGGGTCTCTTTGGATCCACAAGGGGTCAAGCTCTGGGGAAGAGCACAAAGAAACAAGGAGCTGCCACTGACTCTGTACACAGCATTGTAAGAACACCAGTAAGAAGGATGTGAAGATAATGAACAATAGAGCTACAAAAAAATGGCACAGCAATGAAAAACAAATCTTGCAATAGAAGTCATCATCTCAGCAATTTTATCAGGGAGAAAACTAAAGAGGTGACCTGACCACTGAGTCAATGCAAGGTTTGTAACTTTGCAGGTAAGGCCACAGTGAGTCCTCCTGTATGAGGATGACACATGTTATAGGGCAATATGAAGATTCTCCCTCTAAAATCGCTGACTGATGAGTCTTTTTCTTATTCCTGGCATGATGTGGTTAGTCAGTCTGTGATCAGAAAGAAATATCCCTCAGGTGATATGGGGAAGAGGCATTTGCAAAGTGAATGTAAAGTTCATTAATACATCTGAAGCATTCAAATGAATACTGTAAGAGAGAAAAGTCCCAAGACAAAATGAATGATTACATCTTCAGAGCAAGTCTCAAAGAGCATTCAGTATAAAGGATGTAGGGCTGAATAATGAAGGGAAAGAGAAAAGAACAGGTCTTCAACATATATTCACTAAACAAAGGGAGAAATATCCAATCATACAAATGTGAACAGTGTATGCACAGTGCTGATTAACTGATGCTAGGCACAGTCTTCATACTGAACTTTCTTAGCTTTAATTAGAAGTTCTAAAATTCACCTTAAATTTTCTTTGTTTTAAAAATAGTCCTGCTATGTGTAGCATTCTAGAGATACAAATATACACACATTTAAGTTCTTACAATATCAAAGTTTCATAAATAAATACACACATAAATGCTTTCAAAAAACATCTCATATGGTCCAGCCTCAGGAGATTCGGTGGATGGTTCTCTATCTGCCTGACATTTCAGCAGGCAGTACTGGTGATAAAGGAAGAACACAACTCACAGTTTGACTCCATGACTGTCGATGCCACAGTGAAACCCAGCCAAGGAGAAGAAGGCAGGTCAAAATTCATCCTCTTTCCAGAGTCCTCAACTCTAAGCAAGGCTTTTCTCTTTTTCCTCTGTAATCATCATTCACCATGGAGTTACCCCGTTTCTCCAAATAAGGAAGCTTCTCACCATTCTCACTGGAGGTGATGGGACAACCATGAAAGGAATAATTTGCACAAGGCCATTCCTGCACCAGTGCTCTGCCTACCAGTGAAACACAATGAAGGCGCATCTGAGCATATGGCAGCTGCACACTGGCAGGTTCAGGAGAAACACTGATGTATATGACTTGCTGTGAAGTTGCCTGTGCATACATCTCCTCTTCCTTGATGCTTCTGCAGTCTTGGCAAAAATCAGATGAAATTTCTCAGTAAAATTATTGTTTTCTTTATGCTGCCTTGTAGTTTGGCACTTTTAACTCTTTAGCAACAGCAGCCTTCAACTATCCTCTGGGATTCAGGAACATGTTGAGGATCAAACTTTAGGAGACAGACAAGGATGCTGGCCTGTGGCTACCCTTATTTCCTCTTAGACCCAAGGTCCTAGTTGATGCCCATTTCTATTCACACTTAACATATCATGGTAGCATCTGCAGTGTCTGGGATCAGGCTTGTCCTTCAACATACAACATTTTATGTTTTGTCAGCTCCTAGAGACATCCTGAGAGTGGGCCTAGCATTCATTATTGTTTCATCTGTGCCTTGATTTTTCAAACCAAGGAAATATGAGCCAGGGCAGAAGGCAGTCGCAGTGAGGAAGGGTCTTTTCCAAGAGGCTCTTCTGATGTCAAAAAGTAGAAGAGCGGGATCACAGCTCAAGATGCAGAGAAGTCAAACTAAGACTGTAAAATCTCTACATTTTCCTGGAGCTTCAGAAAACTACAGAATAACCCAAAGAACGCCTGTAGAGTGAACATCATCAATAGCAGACTCACCAGCCTTCTTCCAAGTCAATTTTATCTTGTTCCTAATATCCTCCAAAATTTACCAGAAGGCTGTAGAGACAGCTTTTGTCTCATGAGGCATATAGCTGGTTTTGACTATCATGTCACTAATTTCTTGATCAACAAGAGTGTAACTCTTCACATTTCTTGGAAACATATAATTCTAGGAGTAAAGGATGGAAATTGGAAGAGGGTAGATTTAAGCTTAAGAAAGAAGTTCTTTACTGTGAGGGTGGTGAGACACTGGAACAGGCTGCCCAGAGAGGTTGTGGATGTCCCCTCCCAGGAAGTGTTTAAGGCCAGGCTGGATGAGGCACTGAGCAACCTGGTCTAGTGGGAGGTGTCCCTGCCCATGGTGGAGGGTTGGAACTAGATGAACTTGAAGGTCTCTTCCAACACAAACCATTCTATGGTGTTTTCTATTTGTATAAATCTTTAAAATTATGTGGAGTATCACACAAATACTTACCTTTAGAAAAACTTCTAGTGTAGATGATAGCGATCTGATTCAGAATTTTAGCACATGCTGGCTTGAAGAGGAAATTATTAATTTCAGGCCTTATGCCTTCATCAGTTTTTATCATTTCTTAAAAATGTTAATACAAAGGCAACCACGTGAAACTCTGACTGGAGACTGGCAGAGCCTCACCACATCCCATAAAACCTGCTATCGGTGTAGTTTAACCAAAGCAATACACAGAGAGCCTCTCCTGCAAATTCCTACAAAAAACAGAAAGACTATTTTAATTTTTCTCAACATACCATGGATGTGGGATGAATCTGTGTGAATGAATTTGTTGTTATAATTAGATCTGTCTCTAAGACAAAACACAGTTACAAGTATTTTACCAGTGTCTTTTTTTTTCTCTTCCAAAGCCAAATCTACAAAAAAAAGAAGTCTGACAAGTATTGAGAAAAATTTACTAACCTCATCACCTCAGTAGAACTTTTTATACAACTAGAAGTTCACTGCACAAGGCAATGCAGGAAAGAACAGCAAACACAGGAAGGGAGCACAGGAAAGGGAAATAACAGACTTCAGTTTTTAAGTGGAGACATTACATCATTTGCTTTGCAATGTATCTGTATTTCACAGCCAGAATAGTATCAGCTAGCGCCAAGATAAGGAACATGTTTATTTAGAGAATAAATCTAGTTCAGATTTCATCATAATGTCAATATTTGCTATATTAATATTACAGTTCCTGTTAATACTCAGCAGTTAATAATACATGGTGTGCAAAGGGAATAGATCTTCCAAACAAGCTGTGCATATGAATCTGGGAACTGCCAGGTTCAGAACATGATTCACTCCTCTTTTGAAGGGTTCCCTCATTGCTAGGTATAAGACAGAAACAATGTTCAGTTGGCAAGAACAAGTTAACTTCCACCTTGTAGGACTTTGTTTTCAAGAGTTTAGTGTCAAAACTGACCACTAGGACAAATTATCAAGACGCCTGTCAAAAAGTATGGACAGTCCAGCCGAGCTGCTGCAGATCATTGCAGCATGCATTATGTAGAGACTCATATGGCAAGATGCAGGATAGTTGGAAGCCAGGCTCTGGTCCCCATGTCTTGGGGCTGGACTCTGACTGCAGCTTCTTGATAAAGCATTGAGGGGCAGCAATTGGTGAAGCTGCTACATGGACATTCTGGGGATATTGGAGATAGAAAGTGTGGCCACCACTTAAACCCCTGGATTAGGTAATGGCATCATACTTCATCAAATTTGGGTAGATGAGAGGGACTTCCTTAAAACATAACTCAAAAAAATGCAGGTTTCTATATGCCCAAATAGCAATTTGCTAATTGCTATTCTGCTAAACCCAAAATAAGCAGATGACTTCATGGTAGGCTGCCTGCCATACATTTTATTATCACAATGCATGCCATCAAGGGCAGCTGTCTGTCTTTCCCAAGGAAGAACGTGTTTCTGCAGTATACACAGTTATGAACACATGAAGACGTCAGCGGTACCCACTCCCCCTAGCCCAGATCACATATGGTGTGTGAGTTTGTCCTATTGTTTCTCCTGCCCTAAATATACACACTGAATGACCTGGAGAATTTGTAATCCATTATTCAGCAGCAACTCTCCCCCACAGCCTTTGATGAGGTGGATTAAGTATGCCTTTTCACACTGCATTCATCATTGCCTGGTGATGACTTTGTGATTGATGACTCAAGGACCTGCTCCAAGGAAGTAACCTCCCCTTTGCGAACCCGCAGTTTGTAACTGTGCCCCAGCATGGAATTTGCCATCTGTGCCTCCTTCCACTCGAGCAGGTCTCTGTATAAACCTGCCCACCCTATGCTACTAAAGCAGACCTCACTCATAGCTATGGTGATCAAAGCTACTGCCCACCACATTACTGACTCTGTCTTTCAGGTCTTGGCATTTTGCATGAATGAGAAACTGTGGTCTTGACTGGCTGGCTTAGGCTACTGTCCCCTTATCTGTTCTACCAGACGTCTCATGTGTGGCCCAGCATGGCAATCCCCATGCTGTGCAGTGAGCTCCGGGCATGCAGAGCAGGTCTCCAGACCACCATCCTTGGCAACATATGGAAACAAACAGAACTGTCATCATTCACAGGAGAATAAAAGCCAAAAATTTTCTGCCTTAGCTGAAAATTTCATTTCAAATTCCATAACTCACAAAGTAGAAAATAATCCAGATTATTCTATTTATTGTTTTATCAGTTAATTTTCCTTATTTCAGAATTTTCCTTTATTTCAGTTAGGTTACTAGTGATGCAAATGTCATTCATCTCTACTCAAATAAGCTATATTAAGTGCATAAGGTATGTCAGAAAACTGCTCCTTTCTGACCAAAAATTAATTCAGAATTTGTATAGTAGTCTCTGAGAACAAAGGGTGTTTTTATTAGTTTTATAGAATGCACCGCCCCTCTACAGACCAGATTATTACTGACAATATAAGAGACAATATGGAACAGATCTAACATTCTAAACAATAATGAGTATCTCTACATATTAACATTCATAGCAAGCTTAACATTATTACTATTTGGATGACAGACCACTATTGAACACTATGGCACGGAAACAATATAAGCAATGACAATTACCATTTAAAAATAGTTAACAGTGTGAACTGGAAGATTTAACAAGTTTTCTTCTTTTAATGTACAGCTCCATTCCCAGAATTTCACTGGACCATGCAGACAGACCAACTGTCACAGCTGTCTATCAAGGCTGAATTAGATGAAAACAAACAATACAGGCTTTGTGGTTCAACTGAAGCAACAGCCTCAAGAGTTTCCATTTCTCATCTGAGGCCACTGTGGGAGCATTGTCTTCCCCCTCTCTGAAAAGAGAATGGAACAATTATGTTACTGAAATTCCTCCGCAGTGGATCTGAAAGACTGTTTGTGTTCAGCCAGGGAGACAGGGAAAACTAAAAGCAGGGATTTCGTGACAGCAGGTGGGGATGGTCCAGAGTATATACTTCAGAGCCATAATAGTCCTGATTCTTCTCTTTTAGGGTAAAGTCAGGGCTGGAAGATTTAATGGAGGAAACAGCCATAAAATGCACAGTTAAATGCATTGGTAAAATTATTAACTTGAAAGAAAGTTTCACAGTAGGCTTTCTGAATCAGACAGCTAATTGATTCTAATGAGGAGAGCAGGGCTGTAAACTAAAGAGGAAAATATACAAGTCATTGAGAATTTTTTACTGGTTGCCATTTTAGGGGCCCTACCAAATGAAATGCTGAATACACAGCTCTCACGGGAGCCAGGTGTGCTCAGCACATATAAAGTAATCACACAATTTTTCCATCCTAGTAGTGGTTATAGTCTTATTTATTATTAGCAGAGATAAAACAATACTTGTTTTCATGCAAACATATATTCACATGTGTTAGCAGAACTTTAGGAAATCAGCTGCTCAGGTTGCCCCAGTGCTACTTAGTTCAGAAGTAGTCAGTAGGGAAGTACCAAATCAATTAATACTGTTGTACTAATAATCTCATTTTTCCTGAGGTTTTTTTAGTACCAATGGGAGCTTAGTATGTACACACAAAAAAACATAAGTACTTGAGTGCAAAGAGTCACCTGGAGCTCCATTAGCTTGCAGGAAGAGACAATACAACTAGAGAGTCTTTCCTCTTTTTTTAAGAGGAATGGAGTGTAGAAGCAGCCAGTCACCAGCAGCACTGACTTGCAGAAGTCAGAGTCTACAATCCATGCCACAATTTCCATGTTATCCCTGGATATCATCCAGTATTTTCCAAAGGAACAGTGTCTGGCAGCAGGAACATTTGATGGTCAACTTGAAGAACTTTGTGCCAGCTCTATCCTAAAGGAGGCTGTAAGCCCTTCGCAAGGATGCTGGGTTTAGCCACAGTTACGTTTCATGCAATTGTACAGAGGCTTCACAGTTCTTCCTGGGCTTTGGTATAAAGATGCAACAGTAAAATCTCATTCTCCACCTCTGGAAAAACTCTTGACATGTTTTTCAGGAGGCTTTGGAAGGGAGGGTGTAGAGACCAACACCTACCTGAAGTGAAAACTTCCTCTTGCATGAGCCCAAGATACTAATTCAGGGAATTAGACTGAAAAATCTGAGCAACAAAGCTCATAGGAAGTCAAAAACTTCATGATCTTAAAGTTCTGCATAGGGAAAGTAATGCTATGACACAGTGACACTTTCTCAATCTCAATTAGCACTAAACTAATTAACAAAAGTGTTTTATACAGTGCAGTGAGCAGAATCTCTCTTCTTTCTTGGATAATCCCTAGTGTGATGTAAGGGTGATTGAGTATCTAATTACTCCTTAATTGAATGCACATTTTGTACATTTTTCACTAGTTCAAGCTTAATACTTTTGGTCCAAAAATCAAAGTCAGTGAAATTAAGTTGAACTGGGATTTGGGCAGCTATTGTATTAATGGATTACATTTGGAAAGGAGCCTAATTATGAGCCAGTTGGAACATTTCAGTTGTGTTTGTTATACAAATGCTTAACGTATTGTCTACCAAAAGACAAATATATGATGGCATATATTTGTAGTGTTGTCATTCATATTAACCCTATATTCTTGTTTAAGAGTAATTATTCAGCATTACTGAATTAAAAGCACTGTTCTGTAATGTATTTGGTCAAGTAATACACTTCTCAGGCTCAAGGTTTATGGAGATTAGAAGACACCTACTTCTCTTCCTCTTCTGCAATTTTTTTCTGGAAATGTAACATATGAGCTAAAATTGTACAAGTGAGCATGTGCATTATAACTAGAAAGCTGCCTAAACCATTTGTTTGCTTTCAGATCATATTTCTGCCTTGGAAATTTCCTTTCCTTGGGTGGAGTCTGATATACAAACAAAGTCCCACTGCCTTCTGCTGGAGTCCTCTACAGATCAGACAACAATTCCAGTGGAAAACTCTCAGAATTAGTGCCATACAGTTTAAATACATCAGAAATCTAAGAGCTATTATCACAATATGCATATTTTTTTAAAATATCAATACTTCATCCTCAAATTGTAAAGAAAAATCATATTTCCAGGAATATTTATTTCTAGTTCCTCCATTTCTAATTCCTCCAAACAATAATTTTATGTACTTATATTCCTCATAGAGCATAAATTTTCTTATACAAAACTGGGATAATTGTAAGACTGCAACTTTATCTCAGAAACTGGGAAAAGCAGCAAGAGCAAAGATAGGGCCAAAGTTTAAAAACTGAAGGTCCCAATGTTCCCATAGTAATAGACAGAACACATTTAAAAGAGAAGATATAAGAGAACTTCAGAGAAAAGGATTATTTTTCAAAGTCTTCCAAAAGTGTTGAGAAAGTACAAATGAACAGACTATGAAGAAATGAAATTCAACAGCCATGACAATATGCCTTTCCATCTGATAGGGAGGAAATAAGATACTCCACTGCAGCAGCCTGAGGTCATGAACACTACACAAGATCAAAACCTTTCTTCTGCTATTTATAATAGTCAATCTGCTTTCTGGAGAGCTTTTTAACTGCTTTTGTACCATTGTTGACTTACACAATATCTCCATTGTTTTAAACTGTAGAAGCATCTTCTTAACATTTAAACCAAAAAGTTGAAAAGTTTAAAAAGATCAAAAGGACATGAGTGGAAAAAACACTTTAACACTGACAACATATTAGCATTATCTTATACGTTCCTAAAAATATCACCTGACAATATGATCAGGCATGGATTCAGAGTGTCTCAGAAAAGAGAACTGACTACTTTATGAATCCTTATCTTTGCTGAAACACTTGCATGCTTTGCCTTCCATGGAAAGGTCACAATTTATTGAGTCTATATCTAGTTCTGTAGGCATTTAACTACACTGAGCTAACCGAAGTGTACCTTTGTGTCTCTTGAGGTCTGGGGATGCATAAATATATTTTATAAATTACAATAAGCTTTCCTTTGTAGCATTGCCCTGTCATAAACTGAGACATCAGTCAAAATGTTGCTAACAAGAGATATTGCCAGTGTTCTCTTCCTTGAGTGACAATTATCAGCTGAAAAAACATCAACAGCAACCTAAACAACTTGGTGGGTTTTGTTTTCTATTTGTTTTCCAACCATTGCTGTGAAATAATTACAATTACGAATTCCAATAAGAGCAAAGACTTGCAACTACATGGAGCTTCAGTTTCAGTGGAGTAATAATGTTTTTCTTAAAACACCTTAGGTAACACAGAGTGCACTGCCACTGCCTAACATGCATAAAATTGCTGAAGGAGGAATCCATACTGTATGCATTTCTCCTCTTCCTGTGGTCGGGAGGTTGACCTGTTCTAATTCCCTCAGCACTTGAGAGCTGTAACATTACTGTCTTTTATATATACTAATCTGGAGTCCCTATATTTTAAAAATCAGGCATGGTTTTATCAAAGATGAACAAAGTCTCCAACCATTCTGACTAACCACTAATTGGCAGCATTTCGCAATAAGTGGAAATAATATGACAGACTTTCAGCATTTATTCAGACTCTAGCTTTTGTGTTGAAATTGCAAATAAACATGCTGTGAGAGTGGTCTTCAAGGCAGGCACTCCTGGTTTCATTATCACTTCCCAAGTAGCAGTTTACAAATCATACAAAAAATTTGCAGCTGTAAATTATACTCTCAAAATGCTTCTCATATTAAAAAAAATATAACAAGTTAAAAGTGTATTGTGGATAGTAAAGAATGTATGATGCTGATAGAGAGTCATGGATCAAGAAATTTGGGTATCCTGGTCTGCAGGAATACATTTGAAGCATAAGTACAGGTCAGATTCCTCGGTTATCTTCTGGGGTTTTTTATCTTTGTTTCTACTTTGTTGCTTCTTTTGATGCTCATGGATTTTGACTGTTTTCCATTCCTCTATTGTCTATTCCATACGCAATATTTGTGTATTTCTAAGAAGGACCGAGTAAAGAAAATTCTAATATGATACTAATTCTGGAAAGAGATACAATTCAAAGTGGTTCCTATAACAGTAGTCATCAGTCGATGACTCTTGGGTTGCCTGTGGCTATCAAATCCTTAAACTGAGGCTCCTGTGGAAGAGGTATATCATCACACGAACAACACATGCAGTTTGCTAATCACAAATTTGAATCCTCAGCGGTACTACATGAAAAGTGGCATTACAGAGTTAAAATCTCAGTGCACATTCTGCTCCTTGCTATTACAAATAATTAACAGGAAGCAATCTGAATGGGCACCATCCTTCAGCCACTCCTGAAGTTTGCAGTCAAACTGAATGCTCCAAAAGTTGATATGTGTGTGGTTCACAAGCCAAAGGTGTCCAGGCCTCTGTCTTGTAGTCACGGACACAAATGTAAGCACATTCTCAAGAACTCTGAAGTGGAGGCAGAGTGTTGGGCACTATCCACAAGCTCTTAAAAAGAGGAGAATAACTGGTATTGTTTATAACATGAAGTTGAATTTCTTTCAAAGACTGAAACATAACAAAACCACACCCTTTCAAACACAAAAACCTAAATTCCTGGTGACAAAGACCAATGAAAAATCCTGATGATATTTCTTCACATCTAGGAAATAATTATTTTCATTTCTAAAGAACTAATGCTGATTTTTTTTTGAGGTTGTTTTTTTTTTTCCTTTTTTAAACCAGGCATAAGAGAAGAATAGTCACAGTAGCCTAATGATGCACAGCTGCTGAAAGCTCAAGCCAGCTTTGATCGATAGAACAGGAAAGTTCCTGAGTGCTGGAACTTCAGCACAGCAACTTGTTTGTGAACTTCGGGAGTGGTAACGGCTATTAGCAACTACGAGTAAAGACACATATTGATTGGTAATGTAAATCTCTGTTCAAATGCAAAGTTCACTGAGATCTGCTTAGGCAAAGAAACACAGACTGCAGAATTGGGACATTTCTACCTCCATTTCTCAAAGGCACAGCTGCACATTTCACTCTGTATCTGAATGTCCCTTAATATTCTACAATCTACTGTTATCATACAACGAGCAATTACACAAAAGGAGGAGGGGGAAGGAGGCGTACCCACTACCTGTTTAGCAGTAGCTCGTTCCCACAGGCAACATCGATGCCCTCCAGAAGGGGTCAGCATAGCTTTGCTGCCACAACAGCAGTTCAATAGCATCAAAAGCAAATAATTTGCACTATCAACTCACTAAATGTACCAGATGCTGTTGCCACATTGCCCTTTCTCCTCAGCTTGCACTAAGAAATTTGCCTATCTCTGCTTGCCTGCTCAGACCTCTCAATATCACACAGACAGTCTTTGCATTATCAGGCACAGAATCCCTGTTCCTCCCACCCTAAATTACTCCTTCCTGTTCCTCAGGCCTAGCAAAACCTTGGTATTTTAATGATGCAATTTATTTCTTTTTTTCCTTAATCTTGAACATGCAACTAGGACAACTGTAATTAGAATAAGAACAGAGTTTAATCCAAATTGATTTCTGCTATCATAAATTACAGAACATTGGATAAACTTACACAGCTACCAACAGCTGGAGTTCTACTAAAATGCATCTGTATGGATGTGTTTGCGCATATATAAAAATGATGCTTTTTCAGGAGTTTCCATATCAGCCCTAACAAAAATATGGAGGAGAGCTGGAGTTATGCAGGTAGGTAGATGGAGCAGGTATAAACCTGACACTTGATAGATAGTTCATTATTTACAGATAATAAATGAAGTTGCTTCTGGGAAATGTATTTTTGAGATAACACATTGGAGATCAAATTCTCTGGTTTATTGATTATGCCCAGTGGAACATAAATTAAAGTTTATTACCTTCAAAAGAAAATATTATTTCAATATTATTTTAGTAAGTTATTCAGAACCAGGTTTTGCTGCTTTTTATTAAAATAATGTCATTTATTTCAATGACGTCTGTACAGGGTACTTATTTGAACTTCTCCTAGTAAATGGGATCAATGTCATTCAACTGTCCTATGCATGGAATCAAGCTTATGTGCCCTGATTTAAAAAAGGATGAAGACATGTAGACAAGCCATGCTGAATTCAGTACCATAGAAGGCCTGAGATTACCAAGGAATAGCCTGATCCTCACAGCAAAGGCTCCGAGTCACAAAATATCTAGTGATAATGTAAAGGAAATCAAAATTTGATCCTTCCTATAATTTCTTTCAGGAAAAGAATAGGGCAGCCTGGTAGACAAGGTGACCATGAGGCACATGCAGCAAAAGTGGACAACAGCTTCTTGGGTTGCACTAAGAGCACCACTGGCGGGTTGCGGGAGATGATCCTTCACTTCTTCTCAATAGTGATGAAATATCTGGAGTATTGGGTCCAGTTCTGGGTTCCACAATTCAAAAGTAACATGAGCATACTGTAATTGAGTACAGTAAATAGTGATTAAGGGATTGGAGCATCTGTCATAGAAAGATAAGTTGAGAGAACAGGCCTATTTCAGGAGGGATCTTATACATGTCTGTGAGTACTTTGTGAGAAGAAGCATAGAAGATGGTACTCTGGTGAAAGGAGAAGAGACAAAGAGTACAAATTGAAATATAGGAAATTTAATTTAAAGTTAAGAAGAAACCTTTTTCCCACAAGAGTAGCCAAACACAAGAACAGGGTGTTTGAAGAGATTGTAGTGATGTCATCTTACAGATATTCAATATCCAACAGGACAGATCCCTGAGCAACTTGCTGCAGTTAACACTGTTTTGAGCAGAGCATTGGACAAGTAGATGAGCCCAACTGCTACGCAGTCCTCATTACAATATTCAGACATTGTCAGCAGTCCTAGCTTAAGGTCCACTCCTTGAAGCAGGGAAGGTGTCTTTTCTCAGGATGTCTGAGGTCTCTGTGAGGAGCTACTGTTCCTCAACACCTTCCTCCTGCAGACAACTCAGTGAGAAAATCACTACAATGCAGGTAGGACTGGTGTCTTCTCTTTCTCCCCCATTGCATATAAGAAAGATGATCAAAACTACCTAACTTATATTTATACTTCATACATCTAATTCTCACCATTCCAGCAACAAACTCAATAGCAAGAATATATAATAAAGTCCTAATTGGTTCAGTGCGCTTTGGACTGATGCATTGAAAACTAAAAAGAAAAATCTGTCCAAATGAATTTCTGATAAATAATTCAATCAGATGTAGAGAGCCAAGTGTTGTTTCTTCTGGGGGCTACTCGGTGCTACAGCTTGTTCTGAGTACTCGAAAATCCATAATTAGCATAGTGACAACGATCATTTACATTAAAGATTGCATCACTTGGGAATTAAAGCTATAGATTAATTGGTGAAGTGTGGCCAAGATAAATCTTATTATTTCAAACAAATTGTTACAGGTATTGACAAACATAATAAAATTTCCAACATGAAAGCAAAAGAGAAATTTTTACATTTCAATTCCAGCACTGTAAAGGAAACTCTTTCATGCTTAAAATTCAAACTCAGTGTGTCAAGTAATTTCACTGTTACAGACTTGAATTACCTGCACTGGCCTGAAGGCATTATTCACTTTCTGAGAAAAAGTGTACTTTAATATTGCTATGATTTTCCCAAGTAATTTTTATGCAGAAGGTGGGATGAATTTGAAACATCCATTTCAAGATTAAAGTGATGACATTTGGTGACTGCAGAGAACCATGTAATTGAGAACTGGACTTACAAATGTGCACAAAATTAAATATGAGAATGAGAAAACAATATTAATAAAAGGACAAATGTTTTGCTTTCTTTGCTTAACTTCTGGGATGTGGATTTTAAATAAGGTTGTAAAATATAAACATACCCTTACTTCAAAAATTTTTAGATGCATACACTACATTGAGTGCTTACACTGTATGTTAAGACCATGACACTGCTGGTCACTGTCACAGTACATTTAATAATTTCTGTCACATGGAGCAGGAAATGTAATCTTCTCACTCAGTTTCAATGGATTAATTTTTTTGGAAGCATGGAATCATCAATCTCTTTTAGGGGTTATCTGCTGTCTGATCATTTGTTAACTTCATATAAAGTTGCAGGCTGGACACAGAGCATGCTTTGAGGAGGCTTAACTTCACAACTGAGCCCAATGTGAAATAAGGAGTTCCAACATCTGCCTAGACAGGGCAAGAATTTAATGTACAAAAAATGTCCTTACCCACAAGTATTTACCAAAACCCTTTCAGCAGCTTGCTTCCAGGTCAAACTCTGGATGAACTGGTTCATTCTGGAGCATATGGCTTCAAAGAAATGTGCAGACAGAAAAGCACATCCATTATGTAATGGATGTGTCACTACCCAGCTCAATTGTAACAAATTGTGTATTAGATTCCAGCCATTAAAGAACTTAATAGCAATCAAACTATTCCAGTCACTAATGAACCAATAGTAAACAAACTAATATACCTCAGAACTAAGCAAAACATTACGAAGTCAAAATTTACAATTGTGGAAGTCTATCATATATTAGCTGAAATGAACTCAGCACATTTTCTCTTTTAGCTAAACCTCCTCTATGAAAATTATTTCAATGTCCTGTCTTTTCTGATAAGTTTCACTTACCCAAATAAAGATTTCTTTCTATTTTTCTTCCTTTTCTGCTACTGAAACGCAGCCCTGATGACTCTGTCACTAAGTGGCTGAGTTGGTCTAAAATTATCTCCCAGGATTCCATCACAGCCCTCTAAAAGTTCAGCACCTTTAACATGCGTCCTCAATCTCCGAAATTCCTCTATCTGAAAGACAGAACAGACATGAAGAAGCTGAGATACATTCCTCACTGCAGAACTAATGATCAAAATCAGCTCTGTCCTGCCACTTCTGCAGCTTGGAAACTTGGAGTGTTCAGGTACCATGCACTAAGGTCAATATACATAATTAATAACATTCTAAAATAGTTGTCAGCACTATCAAAACATTTCACATATCAAGAAAAATAAGAAATTTTACGCACATGGTTTGGCACCTTATCTGTTGCCTTTTCTTAACTTCTTTTAGGATCTAAAATCTTACTGGTCACCTCCCATGCTGTGACACGAGGGTAATCATTCTGGTCTTCTTTCAAGAATTGTATTTCAGGAATAACTTGGTGACTATAAATTGTTTTGAATATCTTTCATTCAGTGATTTATTTATTGCCTGAGAATGTTACTTCATTTAAATAAAACTTGGGGTTTTAACCAGCAAAATATGAACTGACTCTTAGCTTGAGAGGAAGTTTGTTGGCATTTTATATGGAAAAATAAGTATTTCAAATCAAAACAAGATGCCAATTCAAAAGTTCTGTAGATGTAGGTTCTAAGTATAGTTGGAAAATCAGATACAGCCAAAAATCAATATAAAACATTTCAGTTGGTCCAATATATTTCCAGTTTATAGACTCTGTCTAGACTTTTCAAAATCTAATATGGTGTAGGGAAGAATCTGAGCAACTTCCATCTGCATCCCTGTATATCAGCATCAAGCTATTAGTGAAAAAAAAAAAAAAAGGAAGAAAATTAGTCTTTTACTCAGCAGTATTTGACCTCATTGTTCAGCAGTGCTGTTTATAAGAGTTTGGCATTTTAGTTAAGTAGTTTCTACTACAAAAATTGGGGATGTTTTTCCTTTGGCATACTGACAGGTTATAGTAGCTGGATGCAGCAAATATGATTGAAGGTTCATCCAACGTGAACCTGGTGATACCTCACTATCCAGCTCAGCTGTAAAATGAAACTGAAGCTGCACAGACAGGAAAGTGAAATATTTAGCCATTTTTTCATCTAGGAGATTGTAGTTAATTTCTCTATGAAAAACAGCCTGAGAAGGAGGAGAATGCAAGTGTGATTCGAGAATTAAAAGGAATGAGGTAATAAAGAGCAGGTACTGTCATTAACTCTTATACTGCCCACAGAGAATACTTTCTTACTGCAACCCAAAAGCCTTCATTGTTGTCTTCCACATGAGAGGAGAACTGATAGACGTACTTACTTGATATGGAGGCTAGCACTGCTCAGCTTTATTTTCCCAAAAAAAAATCTTGTTAAGAAAACAACACTCAGCTTCTAGTAGCTGAGATATAAGGTAGCAACTTAAACTCAAAAGATGAAAAGCAGAAGGAACTGTAAAGCCCCTTGAAGGTGCATTTACAGGCAGAATCCTTCTTTGGAAGATTTTGCTTGTTTGTTCCAGCAAACAAACCCACTACAGACTTGGAACTGAAAAGTCTTCAGGAGTCAAGTGCTGGTAAATCATTGAATGGGTTTTGCAAAGGTAACCTCTTCCACCTTCTGAATCTACTATGGAAAGTCTGAAATAATTGTAGTTTAAGAAGTATTTCACAAGAAGGTGGCTTTTGTCTGATCTTTCAGAATGAGAGACTTCAAACAAACACAGATGAAGGAGAGATAAGAGCAGACTCTCCACAAAGCTGGCATTTGTAAGCTGTTTCCTACTATAACTACAAATGCTCTGCCTCAGTCCCCACAGTGAAATCTTTCTCCAGGAGATACTTCTAACAAAGCAGCTTCCAGTTTCTTTAGTCAAGAAAGCAGGACTAATCTGATCCCTATACAAGCTCTTTAGTCTTCAGGGAAGTCAAGAATTGTGGCTCTCCAAGGGGGAACTCTCCCTGTTAAGTCCTTCAGATTATGGTTCAGACCCCCATTTCAGAGACCCTCTTTTACATATTGTCTGCCTCTCCATTGAAAAGCAATTCTCTCAGAAAAGGAGACTAGCTGTGCTGGCACTGCCTTCCCTATTAAATTTCCATGTGATGAGGTAATATGTGCACCCCACTCACTCTGTTTCATTTCATATGGAACCACTTACTCCCTCCTTCCAAGTCACAAGAGTCAATGCTGTGAAGTACCCTGTAGGACTGCTACACCTGTCATGCTGAAACTCAGTATCAAGTTCTGATCAGCGATGGGGTAAAGGCACAATATTATCAGCCACCTCCCTACTGCGTAAAAGCATTCAGTCCATGTTTCATGGAACTTTGCAAGAATATTTTTACCATTTCCCTTCATTGAGTTCCTGAACACTGGAAGTGCAACTTCCCTGGATAAGATCCTTTCCACAGAGGTCAGTGGCAAAACTTTAAGAACCAGATTTGCAGAGCCCTTATTCTCCAGGGAAGAGTCGCTGGCCCACTTTATCCAGACCTCATAGAACTATCTGTGACGAAAAGGACTCTCTGTTGGAAGTGAAGTTTCATGTCAAAGAAAATTATTTGCAGTGAGGTAAGAGCACTGAATGCCAGGAAAGCACACCTTGATGCTGCAGATCCAGTTTGCTCTTTTGCTGTTCATCTAACCAAAACACTCCAATCCCAGCTGCTGAAGTGAGTTGCATATGGAAATGAATCTCTTTTCACTTAACATTGACTTAGATCAGCAGTAAATCAATTCATCAGTTGAACTTTACTAGCTATAAATATATTCAGGCAACAGAAAATGCTTTCTGCTTTGCAAGGGTCAGCTTATTAAACAATTGCCAAAATAGTTACTTCTCTGCTGCTTCAAAATAAGCACATGGAAAAATATATAGATGCAACCATGAACTAGACTTACAGTTTCATTAATTTTTTCCTCTAATGACCCACAGTTTGTTAATCTAATCAATATTGCCATGTTAATTACAACTAATGAGAATGTGAATTACTATCTTGTCTCCAATATATTAACTAGCTTCATCAGAGGAAGGCAATAAAACCTATTCCATATAAGACTGACATTCTTTATTGTTTCTTGTTATTGACACTCAGAAGCTGATTATTTTATGGCCAGAAAAATGAAATTAGAAAGCCCTGAATTTGTCTCTTACCAGCTATAATCACAGATGCTACTAATAGTTATATAAATCACTTGAAGCTTCATAAGCTGTGTTCATTAGTATCACACAGGAATTCTTTAAGTTAATGAAATGTAAAAATAATGTTTTTAGATTCAATAGTCATGCATTTTCACTGATATCTATGCTTTAATAAAAGCCAGCTTCCATGGTATATGCTATACTACATCCTCCTGTTTTCCACAGACAGAATCTCTTGCAGTTCTAATCTCTTCTTAAAACCAATCTCTCATAGCTTCATGCACAAAAGAGGGCAGATACTTAATTGCCTTGAAATGGCTAATTACAAGTTAAAATCTTACATGTTTAGGGCATAGAAAAATATTCTGGCATATTTAAAATCTTATTTTGGGCATCCTGGAGAACTCTCAGTCTCTCTTGACTTTGTAATCTCGGTGTCACCGCGGCTCACTTATTTGTTCCTGTATCTATTTTCACTTGATATCTGAAAGCAGAATCTGATGCAAGTAAAAATTTTTCTACTCTTGGCAAAAGTCCTTCATGTTCTTAGAAAGTCTTCTCTGCACAACTTTGTCTTGAACGCTGCTGCACTCCTAAATAATAGTGAGGGTGTTTTTTATAATCAATGCTGATCTACAGTGAGTAAAAAGTATTGTGGATCACCTTGACATCATCTTGTGATGGACTGCCAGCTGGATTTAACTCCATTCACCACAACTCTTTTACCCAGGAAAGGATGCACCTATCAAGCCAACCATTGAGTTTTACACCAGTGGCACGATATTTTCTTTGGAAGACTTATCCCCTTCATACCATCTTCCACCATCTTATTTTCGTGTGGTAAACAAGCAGAAAATCATATTAACTGAAGTTGCATTTCTCTGCTAAATTCCTCTTTCATTCACCCTCCTTGCCATCTTCCACCATGCTGTATCCTCTTTTGTGGATTGTGCAGATTAAAAGGAATGATGACAACAGAATCTGCAACTGGCACGAAATAAAGTATCATACAATGTCTCCAGAGTTATAGGTATATAGGTATTGCCTTTATACTTCTGATTAAGTCCTCCTACTTACCTTATCAATCCTAGCTGCCAAGTTACAAAAGACATACTGTCTTTCAATCTAATAATGCCAACAGAGTTCTCTCGGTTTACTCAGTGGCATTGTTCCATAAGCAAATAAATAATAGATACAACAAATAAATCCATTGTGAGCAATTGCTCATAATATCATCTGATCATTAGAACCATAATTGAGTTTTCATATTAAAAGAAACATTGCCAATTTCAAATTGTTCAAATAGTTAAAATACTATGCTAGGATTACTAGTAAAATTTTAGATTATTAAAGCTGAAATAATTTAAATCTGAATTTGTCAACTTCCATACTTTTCCCTATCTGTTTGCACATGCTTCAGAGCAGGCAATGAAAATTGACACATTCAGCTGCAGGGATTCTAGATACTTTCACTTAATTTAAACTCACATTCTTCCAGCTGGGACTCACAGACTGTGGGAGATTATTCATCAGGAGCTTTCATTGTTATTACTGGGATTATTTGTAGACAGATTTGAAATGTTTTCCATACAGGTCTCACATGATTGTTAAATATCATTTAAAAAAAACACTTTAAAATATATACATGTGAAAACAAATTTAAATAGGTAGTTTCCATTCCACATTTATTCTAAAACAGAATTTTAAAAGAGCAAGGTAAGTTAAACATAGTTCAATGCAATCTGTACCATGTTACCATTTTTTATTCTCCAGCAGTCTCTCCCTCTGCTTTTTTGTTCCTTTAACATCAAAAAGCAGTGATATTTGAAGGCTTACAAAGAATTGAATTTCTTTTGCCCATCGACTTCTTTCTTTCTTTTTCTTTCACTTAAATAAAGAATTATTTTAAATGTAGATGATAAATGATAACAAGGTTTTTCATCTCTGACCTTTGCATTGCTTTCAGTGAGTCAAAAGGCTTAACCTTTACTTGAAAAGCCATGTACTGATCTAATGGGATCTTCAAGGAGAACAGATATAATGTCCTGATATATATATTTGCACGCTATAACCTTTAGCTCATAACCATGTTCCAAGGTCACTTTAAGCACAGCCCTTACCTGCACTTGGGACACAGTCAAAGGATAGCGAAATAATATCCAGGTGACACCTTCACTGCAGGGTGGAATGGTTAGAGAGCCCTCATACACCCAGTAGTCACGCAGAAGAGGATCTGAAATTAAGAGAGATGTGTAATTTTAATGACAATAAAGAATATAACTGTCCCTTTCAATTATGACAGCTTATGACAGCCATAGGCTTTCTTGTATGATGTTAGTATGCAGTGTGAACTTATAATCTGCCAAGAACTCTCCACTACTTTCTTATGTGAATGTACATGAGCTTATGGTTATTACATTACTGTAACTTCTCCCTGCAGATGAGTATTTTAAAGATGCAAAAATTACTTTTTAGATGTGAAAAATAATGTGCAAAACTCCTTAAACTAGCACAGCAAATTAATAATACAGTGGAAAAAAGTGGAAAAAAGTGGAAAAAGTACAAGAAATATCAGTACAGTTTTGAAGCCAGAGAGGCTGTGGTGATCTAGTTTTAACCAACTTATACTATATTAGATCAAATTTAGGATATGTCTCAAATATTAATTTATCTCCTTTTTTAAAAAAATTCCAGTGAATGCAGCCCAAGACAAAATTTTCAGTTTGAAGCTTTGGTGACATTCTTTTTAGATGCACTCCTAGCTTTTGGTGCCTCCTAGCTTTTGAAATGTGTGTTGAATTAAAGAAAAGTCAAGATTTAGTTAAGAAAAAACTTATTTTAATAGGTTTATAAATTTACTTAGTGATCTATAAATAACTGCTAGAATAATCAGTTATCTCTCAAGAAAATCTACAATGGTTTCTCCAAGTGAGAGACCAGTTTTAACTCTACAAAAAACAATTTTCATTTTAATAAACTTAAACCCTCTAAGATTCACCCCATACTTTGTAAGTGGGACTATCTAGAGCTTTCCTTTGCTGCTGCAGAACATACTTAATTCCCTGCAGGACATAAATAGCTCCCTGACAAAGTGCTTGACTGTAAAAAGGGGGACAAGAAATAAACCTAAAGAGGAACTGGAGACAAAAGCCGGCATGGAGTGCCAGGAGGTAGGCTGCGACTAGCTTAACAAGGACAGAATGGGAGACAGGAAACAAATAAACATGCATGGTTGACCTAACCAACCTATTACTGCCATTTCACTATTAGCTCAGAGTAGTAACAGTACAACTAAATCTTGCTCATGAGCCCTGTCACTGTCAGTGAAGGGATTTTATTTTGTTGGTGTAGTTTTCTTTCTCAGTTAGGGAATTACATAGCAATTCCATTGAAAGCAAGTTGCATGACCAAACACTCAGAAGTTAAGAACTGCAAGAATTAATTCAGCCCATCCTGTGCACGTACTGTCACAGTATCTTGTTACGTGATCCTGTTTGCCTTTTCTAAAAGAATCTTTCATCTTCTACTTATATAGATGGATGCTTTGCTTTTAAAAAGCATCTACTAACATTGAGCTTTCTCAGTACAATATTTGGTCCTTGGTCTTCTTTTTCCCATGCTATTCAAGTCCTGCTTGTTAGAAGGACTACATTTTTTCATTTTTCCTACTTCTAATGCACTCATTTCTTCAGTGTCTGAGTGCTTCATGAATATGAATTCATTTATCCTTCCAGCTCCCCAGAGTGGTGAGGAAGGACAGATCACTACCACACTTTAAAGCTGGGGAGCTGAGGCACAGAAAAGTCAAGCTCATCTGTTCATTTGAGGTGTTCAGTATGAGATGCTTAAAACCTGATTTCTCAGAGTAGTTAACTTTTTATAGCACTTAATACAGTCAGAGCACTGCTCCCATTGACTTCAGTTGGAGGTGTAACCACTCAGCACTTCTGCAAATCAGACCCCATGATTTCAAGTCAGGCACCTAGAAAATGAGGAACACATAGTTAGAAATGACTTTTGAAAACTGTGGTTTAGGTGACTTGTTCATCATCAAACAGGAACTGTGAGGCAGGCATCCTGTAAAAATTTCTTAGCGTTTCTTTGTGAAGATGTTTTATAACACACATGCATGAAGGGGCACAGGCAGACTTAATTCCTGCAATTCTTAATCGCTGAGCACCTGACTTTGCAACCTACACAGTATTGTTTTGATATAGTTAATAGTTTAACGTAGATCTGGAATACTTTGGAAAATAAAAGTTCTTGCCACTATGACATGGAATTTAGGTCGGGTGCGTTCCTTACATTTGCCTCATAGAAATGAATTTTTTTAAAAGTTGCATTTTTCTGTAGAGGAAGTGGATGTTTCTTACTATTACTCTTTAACCTTTAGCTATATGAATTTGTATTTCTCTCCCATTATCACTACTCTGTACACTATACAAATGTCATTGCATTACAGCCTCTCTTTTGATGCTGCCAAAAAGTTACCTTGGGTAACCTTATGCCTTCTTGAGTGTAAACAGGTCTCTCTTTGTATATGTGCTTCTTTTTTAAATGCTGAAGTAGAGGAAGGAATACACATAGCTCCTCCTCTAGGTGGAATGATAAATCATCAAGAAATCTAGCCACAGAGTCGCCAGCATATACTACAGTATCACATCCCACTAACATGATGATGGTGCATATTCATCATAGATTCTGAAAGGACTTCATCTTTATCCCTGTCAGCACCACTAGCTGCAAAATGCATTACCATCTTCTGGGACAGGCTCTCAAGCTTGCAATTAGGCTATGCTTTAGATCAAAGTTCTCTCTGCAATTAGCTAGTAATCCACACAGACAAAAACAAGCAAAGGCACCTACCTGGCAATAAAGAGTTTGGATTAAAACAGGGTATTGTTTTGGATTTTCCCTGAAAAAATGAATACAAATCAATCTCATCTCTAGTTTCTTATGAAAATTTTGATGAATGGAGAGGTAAAAGACACAGTGTGTTCTTATAACATGAACTCTTGAATTCTTCTGTAAAGCAACCTCATTAATAGCCATATTTAACCATCAATACATTTTTCCTTGCAGCCATGTAAGCAAACTTTTTTGTTCTATTTTATATTTTACTTCTAAGTTTATCTCAGCAATTTGTTAACTTTCTGTCTTTAGCACTTGGGGTTCTTCCAGGCCACAGCCTTGAAATTCTCTACATGAAATTAAGGGGCTCCATCCAAAAGTAGTTCAAAGTACAACGGCCAAAGTGAGTCTTTTATTGACTGATGTGGATAACACTTAACAAAATAAAGCCAGTTCCACATACTTCATAAGAAAAAAAAAAGTATATCAAAAGTAAGTATGAGCTGACCCTTTGAAAGTCATCAGTATAACATGTTCACAATGACCAGGCCTTTTATGAGCTTCCTCTACTTGGTTGTCCTTACAGTATTGAAACTACAGTGTTCTGTACACTATTGTTTCCTTTGACACCTTCATAAACAATGACTTTTTAATATTATACACCGTGACTGAAGTTTACCATACATTATTTGACTACAAGAAGATTTTCAATTCCATTCTAGTAAAAGCTTCTACTTCTTCTACACTTCATCTCCACTGAAGTGAATCGCTAACCTGTCCAGACCAACACAGAACAGCTCATTAATACATCTCAAAATCATTTAAAATCAAAGGTGAGTATGGTTATTTCTATGTTACAAGCATTCATCATGAAGCAGAGAGATCTCAGGAACTTGCAGATGTCATGAACAAGGTCATTTAAGATAGTATCAACATTCAGGAGAGAACTCATATCTCCTCAGTACTGCTAAGCTCATTATCTGTCCTTCAGGATCCCCACACATACCCACCTGCCAAGATGGCATTATGTTTTTGCTGATTTCTCACTGCAAGTTAATGCAGGTGCTCAGCTCATCTATTCTTTTCCTCTACAAATTAAAACCAGGTGAGCTTGGAGATACTGCTGCTGGTGTTCACTAAATATACTGAAAGTCCACAGAAGAGGGAGTATTTGCAGTCAGTTATTGGATAACATCAAGATTTCTGGCCATCAGAAAAGAAAATACAGAGACTAAGTAAGGCAAAATGCTGAGGTTTTGACACAAACCAATACATGATGGCTTTCACACATAGTATTACTAGAGACACACCTGAAACCCTTCTCTTGGCTTTGTATAGACCCATTACTTGTTTTCTACCTGGTCAGTGATGGAAGCATTTCTTCAGACAATGTACTTACCTTGTACTGGATGTCCTGGAGAATTTCAGTTACAGCCTTTAGGCCCACATGTTCTTTTCCTATCTGAAATACAGGAAGCAAAGATGATTTTCAGCATTTCACTGTTCCAGAAACTGTGAAGCAAGACATAGGTCAGTGAGATCTGTAGTTGCTTTCAGTTTAGCTTCACAACCTTGTGTTACCTAAATAACAGCAATACATGGCAACTCCAGAGAAATAAACAATTATAAAGCCACCAGTCAAAAGTAAACAAGGTGTTTAAAGATATAAATAACTTTAAAGCAAAGACAAAAAGTTACCAGACAGTTAAGGCTGGCTGGTAAATTTTGTACAGCCCCATTTTGCAGCATGTGGAGTCCAAATCATGCAGCACTATGGCATATAAATGCCAAGGATGCAGTTTGTTCTTACAGCTTTTGTCAGAATACTACACAGGGTAGAACAGAGTGAACAAGTACAACAGAAGCTTTTTCATTTTGTTCCCACAGCATTGTGAATATGGCTCAATGTGTCTCTGAAGCTTGGGGATGTTTTTTCCTGCCTCCAAAGTGCAGGATAGCAGATACCCTCCCTCACAGCATCTTTGGGATCCTGCTGGCAAAATCCAGACTCCCAGTCTCTCCCAGACTCTGCAATGCTGCCTATACTGAATGCCTTTATGGCAGAGAACATTTCAAAAGAAATGCACAGTTGAAATAAGAGGTTCTTATTTTCCATAAACATTATTCTCTCTGCACACTGATTTCAGCTTCTTCTGATCTAAATCACCTGTTCTGGGATCCCAGCTTTTACCTTCAGAAAAACATCATCAAGACAGAAAGAGTCAGAAAAGCTTTCCATTTGATTTCTTTGCCACGTACACATAGGAGGTGAAGCACAAAGCAGGTATGAGCAAAAACTGGGGAGCTAGACCATGATAAATGTGTTTGCTCTTTGTTTCTCTTGGAATAGAAGGGCACAGTAGACATTGTAAGGAAACAACTGAATGTCAATAAAAGATATGTTGTTATTTCTAGGCATTTAAGAGGATTTTCTTTTGTTTCAGAGTGAGATTTCAATTTAAAGTCTTCAAAGTGTGCAAAAGATACTGGAATCACTTCCAGTGTTTCTAAATAAATTATCACCAAAGGCTGTCATGTAAAACAGAGAAAATATTTTCACTGATATTAAAATTACATATTTGAGAACTACTGTGGTACCAAACTGCTATATTTCAATGTCTTTATCAGAAAAAATGGTCTACAAATTTCTTTAATAAGAAGCACAAATACTTTTTTCCCTTGATCAATTGTAATTACATGATGCCTTTCTTGGCTAATGATAAAGCTTTTCAGAATGCCTAAGAACTCCAATGAAGGTGATAGAAATGGAAATCCAGAAATGGAAAATGTATCATCAAAGTTTCACATTTATTTAAGAACTTATATATAACTTTCTAACTAACTCAAACATTACCTCCGCTGGAATTAGAAGGTGACTTATATAAGCAATTATCCCACAGACCTCTAGGATACAAAACTGAAGACTAACTTCCATTTTTAGCAGTTCTGAGTGTTGGAGTTCTAACCAATGTACCTTTAAATTCAAACAGAGGTAAAGCTCAAAGGCACTCATAAAGTCATTATGAAATACGACAAATTAATTATATCACTGTGAAAGAAAATTAATTTGATCTAAGCATGAAACCAAACCAATTTAAATAAAACAGTTTGCCATGTTTCATGAGAAGGATGAGAATGTAGTGTTTGAGGACTAAAACTGAAAATCTCCTTTATAGGGTGCAGTGCATTGAAAGACCTTCAATAGCAACTAGATTATGGGGGTAACTTCACAGCTTGCCTTACACCTTGTCCTCGGCAAGCGCTAAGTCTCTTCATCACAGATTTTTCCAAGGGCCTGTGCCAAGACTCATTTCACTCTCAGCCAGGCATCTCTGAAGAAGTAATACTCATCCACCTCATATTTCTCCTGTGTGATGAAACACACTGGGCCCTGTGTTCATAAAAAGTGCAATCCTACTACCAGTTTTCATCTACATCAATGGGTTGCTAGATGCCTTTTTCCTACTTTTGTCCTCTCCTCAAATAGCAGGCCTGGACAGGAAAAGATAAAAACACATTACAGGGCACATCTAACTCCTCATTCTGCCCTCAGCAGAATGGAAAGAGGATTTCTGCTTATAGCTGGAGTCACAGAGACAGTCAACTACATGTATTATCCCTTCTTAATATATACACCTACTATATAACTACTGTCCTTTCTTTAACTGTATTTTAACTGTATTTTAATATCGTGTTCTGTCATTGTCTTCCAGTAATTGTTTCAGTCAGTGCTTCTTTCAGGCTCAGTTCAGAACTGGAAATGACAGATAACCTGTGCATTAAAAGTGTGGCACTTCTAGTCCACTTGATTTCTATTGCAAAGCCTTTCTTATTTGGGTTGTAAATATAGAAAGACTCAAGACTCAACTGTGATGAACTAGTCCCCTATTCCCTGATTGAAAGAATAAATTCTATTTTCTGGAGATGATTTCTCCTTGTTGATCGTGGTGAAGCACTGGAATGGGTTGCCCAGAGAGGCTGTGGATGCCCCCTCTCTGGAGGTGTTCAAGACAGGCTGGACAAAGGCACTGAGCAGCCTGATCTAGTGGGAGGTGTCCCTGCCTATGGCAGGGGGGTTGGAACTCGATGATCTTTAAGGTCCCTTCCAACCCAAACTATTCTATGATTCTATGATTCTATAAATGACTTATTACATACACAGAAGACATGACCAAGGAGTTACTTTTGAATAGAATACCTACAGTCATACATTGTTTTATTCTATGAAATCATTAAAATTGAAAGTGAATGGAAAGGAATTTGCTTCCCTCAGACAAGTGATATATAATAACAAGTGCAACACAGGAAACTTACCTGCACAAACAGAGCAATAATAGCTATGCCATGCTTCTTCCCCACTGCCTCATCAATGCTGCCATACAGTGTGGAGTTCCAGTGCATTAGATGAAGCTAGAACAAAGCAATGCAAATAGACAAATAGAGAAATATGTTTCATAATTAAAAAAAAAAATCATCTGCCAACACCTTTCACATAGACAAAACAGATAAAAAAATACAAAATCTCATATTTAATTCCCATTGTAAGATGATTAATGTCTTGTTCAGTCATGTATCTAAGAATTTAATATGTCACCATGTTATCTAATATCATTACCTCCTCCAGCAAAACTGGTTTTGAAAACAGAGAGAGTGTCCTTCTATTTTGTATTTTATTTCTCCACAGGAGCAGTCTCTGTGAAATGCTTATTGCCACCTAGATAACAGCTCACCCAGGCATCAGCATGTCAGAAGTCTGTTTCCTCAAGCAGTCTCTCTGTCCTTTACCCTTATTTAATCTCTGATGAGAGTTTAGGCACATTGTTTGATTGCTATCATTTCAAAAGTCAACACAAAGTTTTAAATTTACATTTTCTGAATTTAATTAAATTCCAAATTATCATACAAACAATTATATTCATGCTGTAAAAGGCATCTAATGTGCTAAAACTATGAAACCTTTTTCTTAAAAAATATAATAATTCATTTGCACATGCCTAGTACATGTCTAGGGCGACAAAACTTCTACACAAAGAAATCCTCCCCTTAGAACTAAACTACATCATTATCACTGATGGGTGCCACATATTTTATCATCTATAAAAAGCTTTGTTATACATTTCATTTTCCTCTGGCTTTTGAAGTAACAAAAAGGATCGAATAACGAGGTTTCAGTCTCCAGCACTCACTTTAGTAGGTACAGAAATATCACCCCTTAAGATACACCACTGGCATTTCCATCAGCTAACCACCAGAGGGGGCTCGGGGAGTCCCACGAGCTTCACCAAATTCAGCAGGAAAGGCGAAAGAATGAGGTTGGGGTGGCTCCACTCGGGATTATAATGTCCTTGGTGGGGCAAAACAGCGGAGCGTGGCACCGTGACTCGGTTGGTTTGGAAATGTCACAACAAGCTTGTCCTTTGGTGGCTGGAACAATAGTACTGAGAGCAATCACCAACCATAAAGAGCCCGTGACTTTGTGTCAACAGGCGGGTCTTGGCTAATGCTGCCCTGGTGTTCAGCAGTGTGTTACGCTCCTTTGGAGGTGAGACCTGTAATCTGACATTTGTCTGGATTCTGACTACAGTGGGGGTATTCTTATGAAGATTTGAAAGGAAAATGCTGAGTCCCAGCAGGACTAAAATGAGCAAGGATTTATAACTGCTCCAGTTTATCCAGGAACAAGTGTTTCTCCTGTCTTAGGCAGCAGCCTCATCTTAAGGTAAGACTATATATCAGCAAGAAAAAAATCACACCAAACTCTCTGTATAATGTTGTAAAACAATAAAAGGTCTGGAATGAGTCTGTGCATAGCAGCCTGACAGTAAGACTGCAAGAGAGACCACAGTGAGAAGCACCCTGCAGCTGGAACTGCTTTCCAAGGAACACACCTACTGAACAGCACCTCTTCTCACATCTCCTATGAACATGGGGAAAGTAAGTTAACTATTAGCTACCCATTTTAAGAACAGCTTTAAGTCTCTGTATCCCTTCCAGGTCTCCTTCCTTTCCACTGGTTTAGCAGAGGTAAGGATGGACAACTAAAACAAAAACATAACATAATCCAGGCTAATACAGACACAGCCTGTCTAGCTTTAGGTCTAGTAAACAACATACTAATGGAACTGAAACAGGCACTCAGCGTTTTCTGGTCAAAAGCTTTCTGCAGCTTTAAAGAGACACTTTAAATATAAAGTAGTACACTACTTGGAATAGGAATCAAAATGTTTTACTGGATTTCTAAAGCCCAAGACAGAACAGAATTCTGATCAGTGTTTAATATGCCACTGTGTTACTTCCTTAGAGGTGGTGACAATTACAGTAGATCTAGTTTTTACACAGCAGGTTGTTAACTCTGTGGAGTCTAAACAATATCAGCAGGTTCATTAATAGATTGGACAAAGTCCAGAAACCAACACTAAAGAGAGTAGGCAGAGATATAGCCTTGAGTACACCTGGTTCTATAACTGTGTATGACTGGGGAGTACAATAAAAAGTAGTCAGGCACATTTGATGTCCCTACATTGTACCTCTTACAGACACTACTACAGACAGCACTAGGCGGACTGCTGACCATATTCATTATCTTCCCACGCTCTGAATACAGGTGATTTTTACACTAGCTATTCACAGAACAGGTTGCCATTAGTGATTTACAAACTGCAATTAGACAGGCAATCTAATGAAAAATAATAATTAATACCATAATATTCCCTAAACACAGGCCAATAGGCCCTACATCTTTTGCTCTAACTTTGATAAGCTCATGCATTCACATTAAAATAAATAAATGGACCACCTAAAAAACAGAAAACAGAAAACATGTAGCTCAGATGGGAACTCAGTAAATAAACAAAAAAGTGATTCAGAAAGGGAAATATCAGCAAGGAAGTAGTAAGATCTAAGCATTTGAAGCAAAGAGTTACTTTCAAATCATGGTTTTGCATTGATTTGAGACAGCAGTATAAAAAGTGTATACTTACAAGAGATGCCAGCCTCCAATATGAACTCAACCATGTGGGTTCTATTAAATAATCAGCTGTGGATATTGGCAGCTTACAATTGTATGTTTTCCATTCGAAGTACAGAACAAGCTGCACATGTCAGTATGGAAGGAGAGGAGCTGCTCATTTTGCTAGCTACTGTTTTGATACTCTTTAGTTACAATGTTAGTATATAATAAAAATGAGCCAGCTACACTGTTACTGATTACTGGTGGCTGGCCCAGGGTGTCAAACAGTGTAGCTTTACAAAATAATCAGAAAGCTGTGAGAAATTCCTTTGCACTCAAAAAATAATTTTTTCTCCTGAATAAAACAAAATAATTTGGAGTCCTGTGAACAGCTGGAAAGACTCTCATTCACAAAAGGATTAAGAAAGTATTCCAGGTAGCAGAGCATACAGTCTCCATTCAACCAAAAAACTAATGGTCCCAGACCTAATGTCCTTGTTTAAGACAGAGACATTAACGATGAACCTGCCTCAAATCAACACCTTCCCAAAACTAAGTAAGAACCTGAGGTTTTGGCTTTCAAAACAAAAAACAAATTAAAATCCTACACTTAAATCCATTCATTTTTTTATCACAAAAACATCTTTTATGTCAATACAAAAGTAAAAGGTCTCAGATATTACAGTTTTAACAGAAAATCAGAGTTCCTGGGATGATAGATTCTGCCAGGAACCAGAGTCACTGCATGCAGCCTACCACATTTACCAGTTCACTCAGTGAAAAATAGTTACAAAACCACATTTTTTTTCTCGTCTGGAGCACTGGCTGCTCTGTGGAAATCTAAGGGTCCTAAGCTTACTGAGAAGAAAAACGATCTTTTAAACTCTGTCATTGACCTTACTTTATTCCCAGCTCACACATTAAACCATGTAATGACAGGATAATCTATGCCGTAAGTGGCCTCTGAAGTTCAACCACCTCCTCCCGAATTCACAACTGCACTGACTTCAGAGTCAGCTACTTCATTCAGTCAGATCAGCTTGCTCAGGGCCTTGTCAGACAAAGTTCTGCATATCTCCAGCATTGAAGACCCCACAAGCACTCTGGATAATCTGTTCTGTGTTTGAAAGGAGGCACAGTGAAGAATTTTTTCCCCTTGTACCTAATTAGATTCTCTCTTGTTGCAACCTGCGTCCCTTGCCTCTCACACTTTCATATTCCACAGGAGACTCTGTTCAGGAGCTCAGGCAGAAATTGCTTGTGACCAAGAGTGACATCTCTTGATTGATGCCTGAATGATGCCTCTTTCCCAGACAATCTCAGGCATCCACCTCTATAAATTGACATATTTCACTTAAGCTTACTTTCATCTAAGTTTACCCAATCAGCTTGTGCAATGTCAGAAAAGTTGCCACTAACTCTGTCCCTTACTGACACATGATCGTGTGCAAGGGCCAGACCAAACATGACACGTTCCTTGCAGGAAGATAAACTCTGAAAAAAATCTCAGCTCATCTTTTCTTATGATAAAGCTGATTCATGACAAGGGGAGAAGAAGGACTTTTCTCCAACATTTCTACAATTTTGTATGATCTTAATGTTACAAAGTTGCTATAAACATGCACAATCTGGAATGACTGGCTACCATAAAAAGGAATCCACATACTATAACTGTTTTCTTGATGAGTGCATATTGCTAAACTACTGAAATCCTACATTTTTGTTGGTATCCCTATAAAATGCTGTTCAATGTGTAGTGTTTACACTAGCTGATCCAGACCCTTTGGAACAAAGGTCCACATCCTGCTGGACCCCTGTAGGGGAAATGGATCCAAGTTAAAGGAGGGAAGATTTAAGTTGGATGTTAGGGGGAAGTTCTTTACTACGAGAGTGATTAGCTCCAGGATGTGCAGCATCAGCTTGTTTGTGGATGCCCCATCCTTGGAAGTGTTCAAGGCCAGGTTGGACGGGGCCCTGGGCAACCTGATCTAGTAAACGTGTTTGTTTGGTGGCCCTGCTAGGCAGGGGGGTTGGAATGATCCTTGAGGTCCCTTCCAACCCGGGTCATTCTGTGATTCTGTGACTCAAGGGGAAAGGTGTCAATAGCAAAATTCCTCCTGACTTCCTGGCAAACAAACCAGGCCCTACAAGGGACTTATGCCTCATAAAACCACTGGCATCTGAGGCAATATGAAACATCTGCCCAGCCTGAGCATATATCCTGTCTTAAGCTAACTGGCAACCACAGCCCATATTCCAAAAGTTTCTGACAAGGGGGGTCCCTCTGTTCAACAGGCTCCTGATTGAGCTCTACATACAATAGAAGATCCTCAGTAATTCCTCTATTAGAACATCAGATGGTGACACAATCATCACTAGGGCTTGCTTGAATCTATGCTGCTGTTGCAATCATCCATTATACTTTTGCCACTCTTGCTCCTTACTAAGGAGCTAATTATTACAAAAGCTTCTTTCTTCAATGCACACTGCATCACGTGTAAATTAATCTTCTGGAAAGCTTTGCTTCTTGGTAAGAACTAGGTTATACAGACATTTTTTGTTAGCTGTGCAAATAGCAGTTACAAGCTCCATAAATGTCTGCTTAGCCTGGTAATATTAAAGGACAAGAAGGCATCTAAAGATGAGAGATATGTTATTCCTATCATATCTTTCCAAATTTTATTTCAATTCATATAGTCTTTACCTCAAAAGACCAGTAGTTACGTGAATGTTGCATCGCAAAATCTTACTTGCAGATGCATCTAAACTATGCTAGTCTTGAAATTTTTATTATATTTCTTTTTGTCATATTTCTGACATTGCTAAGAAAAAGGGGAGATTAACCTGTGTTTTCATTCCACATAGATGTGTCTCTGGGATGAATCTATATCCCTAAGAGAAATTAAACCAGCTTTAGAGCTGCTATGCTAAAGATCACAGAGCTAAGAACTGTTCTCCTGGACTCACTCAAGTTTGTTAGAGATCAGTATATTCTTACTTCATTCACAATATTCCATAAAAGCTCAGGAGAGTACAGTAATAATGGGAAACTCTGGCAACCTAACTAGGGCCAACATAAGGTCTTTTTTTCTGGTTTGAGAGAGATGAAATGAAGCTGAGGATATCAGCTAGTAACGATGGAAGGCAACACAGCCTAGTCGTGCAGTAATGATGTGTAATTTCACCAATGCAAATATTCTGTAAACAATATCACAGGAGGAAAAAATGTGGAAAAATTGTGTCTTGCTATTATACAAATGCATAAGTATTTATGAGTTGATACTTGGCTTGGCAATGAACTGTTTCAGGAAGCAATTGACTAAGCTGCTGGCAGTGACCATAACATGGAATAATTAAGTTCCAAATCCGCACAAGGGGATCAAACTAAGGATATGACCAGGGCACACAGCTTCAAGTAAAGTGATTTAAAAAACCCACAAAGTTAGTTATTAACAGCCTGAAGGAAAGGTTTAGGAAACTGACATTAATGGAAATGATACAGAGGCTGCTTGAAAATATCTTAGGAGAAGCAGGAATATGTGTACATAGTCCATGCACCAAAAAAAAGAAAAAAAAATGAAGTAACAAAGCCTGTATGCTTAAACATTACAGTGCAGTCAAGGTAAATATACTTTCTTCAAAAATGCAAACAAACTTTTAGCAAGGAGAAACTCACATTATGACACTGTTAGTGTTAAAACCCACCAGATTAATAGAATATAGGAGGTGGGAAAGAACAGCTTCTGCTGAACTTCTATTTGTTGAAATTTATTATAAGTTTAAAGATCTAGCAAATCTAGTCTGTGGGTTATCTGTCAGTCTCAAAGTAAGTACAGAACAAGATGACATTCTCTGAACAATGAAGTCTGTAATCTAAAATCAGAGAAATTAAATGCAAACAAATTAAGCTGGACATGCAGAACAAATGCTCAACTGGGACATCAGGGTAGTCCAAAACCCTTGTTGAGCAGTGCTCTTCTCTCCATAAATGTCTTTGAAAGAAGGCAGAAATGCAACATGGCTGCAAAGAAAATTAATTTAGTTCGATCATAAAAAATGGATAATTGCAAAGACACCTTTCAAAATCTATTCTCTCTCCAAAAAGCCACCAAGGAACAGCAAAAGTACTCTAAGCAATCATTTGGCACTCCTTCAGGTCAGCCACTGAAAAGGTAAGGAACAGTGAGACTACTCAATTATTTGCAGTATCTCAAGAAACACTCCCACAGTTGGTGTAGCAAATTCCTTGTGCCAAAGAAGTACAGACATATGTAAGCCATAATGTAACAGACTAATAAAAACACTGCAACATCTGATTTTAACCAGAGTTTTGTGTTCCTTTTGAAGAGTCTAGTCACATGCAGTAGCCTTGAATCGTATCAGTCAAAAAAAAATGTCGGCCCATTGAAGAAATGCAATTAATAGCAGGAAGTATGTATATACATATGAAGAGATTCAAAGACTACAGCTGCTAACAGTAAGCTACAACGAAAACTAATGGGGCTGTAAAAAGTCCCAGTTGATTGTTTTTGTTTCTGCTCCAGTAAAAGGCTAAAAAAAAGAAAATTAAACTAAACTTAAGGAAAAAAGGGAAAATTGTGTCTTGTTTTCATCTTCTAAGCAGAAATGGACTAACTCTTCAGAGAGTGCATCAATTCCACTGCATGCACGCAAGGTTAGGAAACACAAAAGGGGACAAAGCCCAACAGCATGGCAGTTTTCTCAGCACTCACTGGGAAGCAAAACATGGGCATAAACTATCTTATGGTTAATGCAACCATCACGTTGATGTCTATACTTATCTTAGTTTTTGTGAAGGAGTACAATCTGCAGAACACTTTGCAAACTCTACTTAGATCTTCTTTGTCTAAGCTTTGAACAGCAAAGTAAGTGTTTTACCTCATTTGCTCGCAGACATTGGCATGCCCAGTTCTTAGGAAAACCACTGGCAAAACATCAAAGGGTGTAGGGGAAACTGAGACTGCTGTAATTTGTAATTCTTGTGTATTTATTTTATCTTCCCATTTGAAAGCACAAGCATTGCTTATTTCTACTGGCACACACAGAAGAAAAAAGAAAACAGGAATTAATCAAAAATTAACATTTTTCCAACTTTAATAAAGTTATATGGGCTAAGAAAAGAAGTCACAAGACAAAACATTCTTAATTCCAGATTGCTAACATTCAGTATCAACTTAATCAGCAAGAAAATTAAAAGTTACAGTATTTACCATCAGATTCATTGATCAGACAAGTTTCTGCTCATTGTGTGAAGCAAGGAGCACCCCAGAGCAGGTTACTGCTCTCTGATAACATGTCTAGCCCCAGCAAACACATGGTCTGAGGTGCCCTGGTTTGCCCTTACCTGTACTAACAGGAATAAATACACCTTTAAGCGTTTCTTCTTCCTTCCCTTAAACTATGGAGGCCAGGAAGGGAAAAACAAGGATTTTTGTGCAGGATCCTCCATCCTGCTTTTACTCTGAGTTCTTGCCAATCACAGAACGTGTATCTGTGTTTCTGCCTTTATTAACTCCACAGTTTGCAGGAGCAAAGCTTGGAAAAATGACTGGCGCTTGATGAATAGTTGCCAATATCACAGGATAGCATTGCCACCGGGAAGAGAGAAAACACAAAGTGCTATGAGTTAAGTATTTAATCCTGAAAATGTTATTTATATGAGTAAGCATTTAATATAAGCATGTCCAATTCATCAAAGTGTTGGCTGCAATCTGTTGCCCTGGATTTAAAACCACACTGTTCATACATAGAAAGATTTAAATCAACAATAGATTCTGTAACGCAGGCAGAATAAAAAACACTCCTTCCCAGTTAATTTACTCAGTTTTCTTAATAACTGATTTGAATGAGAATCTGCAGGTGCATATTATCTTCTTTAGTCATAACCTGGACTGTTCTTCAGCGAGTAGTTGCTCTTCCATATGATGCTCCTCTAGGAAACTCAGGTGTTTTTCCTGTCATGTTGGCTAAGTTTCCATTGAAATAATAAACTTCATCATGCATCTAATAGTTTTCTCTTGAATGCAAGTTTGCATATGATCTAATGATACTATATTTTTCTCCCCTTCCATAGTTCCATAAACTCTACAAATTTTGTCAGTTTAACCATTCCCCAGACTAGTTCACTATATGACTTAATGCTGACAAAGCAAGAAGGCAGGAACAGTGAGATCAACTCATTGGCAACCACACAGACAATGTGGTCTATGGACTAGGCCATCAAATAGCCCTGTGGTCAAATTGCCAGACTGGGGTTTACAGTCTATGTGAGGTATTTCTGTACTACAGTGTCTGAAAGCCTTACTCGGCATCATGACTCTGTCCTTTCTCAGTTTTCAAAAAGGTCAAACAATTTAATCCCTTTGAACTTGTTTTCTACCAGTTCATTGGCAATAGCAGAACTTGTCTGTCTCACACTGATGTCTTAAGGATTAGATTATTTGTAGTTGTGAAGCACTCAGAAGTGAGAGCATATACTTATGTAGGCCTTTAAAGGTTTTCTGCTCTTAATAAAAGATCTATATGTTAGTTCTGTCTTAGATCTATAAGTTGTATCCTTTTGCTCTAAAGTCATTTGTGCCCCATTAAAATGAAGAAAACAAAATTCTAGGGTTAGCATCAAAAAGCTTTTATCTCCCTCTTAGAGTATTCACTGATGCACAGGGGCTAACCTAGGCACTGATACTGATATAAGCATGGAGCAAGGAAGGGGAAAAAATAAGGAATCTCCTTTCACAGTTTCTTCCACAAGTGACAGGTCTTAGAAAGAAAAAAAATTGAAGCCTAGTAGTTAGGGCAAAGTACCAAGCCAAACAAAACAGGAAAATCAAGGCACTGGGAAAACGAGGCAAGATGCAAGCAAAGCAACAATCATAGCAGAAATCAGATAATTATGTATGTATAACTGAAGCAAATCTCATCAAGGGCACTTGGTCAAGAAAAATGGCAAGGGATAGACTTGAGCATCCATCTTGTGCTCAAACTTGGGCTTAAGTCCTCCTCCTCCTACATAAGCTCTTCTCCCACAGCAGAGTGAAAACATAAGCGGATATCATTTTAGAGTAAGGAATGAGGTTTGCAATAGGGGATTCATGATAGCAGCTTCTATACTCATGAATACAGGGACTATCACTAAGGCAACTGTGTAAGAAAGTAGATTAAGGAGAAAGAAAAGGAAAGCAAAGCCATATTTCTGCTCAAGGACTGGGAAAGAGTCATGTCCTTTAGAAAGTATCAGAGGTAATATTGCTACCACAGCAGTCAGGGACTGCTAAGAGCTTTTTTTGTTCAAGGTTACTTACTCTGCATGGATGCAGAGACACCAAAGCTGTTAACACAGGCTGTGATTGAATGTTGCATCTCTGCCCAGTAGGACTTTGAGAAAATTTAGTGCAAGATTTCAAGAAAATGTCTATTACAGCAAAGACTGTCCTTGACTTATCTGGCAGAACTAAACCAGGAAGTTGAAGTAAGATGGAATGGTGAGCCCAGAGAAAGGTTTTTATCTTGAATCACTCCTCATTTTCTTCATTCAACTTCCCTCCACCTGTGACATTTCTCTTTACAAGAGTCTTTCCTACTCTGCTCAGTCATTTGTTGTTTGGACCATTTATTTCTTCAAGGAATACTCCATCATGGAAGAACACTGTTGTTTCACCAACTCAAAAGAGTTTTAGGTGCCAGTAAGGCAACACACTTCTCCACAAATGAACGGATGTAAATAGGAGAACTCTTAAACAAGAGACAAAAGGATAAAGAAGTTTCAGTACAGGCTGTTAATGCAACTATTTGTTGCCCTGCTGTCTGGCTGCTGGTACATCTTTCACAATCCACTAAATAAATTGCAGATTTTGCACAGAAGGAAAATGACATTTGCTACCTCTGTAGATGTGTACAGTCCTTACACAGAACTTAATTTCTCAGGCACTAACCAAGCTCAAATCATGTTTGTGCTATTATCACGTACTTCTTGCAAGAATCCACAATACTAAGCAGAAAGATGGATTTCCTGAAAAAATCAAACTACATGTGATTGAGAAAAAACAAGGGTCAATCTAAGCTCATACTGAAAAACTACCTAGAAACAAAGTATGCTTCAGAGACTACATGGATCTATTTAGATCAAATTAAACTTCAACCACTATAAAAATACAATAATGAAAAAGATTAGCAACTAACAATAAGAAGAGCCATAAGCTGTTCATGTATGCTTTTACAAAATGGCAATTTTATTTTTATCTTGTGTTTGGTTTTCTGTTTCCTATTAAACTGGGAGGGGATGGAGAACTCCCAGCTTTGTGCAACAAAAAAACCCAAATAATCACAAGACACAGCACTTAGAGAACACAGAGTGAACAGTATATAGAAAAATGTAAAAAAATACTTAAACATCTGCATACCTGGGACTAGGATCCCATGTAATACAATTCAATGACTGCCCTAAACACGGTGCTAGAATCTATTTTGTTCATAGAGTGCCAAGTATTATTGTTATGTTCATAAATGCCATATACATAATGTGCAAAAAAGATTCTGTTCCTGTATGAATCAGTGCAGATTTGGAAAAAAACTGAAAACATCTGCTTAGACATTGGCCTGATTTTCTTCCCTTTTTCCACATTACTGTCCTCAAAAAATTAGATAATGTTCAAGGGCCCTATCTACTTTAAACTATTATTAATTTGTTATTCATAACTTATCAAGGATACACCTATTACATAAATGCCACCATTTTCTTCTAAGATGGACTGCATTAACTACAGCTCATAATCTGCAATTATTTCAAAATTTAGAAAAACAGCCAAGCCTTTGAGTAACTATTGTCCACCAGAAAACTTGGACAATCTCTTAGCAGAGTTCAAAATCTCAGCAAGAAGCTAAGTAAACCCTTCTGGCATCAGTTATTTTTGCCTCCAGCTAAATTCATGACTGCCTAAGCAAAATACTCTTCATTCATAGCTGTTGTCCTGCTAAAGCAAAGAGGAATGAATTAATTTTTTTTTATAAGGAGGTAATCAATGCAATCAGCTCAAGCAACAAGATTTAGTCCCTGTAAAGCTACTGGAAAAAATCCATAGAACTGAGTTCATGTGTTAGAAACTACTATCATTATGGATTAAATCCACACCTACCCATCCCCTTTGCAGCTTGAAAGTCTGCATAAAAAGAGAGAGACACAATTGCATGCACATTATCTCCCAGGGCGTCTATTATTTTTAAACCCAAATAATTCACTAACAAGCTAATAAGAAACCCATTAAAGCAGATGGCAAGATTAGATAACATTTGCATAGAATATGTTAAGTTGGTAAAGAATAAATTTCCCTCTTGAAAGTATGACACCTCATCTCAGAAAATGCCAGAAAGGGGATCCACATTGTGGAGACATTTAATTTAAGAGTGGGGCACCAGGAAAATCTGTAAAGACTTCAGTAGATAAATGCAATGTTAAGAGCCTAACTTGAAGCCCTAAAGCCATAACTCTGTTTTGTGATCCTTAGGCAGGCATCATTTCACATGAACAAAGAAAAGCTTGATGATTTAAATCAGATTGAAGGTAGAGATTTTTTTCGATTATATTTAACTTCATTGTAGCAGGTTACTTGGAAAGAGTCTACAGAGTGAATTAGCCTGCTCTTCATTACAGAACATAAAGGAGCACCTTTTTTTCCTGCAAAGAACTGATTCTGGTCCTTCTTGAAACTGGACTTCTTCTATTCTACTAAAAAAGTGTAGGACAGAATTTTTTTATCTTTATGCACATCTTGGAAACATTTTTTAAGTGATTTTCTGCCAATCCTCTTCTGAGAGCTTCCACATGGTTAAGAGTTAATATAAACCTATGTTTTAAAGAAGGTGGATTACAGGGAATTATCCTCCTGGTTGTATTATAAGTGGTGAAAGGAACCCTTTTATTTTCTCAGATACAGCTTCATTTCAGAACAGGGGCCTGGAAACAACTGTACCCTTACAGTCAGACTGTGTCTTAGTCATAACACCACTTTTGTAAGTAAGAGGTATCTTTAAGGCATCTCATTTCAGAAGCAGGGATTTTTTTTTTTCCATAAAACAGCATTCACTCCATCATTTGGTTCACTTTCTCCTGCTCTTTTTTCTGTCTTTTTTGATTGTAAGCTTATTTGGCCTGACAAAATAACAGAAACTGGGTACAATGGGCTTCCATTTTTAGCTGCATTAATTTTACCTTTGCTAACAAAAAGAAAAAATGGCAGTAATTTCCTATTCTTGACCCCCTCTATTGCCATTCTACATCAAGGGAGAGAGTAAGAACTTCATTAAAACTTCATTTGTTCATCCTCCTTCTCCGATCCATACTTTTGGCACAAAGGAGAGGAATAAAGATGTCAGAGAGCACATTTCTTTCTTACACCTAAATCAGGCTCAGATAACTCAAATGTGGGTGTAAGCATGAATTTTTCTGCTCTCTGGAAATGTATACTGCAAGAGAAGTGTGACCAGCAGGTCAAGAGAGGTGATTTTACCCCTCTACTCCGCTCTGGTGAGGCATGTCCAGTTCTGGATTCCCACAACATAAGAAGGACATTGAGCTGCTGGAGCAGATACAGAGGAAGGCCATGAAGATGACCAGAGGGGTGGAGGAGCTCCCTTATGAAGACAGGATGAAGGAGTTGAGGTTGTTCATCCTGGAGAAGAGAAGGCTCAGGGGGGACCTCATAGTGACTTATCAATACCTGAAGGGGGCGTACAGAAAGGCTGGATTAGGACTTTTTAACAGGATACATGATGACAGGACTAGGAGTAATGGATGCAAATTGGAAGGGGAGAGATCCAGGCTAGATATAAGAAAGAAATTCCTTACAGTGATGGTAGTGAGACACTGGAACAGGTTGACCAGAGAGGTTGTGGATGCATCTCTGGAGGCAAAGGCGAGGATGAATGATGCACTGAGCAACCTGGTCTAGTGGGAGATGTCCCCCCTGCCTAGGGCAGGGGGAGCTGGAACTGGATGATCTTTAAGGTCCATATTATTCTATGATTTGGCACCTTGTTCCATTTGTTGGCAAGAAACAGTCTCTCAGTGTTAAGAGCATTACTAAACAGTTAGCACATAAAGTGGCCAAAGTAACTCTGTTAAAAAAGCAAAGTAACATTGTTTATGATGAGTAGAAGCACTTGCTAAGAATGATTTCTGGAGAAGGCTGCACAAACCTTTCCTTCCAATTTCTGTCCAATAGGTAGGAGTATCCTTCATGCTCTTGTTTTTGTAGAACAGAGGTAGGAGTATTGTACCAATACATACAGCACTTACACTTGTTTAAAAAATCATGTTATGGTATCTACCTTCCACAACTATTTATTGTTTTGTCCTGCTTTCCTGACTGATTGCAAACACAGATGTTTCAGTGGAAATGACAACACTGGTGTATTACTGTCAACACCCTGGTTTCTTCAGTAAAGGAAGGCAGAAAATGTATCTTTGATGAACTTCATGTAATTATAAAAATAATAACACATTCAGACTCCAAGTGACATGAACAACATTTTTTGACAGTGTGAATTATTTCAAGAAGCTGTTCCAGAGGTTACATAAGCTTAGTAGTCTAACTTATTTCACCATGAACCTATATATCTTAACCATGTGCAACAGCCCCAGCTGTCCAGTGGGAAATAATAGATTTTTGCACTAAGAGACACAGGATATTATCCAACTAATACAGGATATTGCCTAATTTCTATAAAAGTAGTCCTAGTATCAAAGGTGAAGGGGCAAAGGAAGTAACTGATGGACGCTCTTCTGAAGTATGAAAAATCACACTCTTTTTTAAAGTTATACTTTACAAAGATCATAAAAATGATAATCTGAAGCTGTTCCACAACTTACAGTTTGTCCAGTGTAATAGAATAAAGCCTTACAATTTTCACTGCTAAAAAAACAGAATGCTGCTCTAGTCCATACATCAACTTAGATATTCATCTCAGATAGATCTCTTCACACTAAAAGTTTATTTCTGTAGAACTATTCATGTTTTGCAAAGTGCAATATAATCTGGATCTAGTTTGTTGTGTCATTAATGTACTTGCTTAAAACAAGCACTTACATTTTCATACAACTGCATATCACCTTAATTATTTGTCATCCTCCCACAAAGAGAGGAAAGTTTAAAATCCAGGATAAAAGCATAAGCTACACCAGATGGCTTGTATGTAGCCAAAATACACACCTGTCACTGTTTATGTTCTGTAACTATCAAACCCAGTAAAAATTAATCCAAATATGCATTCAGAATTATGGTGGTTCCCAACAATTGTATAAATCAATGTTAATGCTAAAACTTAAGAAAAGAAATTCCCTGGTCCTCTCATAAAATTAGAGGCAACCCCTGTAGTGGAAGCAGAAAAGCCTCCATTCTGGAGTGTCAGGTGGACTACTCCATAAACATTTACAGTAGTCACAAGCATCTGTTTTATTATTGCTCAAGTATAATATTTGATTTGGACAATCTGAGATGGATTTAATATAGCAGCAATGTGTTCACATAGCAGAAGGAAAAGCAACTCATCTGTCAAACAAATTGTCCTGCACCTTCTTGCAGCATGGGGCAGAAGATGATGACCTGTCTCAGTCCATGCAACTTTGTGTAACTGACTTGGACACAACAAGCTCTACTCTCATTTTCTGCTCGAAGAACTAATCCACATAAGCATCCATTTGCAAAATTAAATATTCACTCTGCATTTAAAGTGTAAGTATTTTTTTCTGCTACTGAATTTTCACATCATTAGTTATTTCTTTCAGATCAAAGTCTAGCTGAAAGATGCATAGATGCAAGAGACAGGATAACACCAGCTTACTGACCTCCAGGTGATGCTCTTCAACTGTGCCAGAATTCTGTTTGTGCAGCTGCTGTGCTGTTTTTAATGTAGGTGAAGAATGAAATTCCTTCAGAACAGATTAAGTTTGCTATTTTGCTTCTCTGGGTCAATTAGATCTTTCTCTGCACTGATTAGGAGAAGAGAATTCTGGTGTTTCTGCAGATTATCAATAGATTGTTCCCACATATCACTGGGACTGTTTGCAAAGTGATGCTTAATAAACGAGGAGGCAGGAGACCCTGACAGACTCCCAAGTACAGTCCTTAACATAGTTCATGTCAATATTTCTTGATCATCACATGCTGGATCAGACTTGAGCAAAAGTACTAAGCAGAGCTGTTTCATAATGAACACACTACTTCCTGCCTCAGGGAAACACTGTAGTGTCCTTAAGGTCCTACTGTCCACAAAAATCTTATTGTATATATTATGACAGGTAATTAGGATGCAGAGGTGATTCTTCTGTCTTCCATTTGGTTGATTAATCTTCTCCATTCAAATACTAGTCCTGTATTGACAACATTTGCCTGAAATCAACCTGTAAAGCTCCCATGAGTGACTTCATATATGGAGATTTTTGCGGGTTCAATGCAAAATAGCATACAGAAGAGACCAAGATCTAACTCACAACTCTTAAAGAAAATACCTAACAGTGCTAAGAATAAAACTGGTGGCATAAGCCCACAAGTTTTTTAAACTTAGTTTTGGGGCAGGTTCTCTAATACTTACTATGCCCCTTTTTGTAAAGCATTTCTGTCCCCATAGTCTGGCACTCATGAATAAAATTCAACAAAAAATTCAATTAAAAATTTCCTAGCACTGAATGACACAGAGAAAAAGGAAGGAGATTTTCAGGCTTGAGAAGGTTTATGAAAGATAAATAAGGCAAAAATAGCTCTAAGAACTCTGAATAAATCTTTAGTTTCTTTAAAATCATTAGTGCATAATAAATTAAATAAAAGACACAAAGCTGAAGACACCAAACATCAAGGTTGGCATCTCTTAAAACTAGTCTTGTAGCCCATGTCTAAGGGATAATCCAAGCCACTTCTTTACAAGTGTAAGCAACAGACAGTGGGGACTACACTACTATGATGAACGACTGCTGAGAGCAGGAGAAATAGGTCCCAGCATTTTGGATTGCCTTAGAGCACTGACCGACACCTCAGGAACAGCTGAATTTTTTCAGGCTGCATTATCACTTCACTTTTCAACATTTTATAAGTCATTGAGACATTAGAGAACATACCCAAGAATATCACATAACTTCAGTTTTTGGGTGTGAAAAGTTATTTCATGAACAAACTGCCTTACACTTACTACAAATCCACCTGAAGTGCTATTACTCATCACATACTGGAGTATTTCCAGTAGCTAGTTCTCCCATTTACAGCTATTAGTCAAGGTGACATAGGAAGTGTTGAAATGGCAGATCTTGTTAGAATACTAATATTATTAAGACAGTAGTTAATAATTCCGGAGGTTAACTTTATGACCAATTAATCACACAGTGTGATGAGTGCCAGAGGCATTCAGCTCCAGATGCATATCCTAATGTACCTGCACCTAAGCACACCTCAGCAAGACAGCTTTGTGATTTAAATATAAAACAATAAAATGCTGAGCTAGAAGAAACTCTCTTTTGAACTACCAGGAGCTCAGGGTATGAAATAAAGTCTTCTGCATTTAGCGAGTGTTATGCAATGTAGCATCACTCTTACCTCCATAGGAAAGGCCTTAAAATTAACTGTGTGTTCAGAACCACGCTGGTTTTCTCTCCCCCAGTGAAATCGAACATCATGTAGTTCAAACTCATGTCCTCGAGGTAATGGCCCCCCTGTTAACACTGGGAAAGGAGACAAATGGTAAGGAACTTGGCTTTTGAAGTAGACAAGTCACAGAATATATTATCCAAATGCAATGGGAAGATTGTTGTGAAGTTCTTTGTTATGGGTGGTGCTAGAGAGGAGTCAAGCTGATAGATTTGACACCTTTACTTTTGAAGTACCAAGCAAGTACAGAAGGTAAGTTCAGGCAGTTATGATCAGCAGAGAACTGCTGTCCTGCTGCTCTTTGTTTTTAGAGGCAGAGCAGCTGGTCATAACAAAAAATAATAACACTGTACCTTTACCAGCCCCAAGAGTTCATACGTTTATTGCCCTTATCAAGACAGTAGCTGTGTGCTTTAAACAGATGGCATAGGGGCTGAACTGAACTGGTAACTACTTCCAACATGCTCAAATGCTTTCTCTCCACCACCTTTATGTGCTATGAGTCACAGAAACTGATAGAAAATTTTTGATTGCCAATATTTTGCTAGGCAAAGGTGTTTGGTCATATACCACCTGTCAGGCTTCTGAGATACAGAATGTCTATATCTGAACACAAACCTACACAATGGAGCAGCAACACACCTCATTTACTTTCAAACAGTTACCTTTTTTTTAATTTCAATTTTTAAATATCCAGAATTTCATAAAAGCTTCTATCCTCAATTGTAACAAAAATTATATTATATTTAAAATACATTATATCTGGTTTTACGTATCATACTTATTATATTATAGGGTGATTCTTTTGTATTAATAGACATTTCCACCATAAATACTAAAAGCAAGAAATTGCACCTTGTGAGGCCTATTCTATTTTGGAATTAATCAATGGGAACATTTCATCCAGGTATTCATGCTTCAGATCAAGTATTATTCCACAAGCTGTATGTAACTTCCCACTGAAATCATTGAATATTGGCTTCTAGGCAGCGCTGGATTTAACTCAAGAGCATTTATAGCCTTCCCCAGAATTCATTAAATTCTAGTTTATGTTGCATAGCCTTTGAATTAATATTTTACAATCTCTGGTAATTGATAAGGATTATTTAATTGCATAACCTACAGCTTTAGGGACTTAAAAGTTCCACAATATAAAGTTACTTTGATACACAAACTTAATGGCCCTAGCTTGGAGCACATTGTGCAATACTAAGACATAATTTAGCAATTGAATCATACTGCAACTGTACAAACACAAAAGTACAGAGCTATAAAAAACCTAAAAGAAAACTAATAAGTTATTATTTTCATAAGTAATTGCACAGAAGAAAAAAGTAAAATTAACCCTCCTCTAATAATTCTTCACAACAACTCTTAGAGTTTCTAAAATGAAAAGTCCTAAAAGTAGTTATAGATTCAGATTTCCTTCTTAAACTTGCTTTAGCTATACTCTATCTATACATAGGGAATATATAAATCAGGTGAATATAAGTGGACACAACTTAATAAACTATTTAGAGGAATCTAGACAAATATAAAGAAACATGATGCATAATTAGTGCTATCTCTCTAGAAAACTTGTGCTTTTTTCTATTTAAAATACCGCTCCTAGGATAAGTGTAACTAGAACAAATGTTCTCTATACAATGTAGTTCAGAATCTGCAAGAGCTTCAATGAGATTCGCTCTGAAGTTAAAGTAGAAACATATATCTTGTGATGAAAATATTTCATTGAATGAAGTATGTTTATCTTTCTTTTTATTTTCATCAAATCTTGATCTTTGTCAACGTATGAAACACATGTAACTTTGCCTTGCCTTTGAGCAATTTTTGATCCTCATTAGAAAATTATTCTAAGATCATCACCCACTGTATAATCCCATTCTGGCTTAAGAGAAGTTCCTCTGCTAGTAGGATATCCTTTAAAGTGTTTTCCAATATGCAGTTCCATTACACAGTTGGTCATGCTTCTTCATCTAATGCATAACACATGTAAGATGACCAAAGTGGAAGCAGTCTGTGAAAATGTTTGCAATTAAGTAATAAGAAGGATTTAGGAATTACAGATGGACTATATGTCTTGAATTAAAGGACAAAATCAATCATTAGTAATGACAAATTGATTTTAATATGTATATTAATTAGTTAACTTTTTTCCACTAATACTGTGTTAACACTACAGTAGAGGAGGATCTTTTGCACATTAATTGGACAGTTTCAAAAGCATTTAGTGCTCAACAGTTCCCATTAAAATAATCTTTCTAAATGGATTTGTCATCAGAGATCCCCTGTGAGGAAAAGAAGCTGCAGGAGTTTCCAAAATCCCTGAAAAGTGGCCAGAATACTAGGTCAAACACAGCTTATTAACTCTTTTCTCCTCTTGGTAGGGATAACAAATGTCTCCTGACACACAAAAATGGAAAAATTACATGCAGATTTCCTAAACCATAATTCCACACCTCAGCCATAAATTTGTATTCTATTTTACGTTTTCTCATATTTCACCAATGCATCAGACTGCATTCAAGTTCAAAAATAAGTTTTTCCTTCTCCTAAGTCTCCAATGGTCTTGCACATGCATTTAGGTGTGTGTTATTCCCGTCTTACTAATTATGGCCACTTAGGTACAAAATGCCCTTAGGGAAGGCAGGGTTGAGGGAGCTGCACTTTGGCATGCAAGTCATGACCTCCTTTGCAGTCACTCTCACTTCATCCACAGGAGAATTCAAGAACCTCCCTGATCCTGCAGGGAGAACTTTACTTCTTGGGAAAAGAGCTCTGTTTCTGATGAAGGCAGTAAAACTGACTTGGAAACACAAAATTTATACTCTATTGGAAATCTGATCTGCAAATTTCTGTGGAAAGAAATGTTCTGTGTCACAATAATACATGGAATTTATCATGGAAAGGAAATTATAAAGGAAAGCATCATTATTGAAATAACAAGCCCTTCCTTTTTAAAAAATTCTGTTTAAAACTGAACTGATTCCCTCACTACCAGTACAGCTGTAGCTTCCAAGACTACTGGGATCTCAGAAGGAAACCAAAGTTGGAATGCCTTATGTTTTGACAATATTCAGTCTTTTAAATATCCCCAAAAGGCTGTAACTAGCTGAGAGTGGTTTAGAATAACTTGGAGGCTCTTCCAAACACATGGTAAGAACTACCAGAGCGATGGAAAGCACAAACAACTTCTTCTCTTCATACTTTCTTGACAGTTCTCTGTCATTCAGCATAGTTTATCCAGATGGAAGACCAGAATGACATGCTTTCAATTTCATTTAAGTTGGAATTGTTTCTTTCATTATTTGTTTCTAATTCATATTTGATGAACAACAGCAAAAAATCCTTTAAGTAATGAGGACTACTTTGCTACTTGCTCTTCATTAACGTTGTACACATTTATAACTAGATTATCTGTCTTAAGCTGCCGGAGTCTGTAGTTGGTATTTACAACTCACTCAGACTGAGAGGAAAAACTCTTTTAATGCACATAGTCTCTGGACCAAAGGCAAATTTTGCCAAACAGCCTGGCTTCACACTGCCTTAGCGATAGATAGCCTGGACTGCTTCTGAATATGGACAACTGTAAACGCCAGGGAATTAGACAACACCACCACAGGAGGAAACTGTGGACATGCCCTCCTATAGTCCAGCTTGGTGTCCCAACCTGCTTCTCTCATGATAAAAGCTTCTTTTTCTACTGGAACCAACACCCTGATCTGCCACTGGCCACATTGGAAGAGGCCAATGGCTTGCTGCTAGGCGCATTCCCACGCCCCAGAATTCACCCACAGACAGAATTAAGGCAAAGAGAAGCCGAGGCCTCGCTTTAGCGTACCTGACTTGGACTTAAGGGCAATCTGGATGGAATGGCCGTCGTTGATCACTTCGCAGTCACGACACACCACGTAGTTGGGAGACAGCCGCACTTCCAGCAGCGAGGGGTCATACTTGGCTTCTCTCGAGTTGAGGTTAATGGGCGATTGGTACTCCCCGTTAGCGTCCGGGAAAATTAGCCCCCACTCCACCCCTGAGGCACAAGGGGAGAAGCCGTTATGGGCAGCCCTGTACGGCGCAGTACGGCGGCTCCCCGCGCCAGACGGACCCTCCCCACCATCACATACGGCCAAAAGGGGCACGGGGAGAAGCCGCCCCCTGACCACCGCTGCCGGGAGGCTCCGCGGCCACCGCCTCGCGTTGCTCCCCGGCTGCCGCTTCCCGGCTCCCGATTTTCCCTCCGCTCCGTCGCCGCAATGCTTCCCACTCGAAAGTTTCCTCACCTTCCTCGTAGCCCCACTCCGGAGCCTCCTCTCGCGGCGGGGAGGGCTCGGCGCCCTCGATCAGATTCCTGTCAGCCATAGGCGAGCGCCCCTGTCAGAGACCCGGCTCCCCTCCGGCCGGGCGATGCTTGTGAGGGGGCTGAGGAGGGCTGGCGGCCGCTCCGCCCCCCGCCTCGGCCCGCCCCCGCCTGCGGGTGTCGTCCTCCGGTGGGGCAGGGGCCGGGGGGCGCGGCCGGCGGGCGGGCCTGGCAGCCGGTGGCTGTCACGGGGGTGCGGCAGGACGGGCGAGGAGGGGCGTGAAGGTGGCAGCCGGCGGAGCGGGCCGCTGCTCCCATGTGGTCCCCGCGTCTTCCTCCCGGGGTGCCAACCCTCGCCCCAGGGATGTGGGGCAGTCCCCGCAGCTGCCGCTGCCTCGCTGGGCTGGGCACAGCCGCTCTCTATGCCAGGGGACAGCAGCTTCAACAGAGGAGAAGGGCAAAGCCCACTCCCCGGCGCGGGCTGGAAAGCAGCTCCACAGGGAAGGACCTGAGGTCCCTGATGGATACCAGGATGGGCATGAGCCAGCCACATGCCCTTGACACAAAGAAGGTGAACGATGCCTTGCACTGTGTTAGATGCTAATGGATGGAGGGAGATCATCTTACCCCCTCCTTAGCACCGTTGAGGCCACCGTTGGGACCAATTCTGGGCACCCCAGTGCAAAAGACATGGGACTGTTCAGCCTGGAGAAGAGAAGGCTCAGAGGAATCCCAACAATGTGTACAAACACCTGAAGGGAGGATGCAAAGATGACAGACTCGTTTCTTTGTTACACAGTAACAAGACCAGAGGTAATGGGCACAGAGTGAATCATCTGAACATCTGGAAATTTTTTCACTGTATCGCTATGTCCTCTCACAGGTTATCCAGGGTAGTTGAGGAATCTCTGTCCCTGAAAGTATCTGTTTGAACCCAATCCTGGGGAACCTATTATGGATGGGCTCTGCTTGAGCAAGGAATTTGGACAAGGTAATCTCCCTGCCAGTCTCAATTATTCTGCAAGGTTGTGTTTCTCTCTGACCTCACAGCACTGTGCCACTCCCATGGAGAGATGGAGGCCTTAGATGAGGATAAGGGAGCCACTGAAGCCTCTCCCTTCTGTTATAAAGGAGGGTTGAGGCCTCCATGCTCTTTACAGTGACCCTTCCATTTAAGCCACATCCAGGAGTGTGGCTTCAACTCCTCCTGCTGAATGTACAGGATAGAGGGTTTGACCTAAGTTCCTCTTCCAAATGAAGATGCCCTAATTCAAGGATACAATATGACTCTTTCTCCTCCTTAGCTGTATAAGGATCTAGAGAACATCGTCAAGCATCCCAAACTCTTGCATCAGTGACAGTAAGGGGAATGGGAACCCAACATCAACAGTTTGCAATCCCTGGCAGCAGCCAGGACAGCCAAACAGAGTTGCTGTAATGGTAAGTGGAAAAGCCCTTTGCTTACCTTCCTTGGCTGCTTAAAGACAGTGATTTGAGAATAGACAAGAGAATAGTGTCTTGATGCTGTGGTGTTGGTTCGTGAAGTCTGATCAAGGTGGATTTCTGCTTCAGCACTCTCCAACTCAGCATTGATTCGTGTACAGGGCTGTCACGGGAGCACTGGTGTGAAGGTCAGATGGAAGAAGAAGGACTGAGCTGGAACTTCATTAATGAGACACAAGAGTAATGGTTTATGATCTGTGTTGAAGATGAAAAGAAAGCAGGACTAAAGAAGTAGAATGTATAGGTTGGGGCTTTTTCAAGATAAGAACAGAAACCTAAGTTTCTTCTGTAGGATCTTTAGTTATTATTTTTACATAATACAAAACTTCAATCATGGTGAAGCTTATTGAGGAAATAGTTAATTTTTCCTCAAGTAGTGACATCACAACAAATAGAAAACTCATCTTTTTAAACTTGAGTTTTAGTCATGAGCTGTCATTTTGTATATGCATAGCCATCTCCCATACCAAACTGGTTTTATTGGTTAAGTTTTATTCCCTAATAATTTCTTAAACACACACAAGTTGTTTCTATTAATGTCAGTCTCTTTTGTAATCGTTGCTTGACTACATGGAGAAAAAACAAACATTCCCCTAAATCATCACTGATTCTCATCCATTTAACTGGAAATTCATTCCCCCACCCCCCCCAGAGTCTCAAATTTTGGAAAAAAAACAGTCCTAGGAGGGTGGGTTCATTCCCTTGCTCCTTGAAACACAGTACTTCATTCATGCCCTCTATTAAGTCTTTTCCTGCAGTAGCTTTCCTGTGGGACATCTGTTCTAGAATTTCACACTTATGAGGGGCAACACTATCAGACCTGAGAGTTCCTGTGTTGCAATAAATAGTTTTCACGGTTTTCCATAGTTTTCATGGTTTCCATTCAAAACTGAATTTAAGAACTAAGGTACATATATTTTCTGCCCTTCCTTTATAAGCTTTGCATTCATTCCATACCTCTCTGCAAAATTAGGCATAACAGGTAAAGCTTACTGAACAGTGGGCATTTCTTTACTCCCAAACATCTGCTGAGTCGCCTTTTATGCAAGTATCTTATTTCTTCCATAGTATCTGTCAGGCATAGCCTGATCTAATCTGGAGATTAGATTCCACTAACGGTGGATTTCGCTAACAGTGAAGAGTGGAAGTTACAAAGGAGCTCAAGGACATGTCTCCACAATGAAACAGAGCATTGGACAGGGCCCTCACATTTGACTCCAACCACAAACATAGGTGTTGACCTGACCAAACTCTGCACAAGCTAACTCATTAATTTATGGACCCAACTTCACCTAATAGAATAGAGACAATCAGGTGGAGACAGAGGCATGATCTAAGGCTTATTCAGGATCAGTGGAATTTGTTCTCCTTTAATTACTTTTTTCTAAGAAGAAAAAAGAACCATTCTTGAAAGCTCTATCAGTAAATTTCTGTTCCTGTATATAGTTTACTGACGATGCCCTATGCACTGCCCCTTGACACATATTGATGTACCATGAAATCATCTAGAAACATTCACTGTTGTAGCATTGTGTTACCTGTCATAGGCATCCAAGGCATCCATTTTCACTTTAGAGTTATATCCTCATAAATTAAGTGTGCTTTTGCAGAGATCACATGGTTTTTGCCAACCATCTGTGTTCTGTCTCTTAAGCTGACCTTATATCAATCTTCAGAAGTTTTATTATAACTAGATACCTAAGGTTTAAGTTTATGTAGAAGCTCACAATAGCGAGCTTTACTACAAAAACATTAAATAAATAATACACATAAATGCACACTTAATTCTGTAAAAAAAGTGATGTTCGTGATGCCTGCTACACTGGCTCAGCAACTGAAAATTCTGTAGGTTTGTATAGTTATGGCTCTCAAGCTAGTATTGAATTGATGAGCGAAAAGTAGAGGGCCAGCCAATGTGGCCTTTGCAAGTGACATGGCACCTCACCAACAGAAGCAGCAGCAGGGCGCCACTCTCCTGAATCCCATTTCAGCCTTTCATTCTGTGGAACTTGCTGAATTCTTGTTTAACTGGGATTAACGATCACACCCTTCAATGATACCAGGAAAAACTCAGGCACAGAGCCAAGGCCTAACAGTTCCTCTTTGAACTCAGAGGACAGTAGCAGAGAAAGAACCAGGTCTCTGACAATCCTGTTTGTCAAACAAGAAATGGCATTTTGAACTATGCTTGGTATAAAATATAATCCTGGTGAGATTGCCAACAACTACTCTTGCATTTCCTATAACTAGATATACTTATTCTTTGTTATACAAAAGAGACCGTATAGCTTCCCTAGCACTTTAAAACATACGTGCTGGGAAAATCAGGCCTGAATGAAAATTCTGCATCTAATCACTGTGAAATTTGTATGTGCAAATTGTCAACAATGACCGGCAATAATTTTGAGGGATTGCATTTCAACAGCTGTACTTACTACTTTCACCATTCTGGAAGAGTTCAATGCAGAGAACATTACCAAGAAATCAGTAGGAAAAAGAAAAGCAGAATTACACACAAGTTATTTCAAACTATACAGTCCTACCTTCAGGACTCTGCAGGCCACAGAACTGGTGATTATTTCTCTGAGTTGAGAGATAAGAGATAGAGACTCGAGAAGATTGCGTTTTCTTTATTATTCACTTTTTTCTCTATTGTCATGCTGCCAGCATGAGAGAGCACACAGGACTCAATATTCTGATGAGAGAAATGTTCTGTGGGATGTTAAAGTGGTCCATCTGTGGCAATTTAGAGTCCATTTAGGCTTTTCCAAGACAGATCTCAGTTCTTGCCAAGGTGCCCTGAAAGAGAAGCCAATGTCAGTACAGAAACAGAGGCAACTGAAGGGATCAGGAGCATCTAGCTTTTTCAGTGGACAGGGCTTTCTATTCTGTTTCCTGCACTGGGCTGTGAGCTTGGCCAGCAATCATCTTCCACATGCTCTTGTTTCTATCTTTATTTCTTGCCAGGTCACTCTCCTAAATAAGTCTCCTTTTTTTCCAGACTTTGAAATGCTAGCAGAAATTTGCTGCTTTTGACCGTTAAAGCACAAGCTTGCATATAGCAAAGCTGGAAATCTCTCCTCATGTTTTGAAAGGAACTAGTTAATTACAAGGAATAATATTCCAGCATTCTTGGAAAGTCAAACATTTGTTTTTCTGCAGCTAAAAGTAATATTTTGCAAAAAAGGAAAAGGATGGTCAGGTAGTATGAATAGTCCAAGATGAGAAGGTAAAGAGAGTCACTTTCAATAAAGGGAGCATTTATAGCAAAGAGAAACTGTTCCCAATGAAAGACTCCATTTCTTTGCTAGTCAGGTTTATGTTGGCAAATGCTGACCTGCAGACATTTCAAAATATGTCAACTGGATCCTGATTTCCCATTACATCCACACCAAAAGGAAGTTTTAGAGTCTGTAAGTGTATAAATCTCTGCTTCTTGACTTTGAAAGGTAGGAAGATTTCAGGCTGCTCCTGCACACACCTCATGCATTGTTTCGTGAGAGTAGAATCAAAAGATCAACACATTGATCTGGAAGTGTGTCCACAAATTGTTCCACAATACAGGTGTAGAACACTCACATGCAAAATTGCATCTGTTAGAGTACACAAAAGATAGAGAGAAATAAAGATTAATATTTATAAATCTATGAGTGTAATTGGCATATATACTCTGCACATGTTGGAATGTGTAAATTGGGACTATTATGGCTGCCCATGAGAATTCACACCTATATCTTGAGGACACTAAAACTACAGCAGGATAGTAGAGCCAAGGGATAGCAATCCATTTCTAAGGACTAAAAATACCACAGTCAAAAAAGAAAGTGAAGAAATAATAAAAAAATACAGTGTAATTAGGGGCACACTAAAAAAATTGAGAATAATCTCATCTGGCTTCTTGAAGCTTTTTTTTTCTTTTCTCTAGCCCAGGAAAAAATTTTTAAGGAATTATAAATACTGGCAAAGACAACCAGAATTGCTGATGAAGTAAAAAAAAAGTACTAAAGTCAAGTCCTGCAGACAACAGCAGAGTAGAAGGGAAGTGAGGTGCTTGGGTTTTTTTCCCTAGTAGACTAAAAGGAAAAGACAGACAAAGGATGAAATACTGTCCCTCTGAAACATGGAATGTAAATAGTAATCAAGGGCTCTGAGATGGCAAAACTCCTATGTAAATAGTTCTTTATTTCTTTAGGAAGGAAGCAGAACTAAAGATAAACCTAGACACAAATTCAAGGAAGAAGATGGGATGCACAAAGGAAAAATCTGCTGCAACAGGGAGATGATAAATATTTATTTACTTAACTACAATAATTTCAGATCTTTAACATTCAGCGAGAATCCTGAAGGATTGTGTTTCATCTTATTGCTATTGAAATGAAGAGGCTTATTATCAGTGAAACTGAAAGATGTTAAATCCATGCCCTGCAAATTAAATGTTTCAAAAAGAATCACTTATTCAGGAAAAGACACAATCTCTTCTAATATTTAAAATATAATAATGAGGAAGCTAAATAATGAACCTGAGCAGTTTCTCACTAAAGAAACTGCTTAATGGTGGTGGTTTCTCACTAGAGAAACTGGCTTAACGGTGGTGGCTTTTTATCTGGGAAGCTCATGAGAAAGGGGAAGCACAGGTATAACAACAAGTTTGATTCTACCAAATAAGGGGTCAATTCTGCATTCATTCTACTAAGTTTTGCTTAGCAATGTGTAGACATCAATAAAGGACAAAGTCCTCAGGTTCCCCATTCTTCTAAAGCCATGAAATCGTACACGCAGAATGCAATCTGGGTTCCTGTATCACAAGCTATTACATTTCACACAGTTACTAGTGTATTAAGGTAATTATTTGGCTACCAGTAAATAATAACATCTTTCTTGTTGCAGTATATTTTCCAGAAATGCATGACCTGAAGAAATGAAGAATTCATTACTTTCACAGTTTGTTCTAGTGGCTAATTCCCTTCAGTGTTAACTAATGGGAACCCAGTTCTAATCTGAATTTATCTGGCTTCATATTATGCCTGTTTACCTCAATGGAAGAGCCTTTATCGGTTTTTGCTTTCCACACTGTAAGAGAAATTGTGATGTCCTGTCACCTTAGTGTAGGCTGAACAAGAGGACCTCATTAACACTTACTGGAGAGTTAAGACCAGGATATCTTTGTTTTTTACGCATATTTTTTTATTTTCCTTATTAATAATACAGACATCGAAATTCTCCTGTGTAGCTCTTGTTTACAGCACTGTGTCCTCATCTGTTTCTTTTTTATGTGAAAATATTGACCGTTCCCATTAGTTTTGTTTGATTGAGACTTTTGGTTGCTTTTTTTTGTGATTTTGATTTTGTGTTTTCTTTTTCCCTATTCAATCAGACACTGGAACTCTTGTTCTGCTGCTGTTTAGTATAAACATTAGATCCTATTTCCAAGTCAGGGTATTCAGGAGCCAGTCTACTGAATGTGGACACAGCCTGCTCTGTCATTTTACATTTAGTTGACCTATAATGTCATCCAGTTGAAGGAACCCTAGTGTTATTTTTTAAACAAAATCCTGTGTGCTTGTAAATCACATGCCCCATTAAAATCTGTAATCTCATTACATATGTTTGTTTGTCAAGATATACTTTCTCTAAAACTGTTGCCACTAACATTAATTGTATCCTCTTCATCGAGATATTATGACTGCATTGGAATTGCCATCAGGGTAATAATTGAGGTAGTAATTACCTCAATTATCTCATTCCTCTCTGTTTTCTTTATATACTTTCTTTATATATTATATACAGATTGCCCAGAGAGGTGATGGATTCTCCATCTCAGGAGTCATTCAAGGCCAGGCTTGATGAGGTTCTGAGTAGCCCGATCTAGTGCAGGATGTCCCTGTTTACTGCAGAGGGGTTGGACTAGATGGCCTACGAAGGTCCATTCCAACCATATGATTCTATGATACTGCTGTTAACAAACTGCTAAATTCTTTACCCATATATGATGACCCTTCTGTCCCAACATGGACCCCCCAAAATATTTATGAATATTTTATTTCTCTATCATCATTAACAATTGCACTGTCTCAGACAGGAGTTGACTTTGTGTTTCATTTCTTATTAATGTACTTAGGAAACAGTTACCTATTTGTGTGAATCTGAATTTCCTATGAACTGTTATCAATATTCTTGTAGTCCACAATTTCTACTTTACATTAATATTTGTTTCTTTTCCTATTTTTTAAATTATTTTTTTCTATTCACCACCAGTCAGTACCAGATCTTGAGTACAGTGACTATTTTTTACCTGCAACATTGTCACATTATACAGCAATTAAAGACTTCCTTATTTTCATCTATTTTTTCTACTTTTTTCCTCTCAAGTCATGTCACTTGTGATCTTAGTGATAGAAAACACATCACATGATTTCAAAGTATATACAGCAGGAAGTAAAAAATATAGGAAGTACTTCGAAGTTTTAAAGTCCAATGGTCAACTTCAGATAATAATTATTTAATGGAAGACTAGGTAGAAAATGACAGAGAAGTTTGTGAGATAACAGCATAGTGCTGCTAGAAAGCCTTTTAGCTCACATCTTCAGCTTTGCAATTCAAAACAGTTTGACTGGAACATAGAAACAGGAGATATTGCCATCCAGATTTAGATTTTACTGTTCATTAATCATGTTTCAATGCAGATAACTAGGAGGAAGCAGTTGATTTTGTTCTAATTTAAAGGTTTGGAGAAGGAACACAGAATGCTGATTACTTGCATCTTGTATTCTTTCAGGGTGATAATATCATCAAAAATAATGTAGTAATACCAGCTTTGGAGCAGATGTGTAAAAACAGTCACTAAAGGGATTTATCTTTGTATCTTCAGCTTCAAAAAAAAGGGGGCTTGGACACACAGAGAAATGTTCATATTTGGAAGTGCGAAGGGATCACTAACTTTCCAAGCCACTAAACTTCAAATAGATGCCATTAAAAAAAAAACTTTCACACACTAAATATGAAATCTTTACTCAAAGCACCCTAGATCCCTGGATTTCCACATAGTAAGTTAGCCAGTGGCTCTAATATTTCATCAATATCCTGCAATACATCTATATGCAATAGTTTTATATGAAAAAGCAGGGGGGCAAAGCATCAGAGATTTCTTCACTAAGAAGAAGAGTTTGATATATGCCTTTTTTATTTTTCCTTATAAGAATTGGTGTTTCACAGTGTCTATCCTCCTGTTTAAGAAACTGAAAAGCTTTCTCTGGTTTACACTGAAACACATGAGTCAAATATCTCTTCAGCTGCTTCCTAATGTTTGTTACACAGGAAGGGAGTTAGTTCATACCATGTTGTGCTTTGAATTGTATCAGCAAAGCTGATAAGCTCAGCCTCTCTTCATCTGAAAAAGGCAGAGGAAAAGCACAAGGAGACAGTGCAGCACTTAAGGATTATCATGATTGTAACAGGGAGCAAGACTGTCAGGTAAGCAGAGAAGTTCTTCTGCTATTTATGTTCCTCTGCTGCTCTCCAAACTGCTCAGCTATGTGTAATAAATTTCTCTGTAACAGCTTGCTTTTGGGTTCTCCCAGCAAACTGAAATTCTCCTAAAATCTATTATTATTCCTGTTTAGCACTTAAAATCTCATTTTGGCAGTGAAAAACTCTGTATTGGATATGATAACATAGATTTGAATGTCAGGTGTTCCCTTCACACAGAAGATGACCCCTCTCCAGCAGATCAACCTGACACGCTTGGGTTGGCATCATGTTGAAGGAGCCAGGAGGACTTTTTACTTAAAGTTCGATGTTCTGTGAAATTTCACCAGCCACATACTTTGATTAAACAACAATTTGTTCCAGAAAGATCTTCTCATATAAAAGGGCAGGCTCCTTGTGTGTCCTGGAGGATTTTTAGCTTGGGCATATCCCTCTCTGGAATTCAAGTAGGCAGAAGACATTTTTCAGGTTGAAAGGTATCATTATAGCTTCTTGGAATATTTACTGGACTGTCTGTGGCTGCAATAAGTAGAAGGTCTGTAGCAATAAGGCTTATGGCACTAAATCAAAGCATCTATAAAGCTTGGAAGGGTACATTTCTGTGATCTTCCTGTGATTGCCTTCTCCCCTTTCTTCACACTTCTTTCACTGTCTCTGTTATGGGCTGAGCTTTTTGGCAAAGTCACTGACACAAAGCTTTGTCAAGTTGAAAATTGTGAATAAAAAGTGTGGAAATACAAAATTAAAAGCTTGCTTATCTCAGAGCTTCTTTGCAAGTTGCTGTGTGACACAGGGGCTAATGCTTTCTCATTGTCACAGGGAAAGAGAAATCCATGCCAGGCAATGCAATGCATTCAGTCCTGGAAGCGGCAGGAGTTTACATTAAAACCTTCTACTTCCCATAGTTAAATTCCCAAAGACTCTACTGAATTCCTGCAATGTGGTGTTTCAAATGAGGAGCTGCACGACTGGCAAATAAAAGTGAGTATGCTCCACTAATGAGGGCAAATTGTGCCAGCTCTTAACAAAGAATAGTTTCTACCCACGCCAAGACAGCTCTGCTGATAGTTGTGGAAAGGGAGTGAAGAGAGAATATAGCACACTCTGTTCCTTTCTAATCACCTCAGTCTGGTATCTCAAAGAGAATATGGATCATGTTTGGTCTAATCTTCCCTTAAGTGAAAAATTACAAAGTTTTGTGTGAGAGTTGGATCACCTAGGAGGAAAAGGGCAGTATTAAAATTCTCAACAGACACCCAGATATAATAGGCTTTCAGATTGCATTGCTGTTCACTTCAACATAAGTCTGTGGCCTTCATCAGGTTCAGGAGTTAAGACATTGTTTGTCCCAAGTGATAATATTTTACAGCTATTTCTTCAGAGGATTTACATGCATGCAGGTATAGGCACTGTTTCAATGTATGAAGAGCATCCACTTGGGGGTTTTCAATCTATAAGAAACTTTACAGTTCTAATAGCATTAAACTAAGGTAGACATTTTCTCTAGTAGTAAGCTTTTTTTCTTAAGTACTTTCTCTGGTAATTTAATAAATCATTCTTCACATCCTCATGTTTAAATTATATTCCCTTATAAACTGCATCTACCAGATTTGATGAGAATGCGGCAGTGCACGCTGCAACTTCCAAAGAGCTGGCATCTCACACCCTCATTAGCAGAAACCTATCTAGAAGTTATAAATGCTTTTCTAAAGACACGTACAACACATCAATTGATTTATTCACTTCCTGCTTTTCTCCAAAAGCAGCTGAAAGAGGCAGTCTGCACCTGCTTTCTCCTTGTGCTGACATCTGTTTCTACATGAGAAAGGAGGCAATGAATGTTAAGCTGAAGGGACTTATTTTATTTATGATTGCAAAGATTCTTGGCTTGAAAAATCAGCTCAATTCCAGAGCCTTTCACCTTCCTTGCTAAGCAGGGAGACAAAGATAGCATTCATAGACACAACACACGTGACATGGGGCAGCCTAACGACATTAGAACAGTTCAGTGAAGCATTAATGAATTTACAGTGATGACAGCACAGCAGTGCTAGGATCTAATCTTCTCTGTGGTAAGTGATTTTCATAAGTAACCTCAAAAACCAAATAACCAGTCAAGACTCTAACTAAATCTTTTGTTTTCTTACAAAACATAAGCAACTGCTTTTCTTTTGAAACCAGAAGAAATTCCCTTGTTTGCTGTTTTTTCTGGTGTTTCTCCAGTCTTGTTCTCACCAAGCTCAGATAAGACGTCAGCTACTCCAATAATCTGATACTTCAAATACATTTTTGCCCATAGTCTCCTGTGGTTCATGTCACAGCTGCTAGGAACTGGCATCCAGAAAGAAGTCTGGAACACAAAAATACATGCTATTATCCTATCCATAACAATGTTGTTTTATTCCAACTTCATATTCACATTCTTTTCTTCAACATCATGCTTCCCTGCTGTTAAGTATCTGTGCCTACTCACATATCAAGGTGATGTGGACATATAACCTGTTAAGTCAGGTATCAAGAAGGTTCTTGAGATGAGGCAAGATGTGAGCTCTGTTTACACAAGATCTTATTCTGTCTCACTGACAGGAAAAAGTTTATTGCCATTGACTTAAATGAGCATGGTGACAGAGACAGCAACTTTTGCCACACAGACAGGTGTTGGGCTTCAGGAGACAAATCATGCGTGGGAGCTTCTCTTCATATTCTGACAAGAATGGTGGTCACAGATAAATAGCCACAAAACTATTCACAAGATTAGTAATTTCAGTTTACCTATTCCCTCATAAGGAGAACTATGGGTTCTGTATATGAAGAAAAGCAAAACAGAGTAAAATGGCTTACAGTATTTCTTAAATGTTTGTGTTTTAAAATATATCCCATGGAATTTTTCTGAAGAAATAGACGTTCTTCCAGATTCCTTAAAGATATGTATTCTAAATCGTATTCTCCCTTCCCAGGAAAAAGGGGGATGAAACTGTATTTGAAACAAACAAAGGAAAATTGCCCATCTTGCTCAGTTTTCAGGGATCTGCCAAAATCTCACTGAGGATGTATTTCAGTTACTTAGATGAAGGCAGGTTGGAGTGAGAAAAAATGACAGCTGGAAGTCCAAGATTTACTGCAATGTTCCTACAGCACAGATATATACCATGAAGCTTGCCTTACTTTAGTTCACTTTGGCACCGACACCAGTGAAACCAAAGCAGCATGGGGTGCAGTGCAGACTGGCTCATAGAAGAAATACCCAGAGGTCTGGGGAGACTGGTACAGCGCAGTGAAAGCCTTTGTGATCAGTACACAAGTCAGCAAGATCAAAGGTAACTTTCTTGGCAGCTAGAGTTTATCAGTACACCAGTAAGATCTGTAACAGCGCTCCAGAGGCACTACAGATTTTTTTTACGCAAAGAAAGTGTGGCTTTGAGGATATTGTTGTGTGAGAGGGATGACAGAAGCAGGGCACAACAGAAGTGCATCTACAGAGTTTTATTTACTCCCCAGACTGTTTGTCAATTGATTTCAGTGGGATTTCTCATGTCAACAGGGATTACTAGGAGGAGAAAACAAATCTGTCCTTTTTCTATCAGAAATGCCTTGAGAGTCAGATTTACAAAAAAAAAAAAAAAAGATATATAGGACTCATTGCCTTCATTAGCCTCATTTCAGTAATATAAATCAGAGGACAGTTTCATATGAAATTACATTCTTATTAATATCACAACATCCTCATCTCCTACCCAGTTATCATGTTCATTCATCGTATGCTGGAAATCACAATAAAATTATCTGACTGGAGACTAATAGCATGGCTGTGTCTTTCCCTATTCCCTATGTTCTGTTAGCTTGGTTTTATCTCTTTGGGTTTTAATTTTTTTTGCTGTCACATTGTATTGCAGAGCACAAAATGATTTTCTGGTCCTCACCTTGTCTCACACATTAAAAATGCATTAGGAAAGATATCAACTACCATTATTTGCTTTAAAACACTGTCTTTTCCTCATAGACACTGAAAATAAGACCCATGAATGCATTAATCATAAACAGAGTAAGTGGTGATCCCCCATTTATTAAAATGCAGGTCAAAACTCACTATGAAAAGAATAATGTAGAATAAAAAGTCGAGTTTGCCACATGAGCCTGATGCTCAAAATAGTTCATTGATGATAATAATCATAATGGTAATAGGAAGCTGAAGAAAAAATAAAATTACTTTGTCTGATCCAAACCTGGGAAGAAAATTACTTTTCCAAAACAATCAAAAAAACCTGTGTTCATAAGGGGTTTTATCCTTGTGGAATTGGCTCAAAAGTCATGCTGTTACATATTTCTCCTGTTCAGTACCTAATAGGCCAGGGAGAATTTTTTTTTCTCTCATATTCTCAGCCCTGATCTATTCCCTTTGTGCTTTGTGGGATCAGCACAAAAGGTCTAGAAAGTAGGCTGGAAAAAACAGTTGTGAGTTCTCCGTGAGAGAAACAGCAGTGCCAGTGCAGTCAGACGTCCCTTATCAGTGGCTCACTATTCCTCTCCAGCACACTGACTGACCAAGGTCATGATGCTTACAGTGCTCCTTACCTGGAAAAGTCCAGCCCCTAAGGACTGCAGCTGGTGAGGAGCAGCAAAGCATCCCTCATCAACTCCAGAATCAGATGCCAAGAGACCCCTGCTATCTCTCTGCTTGGATGTCAGTATTCCACACACATACACCTACACCCAGTGGGTTTATGCAGGAGTTATTTCTAACCGAACTTAATAAAAGCATGATTGCATCCATGCCTATAATGCTGCATACTGAGATAGCATTTTATTTAAATTATATAAGGAATGATTTCACAGAATGGCTGAGGTTAGAAAGAAACAGATCATCTAGTCAAAACCCTCTGCTCAAAGCAGGGTCAGCTAAAGCAGATTGCTCAAGACCATGTTCCAGGGTCTTGAGTATCTCCAAAGCTGGAGACTCCAGCATCTCTCTGGGCAACCTGTGCAAGTCTTTAACCACTCTGAGAGTAAAAAAGGGTTTTTTCTTATGTTTAAGTAAGATTTTCTTTATATCCATTGCCTTGTTGCTTCTTGCCTTATCCCTGTTTCCATCCTCTTTATTTATCTCCCTCATGTATTAATTCATATTGATGAGGTTGTTCCTGAACCATCTCGAATCCAGACTGAACAGTCTTAGCTCTCTCAGCCTTCCCTCATGAGAGATGCTTCAGTGCTTTAATAGACTCTTGGTCCTGTGCTGGACTGTCATTAGTAGCTCTACACCTTTGTTGTACTGATGAGGCCAGAACTGGATATAGTACACCATCTGTGCTGAGTAGAGGGGCAGGATCATGTCTCTCAACCTGTTGACAATACTTTTCTTACTGCATTCAAGGAGGCTGTTTGCATTGGCCTTCTTTGTTGCATGGATGCTCTTCTGGCTCATGTTCAACTTCATGTCCACCAGGATTCCTAGATTGTTTTTGCCAGATCTGCTTTCTAGCTGGTTGACCCCATAGCTTGTACTGGTACCTGTAGTTCTTCTTAAGGGGCAGGACTTGGCATTTCCCTTCATGAGATTCCTTTCAGCCACTTTTTGGTCTTGTCAAGATCCCTGTGGATGTCAGCAGAAACATACGTTGAAGCACTCACTCCTCCCTGCTTGGAGTGTACTCAGTCCCATCATCCAGGTAACTTATGAAGATGTTAAATAGTTTTGGCTCCAGTGTCACCTCCTCTGGTGAGTACTTTGCACTGCTGATGACAGTCCTTGCAGCACAACAGTTCACCTAATTTGCAGTCCAGCTCACTATCCATTTATCTAGTCTGCACTTCATCACTTTGCCAGCGAGAATGCGAAGGCAGACAGTGTCAAAGACCTTGTCAAACTCAAACTACATCCACTACTCCCCTCATCTCTCAGCCACTTGTGTCAGAACTCTGTCATCAGTGCACTCTAGAAACCTCCTGGATTGCTTTTGCCCTGCTGTGTTGCTTCTCCAACAGATATCAGGGTTATCAGTGACTTCTGAGAGGACCAGAGGCAGTAAGCATGAGATTTTATGTGGTTATCTGAGGGAGGCCTGATCTGCTTCTTTCATTTGATCAAGCAGCCTGCAGCAGACACTTTGGTCTGCCAACCTCCCCCTTCAGCTCTCAGTTGGCTCATGGCAGAGCTCCACACACTCCTGTTTCTCTCTCAAACACAGAGCAACTGTCCTTCTCACTATCCCTTCCAATCCTTTCCCAAAAAGCCTGTATTCAGCTGTTGCAGCAGCCCAGTTGTGTGAGTGTGATTTGTCCATTAATTCAGTGATTCCTAAAAATCTAAGCTCTGTCTACTGAGGAATTCAAAGGTGAGAGTTTTGCTTTTGTTCTTTCTTCTCCAAAGAATTGGCAAAAAAACAGAAGGTCCAGTTCTCTGTACTATTGCAAAGTACACGTGTTATGTTCAAACATCTCCTATGCTACTGTTAGTTCTGTAACAAAGGAATGTTTCTGTCAAACGGCTCTTATCAACAAAATTAAATAGAAATGATGAATGGCTTGCTAATATTTTTCTGTGAGACAGTTTTTAAATGGGTCACATTGTTCTTCTCTTTGCTAGCAACTTAAAATAGAGGTTATTATATCAACAGTGGTTTGCACACAATAGAACATTATCTGAAATTGAGTTTGGTAATGTTTTTCCTTGAAAATTAAGGCTACAGCAGTATAGTATTGAAAATTATCATAGTTTACTTTTTATTTTTCTATTTAAAAGCAATATTCTTGATAGTAAAAATTGCAGTTGGAGCTCTGACTGGAGAAAATGATCTCTTGGTACAGGCAATAAGGATAATGAATGTTCATGTGGAGAGCATAGTATTATTGAGGGTTCTTTTCCCTTCATGGGCCAAATTCTCTGCTGGAATATTTGATGCAATTTCACGCACTTCACTGGAACTGCACCAATTTATGTTACAGACAATAGAGGACATTTGTTATTTTTTTATTAAAATTGAACCGAGTTATAAAAATAAGGACAGAATTCAAGTGGAAACATTGACAGCATGTCTTTCATAAGTCTTGGAATTTAAGGGGCTATTTATGAAAATCATACTGTGGTCCATTTCTCCCTGGAGTATCTTGCAGATGTGCAGCTATTCAGCACCAAGGAAAATATGAGCTACCCATGGACGCCAGCAAAGCAGCCCGCCCGAGGCATGCGGGGCCATCCAGGAGTCACCACCGTACCCAAGGGAAGGTTTTACTGCACTGTTTGTGAAACACCCAGGGAAGATGAAAGTTCAGATGTGTGCAGGCTTCAAGTTGTTCCACCCAGTTCAGATTCGTTCATGACTTCATGCTGGTGAGGACTATGCTCAGGCAATGCCCCACATGGATGTAGTAGAGAATTTCTCATGTAAGCAGCCTCTGCTGCCACTCAGCTCTCAGTTCAGGATTAAAGAGCATCTCAGGACTCTGCTTCAGTGGCTTAAGTTAAAGCAGGGCTTGAACGGTCAAAATAATTTGCAACACTTAAAAACATAATAAGGGAAAATAAAAAGGTCTCTCCACCACCTGCTGTGGAGAATAAAAGTGCAGGAGAAAGCATACTCAAGTACAAGATCCCAACTATGCCTGGCACTGTGCATTAGACTCTTCAGGGATTTCTTCAGAGAGGTGAACTTCACTTGCACTGACATCAATGAAAATCTGTGCGTTCAATCTGTTTCTCATAAAAAAATACCTCTGAATCTCTCCAATGTGCAAGTCAGAACTGCCTGAAAGTCACAGGGAAATGAAGGGCTGAAAGGCTAAGATTTTCATGTGTCTTTTTATATACTTTTTATTCCCACAAATCCTATGGGAAGCATAGTGCTTCAGCACAGGGGCAGCCAGAAAGATTCAGGGCTGTTAAATTAGCAGCTTGTTTAAATCCCAAGGTAAACTGGTTGTGCTAAATTAATCTAGGAACCCTCATGTGAGATTTAGAGCCTTTGTACAGTACAGATATTTTGAGATGATCTAGTTGTGGTTGGAGAGAAGAGAGAGGATGAGTATGAGTATCTCTACATTATGTGGCTCGGTGGGATTGGCACATAGCACAGTGTAAAAAGGTGATAGGAGTAACACAGTCAGATGAGCAGGGATCAAAGACGTCTAGGCTTTTCTAAAAATCAGTTTCTGGAATAATCACAGGGTACCAGATTTTAAGTGCTCACTAGGAAATTGAGGAAGATGTGTAGGGCAAAAAAATGGAAGTTTCTGGAAGAGGTGAAGGGATTAAAAAGAGTAGGGAAGACTACTGCTGCAAATTGAGAGATTAATAGACAGATGTTGTCTCTCATGGGAGTTTTTTATCTCTTAAGCAGGAATCGGAAGCTTCCCTGATATCTTTACTTTATAAACTCAGTCAGGACCAGTTAACAATATTACCTCCACAAGAGTGAGTTAGAGGATACAGGTACTGCCATTTGTCATACTGGGAAATAAATTGCACGCAAAGGCTGCACCACAGAGCTGAGCAAAAGCAGCTTTCAGGGCAACCCAAGACTCCTCCTGGACAATGCTGTTCTGTAAAAGACCAGCGCTGGCAGGCATTGTGGGGTGGAAGCACTACATCTGTCCCCACTTCACACCCAGCCTAATGTCACCACTGTGAAATGAAAGCACACACGAATTGTCATGGCATTGTCAATACCAAGCAATGAAGCTACACCCAAACAAGAAAGGAATAGAGGAGACTTCCAACATGCTACTTATAAATTTGTGCATTTGTAGTACAATGATGTATTTAGAGGTAGGATTTTTAATAGGATATGTGATGGCAGGACTAGGATGTAAATCGAAGAGGGGAGATTTAGGCTAGATATAAAAAAGAAATTCCTTACAGTGAGGGTGGTGAGACACTGGAACAGATTGCCCAGAGAGGTTGTGAATGCCCTCTCTCTGGAGGTGTTTAAGGCCAGGATGGATGAGACATTGAGCCACTGGTCTAGTGGGAGGTGTCCCTGCCTATGGCAGTGGGTTGAAACTAGATGATCTTTAAGCTCCCTTCCAACCCAAACCATTATATAATTCTATGATTACCATCATTGGTAATCATATGATTACCATTATGCACTGAAATTAATTTGTTTTATAAAATTCTTGAGCTTAGACTTTTCTTATTACCTCTCTGCATGAATGGTGGAAAGCAATTTTTAAATATTATGCTCCAGACAAAAAGTAAAATTAATAAGCATATTGTAGTTTGCGACTTCTTCAGGATGTGATTGATCATTGTTCCATTGCCACAGGTCAACCTCTGCCATAGAAAGCTCCAGATAATCTTCATCTGCATTTCCTAAATCATTAATGGGATGAGGAAGACTAAGACAATAATGCACAATTTGTTTTCCAAAAGCAGCTGGCAGGAGGAAATGGATACCGAACGCATTAACTCATTAGAACATTTGGAAATTCAAAACAGACTGCCTGGAATGATTTAAGTCTACCGTGAGGTTAATGTCAGACCCTTGCGTAGGCGTGTCAGTGTTGTAATCTAGAGCTCCAGTTTTAGAAAGGTCAACAGACCTTTCCACACCCTGGAGCCAGCACATTAGAGTTAGCTTGTGCTTAATTACATGACTATAATAGCATTTATCATTGCCACACACAGACTGTGTATTATGTGCAAGGGCTATGACCACACACATGGAAACACACACTACACACATACTTTCTAATGTAAATTTTCAAAAATTCTATTATTTCTTTGTTAAGAGGTGTTATGAAAAATAGCAGGTAACCTGCAGGTTATAGATGCATTCTGTCTTTAAGAAGCTGTATCTGTATTCAGGGTAAAAGCATGGCAGTCATCTCAAAGGAGCGAGGTTTCTCTCATGCCTGATTTATAACCAACGGAGAATTTCTCAGAAATTGAGTTTTACCACTTGTCAGGCACAAGTTGTCAACCAGCCTATTTTCTCCAGGTAAACTTCAACCTGTGTCTTTTTCAAAGTCGCAGGAGTGTATTTTTAGACAATTGTGGGTCTTTATTTAGCATACCAGCCTCAATTACAGCACCACTAGAAGAATATGTACATTTATAGCTGTCATAAATAGAGTACATTTAAGAGCATTTGTTGCTTTCTATCCTTGAAGTGGTAATAATTCATAATTATAAGCTTCAAGGATTGTATTATAGAAACATTTATCACCACACGTAGCACAAAGATTACTTTGCAAAGGCACAGCTGATGACCAAAGCAGTCAAAGTCTTCATATATAATTGTCATTTAAAAATGACAATTTAAAAAAAAAAAGAGCAAACTATTGAATTAAAAAAATATATAGCAAGCCACTGTATCAATTACTCAAACTTGATTAGCATGTGGATATAAAGGGGTGTAGGTAGTGCCATGAAAATGGTCCTGTTGATGACTATCTGAGGAGTCCCCATGCATGGCCAATGACCAGCAGACATAAAAAGCTCTTTGCATTCCTTTTGGTGCAGAAATAACTTGGAAGAAGGGTCATCCCAAAAGAAAAACAATTCAAGCAACCTATCTGAGAGGAAGAGGAGGAAGGAAGGAAGAAGGAAGACTTATTACATCTTCTTCATTGCCAGTTGTTTTTACACCATCCTGGAATACACAACATACTGTAGCAGGGACTGTGAAATCAATAGGCAACAGTTAGTCAGTCCTTGTTAGCACTGTTTGCTGCACAATGTTGGCTCTCAGATGTCTGAGGTGGAAAGGTCACAGCCACAGAATCTGCAGCATCTCTATCCAGCTCCAGTCTACACCCACCCTTAATTATCTAGATTACAAGGAAGAGAGGTTAAATGTGAAGTCAGTGTTTACTTGGTGGCAAATGAAGAATCTAGTCCAAATCAAATTATGTAGCTCCCTTTTTAAGATTGACACTGTTGCTGTGCACTATGCATTAAGATAAAATTTCATGAATTAATGATCTGATTTCATTTTGCAATGATGTTTTACAGTGTTTACTCTCCAACAGTACATACACAGTGATAATAGTGCACATGAGGATTTACAATGTATAATGATTAATGTCTTCAGTGCTCAAACTCTTGTTCTTTTTTTTTACATGCAAACCATGGTTATACAAATTGGCTTGGCATAAGGCAAAAGACTTATTCTCCTCTCAAAAAATGTACTAAAATAAGGTTAAATTACAAAGATAAGGGCAGAATTACTTTAGTTTGAGGGACTGTGACATACACAAGCACATGTAGACAAACTCATAACCACTTTCAATATGCACCAAAATTCTTTAGTGAATACCCAAGCCACAACACTGCTGAAATCAAACATACTTGTGTTTCACGGAAGCAAATTTTTGGAGGCCAGATGTGTGATCCCAATTCAGGACAAGATCCATGCAAACCTGCCAGCTCTGCATACACATTAGAGAGTCCAAATCAGACACAATTCTCCTTTATTTTGTTCTGGCTTGAAAAAAGCTCTCTGTGACCAACCTCATCCACACAACTGTCCCAAAGAGAAGTGCTAGATTTAGCTGACAGTTGCATATAATCTCCTGTTGTCACAGAATTTCCCAGTGTCTCCTCAGCACCAGATGTCGAAGAATGCAAGTCTGCAGCTGGACCTGGGGTTCATTTGTGCTCCAGATTCTCTCCTTCCCAGCTGTTGTTTTCCACTTCCACATACATAGAGCCAAATTTTCAGAAGCAGGAGATAGACCATGGCTCCCTATATTGATGTGAGTATATGCATTTCTTTGGTTGCCCGTTTAAGTTATATATTTGTGAGGATGTGTTTGAGTACACTCACCCATCAGTGCCAAAAATAATTTTGTTCATCTTTAAGTCTCTTTTCAACAAGTCCTCTAGAAGTGAAGTTGTCATTCCAAATATCTATTTGGAAGTACAGAATAGGATTTCCATCCTTGCTTAGGCCTCCTTGGCACTATGAAAATACTAATCATAAACACAGTAATGCAAAATGAAAGACCTGAAAGCATAAGGAACTTCAGAGCATTGCTTCTTCCCTTATATGCGGGGGAGCCATTGCTGGCCATCCTTTGTGCTCTAGCCTGGAACAATAATTACTGTTTTAAACATTTTTCCTCATTTCTGTGGATATTGCCAGCCTGCACAGCTTTTGAAATATAGTCAGTGAGTACCATTAAATTAATATGCCTGCAAGTGCTGAATTGATATGAATTTTTCCTTTTTTTTTATCTAAATAAGGGCAAAACCTGAAACTGGTACAAACAATTACAAAAGTCTGTGTTTGTTTTACTGAACTTCCTTTAAATGAGTTCAGATTTCCAAGGTTCATTTCCACTGGCCTCAAGCATAGTTTGGATTTCATATTCTTACATGAATAAAAAATGCGTATGAAGTGATTTACTTGCCCTTTACAATCATCTGCAGTCCACAGAGTTCTCAGTCTTACCCACGGTAATCACAGACTTACCAAATATATGTTTACTCACACCTCTGATTTCCAGCAAACTCACTAATCGTACTTGAAAAGGTTTGTTTCTCCTAGGGCTGAGAGGATATCTTGCTGTGTTTAAAAGGGATGAGTCTTGCATAATAAGAGGGAACAGTACTCCAAAGGTTGGTTCAAATTTAAATAAGAAGTCCAAGTTGAACACTCACATACAAATACCTGATTTTTAAGTAAAGCTTAGCCACCACTTTAGCATTGCAACATGACTTATATTAGACTCCATTAGTTTCCTAGAATGTTTATCTCTTCCCAGACTGGTTTTCATTGCCTTCAGCTAGATGGGGATATTTGGTTTCATGCCCCTGAATATTTTGCTATTTGTCCTACAGCACTGTCTCCACAAATTCATGGAGGTCTAAGATGGTAAACCCATGGTATGAATTGTCACGAGTACAGATTTCTCATCCAGTGACTAACCAAAATTACTACACACTTCAGGTCTCAGCCTGTTTTGCTTGTCGCTACTCCAACTTTTCCATACCTTCCCAGTGCTCTGTCCCTAGGGCAAGAAGAGCCAAGTTAGGTACCTGCATCTGCCATATGAAATTCTTATTAATCATGGAATCTTAGAATGTGCTGAGTTGGAAGGGACCTTCAGAGGCCATCTTGTCCAACCTTCCTGCATTAAGTAGGGGACATCCTCCACTGGACCAGGTTACTCAGAGCCTCACCAAGGCTGAATTTAAATATCTCCAGGGCTGGGGTCTCCACTACCACTACGGCCAACATGTTGCAGTGCCTCATCACCCTCATGGTGAAAAACTTTTTCCTAATGTCTAGTTTAAACCTGCCCTGCTCTAGTATAAAACCATTGCCCCTCGTCCTATTGCTACATGCCTTGGCAAACAGTCACCTCCCAGCTTTCTTTGTAGGCCCCCTTCAGGTACTTACCCTCACATTGTCAATAAGAATGAATCAGATAAATAAATCTGGCTACAACATTCTGAAAAGCTGACTCTTAAAGTTCAATAAGCTAAGGCCAGAGCCATATTATTGTCATGAAATGTTTTAACATGATTTGAGCAATAGCTGTGAAGTGTGGAAGTGAAACAGATATACTGAAAGTCCCCAGCCTTTCCTCTATTTACTAACTGTGGCCATAAGTCAGAGCAAGAGTAAGAAAAATGTTAAGTGTTATAGGTACTCTGGGGCATTCTAGCAGTGTTTATTACTTCTATTATTATGTACATGACCAGAACATCAATTCTTCATAGACTATAGTATCAATTTAGGAAAGTGGGGATTTAAGATAAAAGAAAAAGCAGTGTTTGCTGATTTTATATTAAGCAGTAGCAGAGGTATCCACCTATCAGATAAGAAGAAAGGAGGGAGAAGAGTTTGAACTTTCTTTGAAGTTATCTGACCCAGCACAAATACCCTCAGTGACATTTTAAGATCAAACAGTCCAAGTATCAAGTACATGTACCTCAAATCATAAGGGGAAGCTGTGAAAAGTTCAGCCTAAGCTAACCAAGCAGAGGAGCTAAGAGAGTCTTTTATGTAATTCTGAGTTCCAGAATTCTGAGTTCCTGAAGTTTGTCCAGCATATTTTTACAAGCAGTACCAGATTGTATTTGACTTTGACTACTTCCTAGAGGTAATATCCCAATGAAGTGCTTCATACAGTAATTAAAAAGATATTTATCAAGTTAGATTTTTAGGTCTGTTGTTGTTTTCCTGAAAGAATGGAAACAAAGTACTACCAAGGAAAAAGCAGATATTTCTGAAAACGATAAAGATACCCCTATGTTCAGATTCTTACTTTAAAAAAAAAACTTTCTAGAGATTATTTTGAAATATGATACTTTGCCAAAGGAAAGTTAAAAATGTTGAAGAAATACTAAAGAAAGGGGAAGTGCTGAGAAAGATAGAGAAGTCAGAGAGGTCAGAGAGACTATCAAGTGGTCTGTACCATCAAAAATACATTAAATCTGAGACTACAAGATGTTGAGACCCAAGCTGTGAGAAGTCAGCAGGAAGATAAAGTCCTAATTCTGCCCAAAGCATATGAGGTGCATGAGGAGAGGATTTAAAATACTGCCTGTATTTTGTTGGGAATGTTATGGGGAAAGCATCCCTGTCAAAAAAGCAAACAGGCAGGTGGGCAGCTATTGCATTAAAAATATCTGTGAGGAAAATGTCACCTACTAAGATCACCAGAAGGATAGAAGTTTCTTACATTGCAATTCACAGGAAACAAATAAAGGGCATCTGTGAGGCAGCATCAGCCTGTCAGAGACTGACTCCTACCCACCCTGCAACAAACATCACTTCTATTAGAAAAAAAACGTGCAGTCAGCATCACCCTCTGGGAGTCAATACCCTGCTGCAAATTGCTACATCTATGGAGCACACTGAGCCCCAGCAGACTCTGCAGGACTATGTCCTGGCTGTGAAGAATCCAGTCACAAGGAACAGACACAGATACTCTTTCAATGGTCACTGTATAAAAGCAGATACCTTTGGATTAATTGTATTGTGTGCCTGCTGTATGTTCATTATCATAGAAATTTATCACAGGAGCAGTGCCCTCTGCCTGGAAAATAAATGTTGCTACTTTGCTTCATTGCCTAATAGCTGGAGTAGTCTATTATCTTGGGGATTTTTTTTTTTTCCATTTACACTGACTGCTAAATTTTTTATGAACATTTTCCTTTCTGGCTTTCACAGCACATGAAACAAATATGTGACAGACATAAGATGTTAAATAGTCACTAATGTATATAATTTAGTGTATGCATTGAAACTTCTTTTCATCCTGTCAATAAATTGTAATGTACACTATACTACCTTCTTCAATTATTTTAGTTTACTTTTCTGCCAGTGCTTTTTCTGACTACCATTGCCTAAGTTGAAAGTGTCTTATAGTGGGCTCCAGGAGGTATAGCTTTCAAATGTAGCTTCAGGACTTGGATCCGTGTGTTTGCAAGGCATTTAATTATTACTTTTCTCATGTAAAGATTGCTGCAGTGATGTTTCATTGCAACATCTCTGCCACTGATTCACTTTCTGTTAGTTGAGAATCAAATGTGATTTTCATCAGTCTGAAAAAGACAGTAGAAGACTTCTTTAGTAATCAAATACATCACATTGTGTAGTTCTGCACATACAGCCCAAATAGCTTGTGTAATCCAGCTACACTGACTGAAAGCAGAGAGGAGGGGGACACTCAAAAGCATCTTAGGGATGCAGTAATTGAACATATCCCTGAAAACTTACTTCTACAGCACTGCTTTGTTTTATTCCCTCTCTGTTTTCAGGAATCCTTATTAAAGAATGGCTGTAAGACGACCTGCTTACACTTGCAGATATCAGCTGTGTGGAAGTGTCCAGCTATTAACAGGGAAAGGGAGCCAAGACCTCCCTAGCCTGGGAGCAGATTCAAGTTTCGAAACTGAGCTGCTCCAGACTGTGTTATAGGTCATAAGCATTGTCCATCTTGCATAAAGGTCTGACACCATGGATGATCAGTCTAATAATCACAAGTGCTGAGCATTCCATGAAATCAAGCCAAGATTCTCTAAGATTGTAGGAAAAACACATCTAGACTTATCATGGTCTGTAAAATCTTGCCATAAAATCTGGCTTGGTTTTTTTTAGTCTCAAGTTGAAATTACTTTGAAGAGACATGCTTCTCACTTCCTGGGAAAAAAAAAAAAAGGTATGACGTCCCTTTCATATATTCTATTTTGACATACAAAGCCAAAAATTAATTAGTTTCTCTGGGAAAACTCATCCTTTTCCACAAAATCTCCCTCTTCATTTTGCTGGTGCAAAATTACACATCGGTATTGAACAAAGTGTTTCATGAATTCCTACAGCCTTTGTGAAACACATTTACTATGTGCAGGATATATATGACATCAATTTTCAAAGGTCAGGATATGAAATATTACATTATTATAACATATTAGCTCTGTCCACTGACTATCACCAGCTGCACACCACTGAGTAGACATTACAGCACTAGCATTTTTTTCAGAGAAAAATATTAAAAACTGGGGTCTTGAGAATACAGTCTTTTAGCAAACTACCTTCTCTGGCTCTTCCAAGCTTTAGAAATTTGGTCTGTTTCCAAGGAGCAGTTATAAAAGAGGCAAGATTTAAGGTTGGCTTCAGAGCTGGGCAAATAAGCTTTTGTGTAAAGTAAATGAACTCGAGGGGACTGGAACTATGGAACTTCAGATAAAATCAGCTAATAAGTTCAGTCAGAAACAGGGACTGACTGGGGAGAATAAAAAGGTCATGATATTTTAGTTTCATATTTTCCTTTTTAATGAAATTCGTTACTTTGAAAGCATTAAATATTTTGTAGCTTTTAAACAAAACATTTGACATTGTGTTTTTAACTACCACTTTCAGTTACATTTTATTTCTTTTAGTAAGTTAATCAGGGAGTCCTAGCCCAAAATCTTACAATGTCATTTTGATCTTTAAAAAAAAAAAAGGATCCAAAATGGGCTGCCCAAGAGCCTGAGAATATATATATTTCCCATTAATTTAGATTTTCTTCTGAACAAAAATGTTTGCTCTTCAGAAGCCTTTCTCACAGTCAGGCATAAGGTATATGTTTGTGCAACAATTATATTTATTTTTTTAATAAAATTTTCTGAAATGTGCTTTATTGTTGTATTCTTTTGACTTAAATTTTAACTAAATTCCTGGACCTGTTGCTTTCTATTGGCCAACACTAGACCTTCAGAGACACCTTGTTGATAGAGAGCATTATTGCTCAAAACTTTAGCCAAAGGTTAAGGTGTGTGAAGGTGGTCCTAGATTTATTGCGATTTTTTATGTTGAACTTTCAACAGAATATATAGTATCTAATAATACTTGATTTTTTTTCTTGGCTTTTAAATGGTTCATTTCTGTCTCAAATAAAACAGAAATATTTACAGGAATGTTTTCTGAGACTGTTTAGTTTCAATCCCCATCATACTGGGGAATTGTACACCATGAGCATACTTCTTTTTTGAGTAATTCTGAGAAGCATGACAGTGATGGTACTATGAAGAGGAACAGAACACATCCAAAATAAATATTCAGCAAATTCTGCAGAATATCTTTTTTTCTGCAAACCTGTGCAGAAAAATCACTCTATTTATAACATTAGAACTTAATTCTCATTCTATCAAAGAAGGATAGTCTGCTTTATGACCTACTGCCTTTGCATGTCAACTAAGACACGGCAAATGGTAAACTGAAGACCCTGAGAGCCAGATGCACACAATGTAAACTATAAGTTCTATTTTGTGACAGCAGAGGAAAGTGTATAGTTTCTGTGAAATTTTGGAATGATATGACTAAAAAGATTCCTTTTGCTGTTGGGTTTCCATTATGGAAACATTTCCATACTCCAATTCAGTGTAAGGCAGTAGTGTTGGCCATAACTTCACTGAAAATGCTAGGAGATTAATTTTTCTCTGAAGAGTGAATTTTCCTTTTAAATATTTATTTTAGTTCTCCTTTTAGATTTTCAGAATCCTTTGTTCTTATTTATTGAAATTAATATGGACTCTGTCTTCCACTTTAGATATGCAAAGCAATAAATTCCTTAACATGCCCTTCATCCCATGCCAAATAATCATGACATAAAGACCAACTTATACTTCATTCCTACTTTCTATCCCTTCCCTCAGTTCCTGAAAAGAAGTAAAGGAGGGGCTTTCCATCATGCCCTGAATGAGAAAATAATCCAGGACTAAGGTCAGGAACAATTTCTAAAGCTGAGGAGGGCATATACAAACCCTTTTCCCTCCAGTCCTAGAATTTGCATACATATAGCTGTGATTTCAATTCTTCCACATATAGGCACTGAGGTACAGCACACTGTGTGCTGAGTAGGCAAAAAAATGCTTATTTCTTCAGGCCAAATGTCTCTTTAGGAGTGGTGTTTGTTTTGATGGTCCAGGTTGTCTGGGTTATCTGAATAATTGGAGTTCTCTGATATTTCTACTCCCCACCAGGGTAAGAAATATGTGAACTGTATAGGAAAAGATATTACAGCATTCATATTACCTACTTGCATTATTTATTTGTTTTCTTTTTTTTTTTTTTTCCTTTTTTAATGTAAGAAGTGGTTTTCAGATAGTGTCCATACAAGCAAAATCCCTCTGGCTCTTTCAGGTTTTGCTTGCATGAAAGTAAAGAACAGGTCTTTCTCCTCTTAACTTGAATTGCTCCATCTTTGCTATGTAGCTTCAGAACCTGCACAACAAAAAGTGTTATAAAAAGAAAATAAGTGTCTATTGATAGTGAAAAGAACACAAGTTTAGAGTATCAGATTTGTCCTGCTGTAACTTAGGTCCAGTGAATTTCATCTACTCCCTGAGAGAGGCCTTATGGAGATACTCTGCAGAGAGCAATATTATCGCTCTCAGTATACACAAAAACTCTCCAAAGTGCATCAGAGTGCTTGGAACGGAGACACACAAACCAGAAGCATCTTTATAGTAAAAAAAATGTCTGCTTCTCCCTGCCTGCCTGAATTTAAACTGGGTGTTTAGGACCTAAATCTACAGTGAAACATAGTCACCAAAAACAAAACAGAATTTTAAAATCCGACAATATAATTGCCTAATTTTCCTTTCTCTTTATGATGCTTTATTTTCACAGTTCCCATAGCTGGAATCTGCTTAGTCAGATACAGTTGTTACCAAAATGTCTAAATGCTGTCTGGCCTCACTTAACAATTCTCTCAGCTTTATTGAGAAAGGGTACAAGTTTAGCTCCACCTTAGCACTAAAGATGGCCTTCAGGATTTGCAAGCCCTGTTTGAATGTCCACTGTCTCTTCTTTCATCCTCTGACCTCCAGCCAGTATTCTCTGCAATTTAGCTTCTAGAATCTTACCTATAAAATAAATACACTAAGAGTTTTGTTTGTCTACCTACATAATCCAGCTGACAAACCTCACCTGTATGAGATACTGTATGTGTGTTCAATGTTGACTTTATTTTCTGTGACTATGTTTCACTGGAAATCTAGGACCTAGACTCTCAATTTGAATGCAGACAGGCAGAAGGAAGCACTTAAACATTTTTATTACTACAAAAATAACTTTCTCACACCTTAATCCACTTACTAATCTCACAAACACTTCCTATGAAAAATATATTTATTTTTAAGCTAAATTTTATCCCTTTGGGATTGAACAATTTATCGTAAACATTTATGATAAATCATGAATAGTTTAAGATAATTTGCAAATAAAAACATACTACTCTCCCTCTGTGAAACACAAAAATAAATCAGCAAAAAGCATCCTAGCCCACATTAATATACAAGCAGTTCCATCATTCCTCACTTCCTAGAGCCTTTTCTTTAACAGGATCTTTTCCAGTGGCTCTCTTACCTTTCAGCTGGAACCTACTCTTAACTGCATTTGCTCTTTCTTGATTTGATATTCCTTTAGTTATATTCATAGCTCTTTCTTGACCTTAATTTGCCTCGTTTAATTTATGGTGAACATTGAGAACAGAGGTTACACAAGCTTCTTCTACCTTTCCCACTCATTTCTTAATTTGAACTGTTTCTCTATAGAAGAAATTGAAAGGAGCTCAGTTTTTAGGAACACTCCAAATGGTCAGACATCTCAAGAGTACAGGCATCTCAAATTCTTGATCCATCCAGTAGTCCTCACTGCTGTTTTTTTGGCATTCTTTTCTACAAAAAAAAAGGGTCTCTCCAAGTATGGCATAATTCCTGATCCAATCCCATGGAAACATCATGGTATCATTTGTCAAACTGTATAGTATGGCTGGGAATTTCTTCCAATACCATTAGCAATCCCACAACTTTATTCCGTGCTTCTGTTTCTGCATCCACTTGGTAACAACCACCTGAACAAGAAAACCCACCTCAACAGATTTATCTCTTTCAAATACTTGTGTGAATGTTCTTCTTTCAGATTGCAGATAAAACAATCTTCTCAGAGAACGAACAGGAAATTTTTTTACCAACAGAAGTGTCTGAACAGTGCAACTCTCCTGATGAAACTCAGATAGGGTTCATTATGCAGACAACACAAGCTATTAAAGCAGAAAAACAAAATCAGCTCTGATATCATTCAACTGTACCTGTGCCAAAACAAGAAGTAAATCACTGAAGCTGTATATTATGCATAAGGCATACAATATTGTTTAAAAATTATTTCTTTTTTTAAATTATAAAAGGGAATTTGCACAGGAGTGAGGTGTGATTTAAAATTCTTAGCCTAATATAATTGCTAATTTTAATTGCTATTAGAAGAACCTTATTTTCCTCTAAGGCATTCTAGCCCAAATATGCATGGGAAATGTTTAAGGGCCATTAGAGAGCAAACAATGAATATGAAAGCAACAGCAGTAAACTATCAAATATCCCTAGTCATGATGCCAGCACTTGGCTGATTTTCTGTCAAGCAGACATTAACAGATGACTGATACATAATTATTTAAGAAAGTTGGATGAAAAAGGCTTAAATGAGTCAAAAAAAAATCACAATCATAAGATCATAATCATCTAAGTTGAAAGGGATCTTTCAGATCATCAGGTCCAACCATTATCCCAACTCTAACAAGCCTCATACCTGGATAGAGATTTGAACCCTTGACCCTCAGATTATGAGTCTGATGCTCACCCAACCAAGTTACACACCCGGAACAAATAATGCAAAGTAAAATCTGAAATTTGATTAATGTGAAAAACTACACATAACATAAAAACAGGATTTCCGTGTAATGTCCCTACTTATGAAATATTAACATTTCTGCATTACAAGGTTTTAGCAGCTGTTTGACATCCCATTTATGAAACTGAATCGCACACATTCATATACATATAGTTGTATCCATGCAAAAGATTCCAGTCTGAGCTGAGAACAGACTGTGCAGTGCCTTGAGAAGTTAAAAAAAAAAAAAACTAAACAAAGCCATCCTATATCTTGACTCGACACTTTTCTGCTCAGAGGCAGAGTTGTCCTGAATAACAATAGCGACAGACAAGAGCTCTTATCACCTTACAGGAGGTGACCTTCAAAGGAAGGCAGAGAGGGTCTTTCGAGGCACACCTTTTTCCTCTCCTGACCTCAGGAAAGCCCTGCTCGTTGCCAAAGGGAGAGAAATGAGTTGATGAAGTCCAGCACGTGGGATCCCAAAAGCAGCCCCTTCGATATATGCTGACACATAGAAAAAACGGAGTACTTCGCAATGGATCGGGATTTTAACACATCTGACTACAGTACATGAAATCACAGAGGAAAAGGAAATGTTATGTTTCAAGTAGCATGGGAGCAAGCATGAATCAATGACAATAAAGCAAAACACAGACAAGCTAGACCTGGGTAAATATTCAATAAAAACAGTGGAGAGATGCAACCAGAAAGACAGATGTTTAGTAGTGGAGTTGAAGATGTAAGCAGATACTGTGCTCACTGAGAAATAAAAAGACAAATAACACAGAGCAAAAAAAAAATTTAGTCAAGTTTTCTAAGCAAGTGTAGCTTCTCATGAGGATGGGAATTAGAATCCAGCATCAAATTCTTGATCCTTGTGACAACATAGACTCAAATGCCTTCCTTATAAGTAGGTCCTGTGGAGTACATAACTAAATGAGGGAATAAGAAAGCAAAAGAAAAAAACATACAGTAACAAAACAAAGAGGAAGTGTAAGAGACATAATGACAACTAAAACCAACAAGTTATGTCACTACTGTCTGAAAAAGAACAAATAGAAAACATTAATTATTAGTCACAGTAGCCAAAAAGCTTTATTTTTAAATCTGTGAAGGAGTGAGAACAAAACTGAATACTGGCATCAACACTTTTTCCTGATCAAGCAAAACATATCTCTTTTTTTGTATAAAATTTATTTAGACTTTTAGACTCAGTTGGCTTAAACACAGTATTCTTAGGAAAATAAAAACATCTGATTTACCTTTTTAGTCATAAAATGTAATTTGTATATGAATACAGACTGATTGGTAATGGCTGCAAAAAAAAAAGTCTGTGTGCTAACTCATCGATTTTTTTATAAAGAATTAATTAGGAACTGTAGTTAACTATTTCAGATTCTTTCCAAGGGGAAACTGCTGATATTGTTTGACATGGCTATGCATGGCACCTGCCATCCTTCGTAACTCAGTGCTTTCCATATTTCATAGGAATATAAGATGGGAAGTTCCTTACCTTTCTGTCACTAAATACATTCTCTGCTGACAAAGACAACCCTGTGAGCAGTTTGCTATCATTCAGTTATTATTAGCTTCATTAGACAGCTTCCTTATTCTTTCTTTTAATAGTATTGTCCAGGGAAGCTCTGTAAGTATCATTATGGTAGGTTCACTGCCAATGCTCATGAACAAAGGGAAAAGACAGAAAATATAAACAAAAGCAGTTATCTTTTAACCATATGTGAATTTTTGTCAATGGGTGCCTTGCCATTTGTTTGGGATTTCACCCTCTAATTTCAGAAAGGGGGCGTTCTCACTCATCAGGGCATTTTTCATTCAGAAATCAGAAACATGAGAGCAAGGATTGGAACATTAAGCTAGATTAATATAAAGATTAGAGAGTAGGTTTTGCAAACTGAATCCAAATCTCACCTACCTGAAGCCCACATTCAGAAACTCCTTGGTCCAGAGAGACTTGAAGTTTCCAGATACCTAAATGTTCTCAATAAAACGTCTAGGGCACACCCGGAATTCATTATGTCCTCAAAGGGAATTCCCAAATGGTAGAAATACCATTCTCTTTCTCCCATGTGCTCCAGGTGTTTTTAGAAAAGAAACCTGTTTCTTCTACAAAATTAAAAGGAAAAGTACTGCAACGTTTGTTCTTTAAATGTCCCTATCATTTGACACTTAAATCTCGGGATAACTTGTACCATACCACCCACTTCCCAAGGGAATATATTATCACCTTGTCTCAAATAATTGGAGGGAAATTCTCTCAATTAGTCCTTTTAAACTGTCTCTACTTTGCATATAGAAATTCAAGATGAATTCAAGGACTGAAGAAATCTGAACAGGCTAAGTCCATTCGATTGCTTCCCACAGTAAGTAAAAGTTGCACTAGAAGAAACTACAGAACACACACTCAATTCTCCCTCCGAAGACAGAAAATCAAGTTTGAACACAGCAGTGAATGTTTCACAACAGTAAATAGATTGTATTGGATCTGCCACCTGCCTGCTTTGGGGATTTCTAAAGAGGAGAGTCTAACTTCACAAGAGAATACTCTTACAAATGGAACATAGTGATAGAAAATGGACCAAAGAATTCTCAACATGGCAAAGACATTAATAAATGCTCCTTACCCACATGTTGAAATTACAGGAACTTCTCTTTCCTGATCAATTAACCCTTTTCAAAGCTGTACCACAAAAGAAAGCAATTGTTAGCTACAGTTTTATGAAAAGATAACTCTAGATAGATCATCCCTTTAAAAATCAGGTAATGAGTTGGAGGTGATTTGTAAGATATAAATATGATAGCATTGCCATGTGCCTCATTTAAGCATTTCTGAACACTTTTTAAAACATGAAAAATTTGTTTTCTCAGAAAGCAAGAAGGAAAAGCTAAAAGGTTTTTTAAGTATTTCATTATCTCCTCTTCTGTATCTTGCAAGGTTTTGTGGGGTTTTTTTGGTGTTCAGACTTTGTGACCTGGATTATAAAAAACTGCAGTGTCTCCCATGGACTCTGTGAATTTTCTTTTGTTTTTACCTAAGGATACTCCCTGCCCCTTTTGGAAGTTTCTTGTCCTGAGCAGCAGCTTCCAGCTCATGCTGCAAACATGTCCCTGCTCTGATCACCAGAACAGCTCTCCAGCTGTGCTCAGATAATCCCATGGGGAGGATTCATCCTCTTCTATATCATCCCTGACTTGGTCACCCCTTTACCTTTTTCCTAATGCACAACCTGAGAACAAACAAATCAGACTTAATCTGCCCATAACAGTCCATTGCTCTCAGTATTTTTTGACTTGTAGAAGGAAAGAGAAAGAAATTACTGGAAATGAGACAAATATCCAGTCATTTCAGTATCTTTCATGCTGTGAGCATTTCAGGTCAAGTGAAGAAAAGTCTGCCATACTGTTGTATGCTGTGTGTACTAAGGTCTACATTTGCATCAGTCCCATTGATCAACAGTTTTGAAAGTTTCTCCTAGCTACAGAGAAGACTTTGGTCAGCAGCCTGCTCAGTCTGCATCTCTGTTGAACCATCATGGAATCGTGTAGATTGGAAAGAACCTTGAAAGTTGTCAAGTCAACCATTAACCTAGAATTGTTAATTCTTTCACTAGATCATGTCATGAAGCACCCCATCTACATTACTTTTAAAAACCATCAGGGATGGGGACTTAACCCTGTTGCTACAACCTCCTCTTGGGTAGTGTAGAGAGTAATAAGATCTCACCTCAGCCTCTTTTTTCTCCAAGCTCATATATTTGGGGTTTTTTTCAGTTCAAATTGTACTCATTGTCCACTCATGTAATGCTGGCGGTATGCAGTGTGTTCTAGACAGATCGAGGATGAGATTTTTGGACAGAAGCAGGTATTGGATACATATCCTGGCAGACAAAGTCAGATTCAGTACAGCCCTCTGCCAAACTGTCTGGGAGTTACCCAAAACCAAATTATTAACTGAGCCTGGATTTACACCCAGGCAAAATTATTGCCATCTTCCAGAGGGAGGTGGGAATGATGGCTCACCAAGCAAAATGAGACCCATAAATGGAAGCAAGGACTACGGCAGACAGTGTGAGGATACTTTCATACTTTGTAGTGCTAATGCAGGCCTTCATTGTGCCCACGGGGCAAATTCATACATTCAAAAAAAATGTAGTCTTAACTACTGCTGCCACGCATGTTCCATCTCCCATCGTTTCTTGCCCACTGCTACAGGATGACAAAATCCTGAGTGGGACAGAGCCTGACAGACCATCACAACCCATAAGGCCCCATCCAGAAGCAGCCAGTGGGGCAGCCCCAGCCAGTGAGCACCTCTCTTGGGACAGGCTGAGTCCAGGCAAAGACCGAGGCCTGTGGATGGGGTCAGCTTGTCAGGGCCAATGACCAGGCAGGGCAGGACCATGGGGAGATGGTGTAGGAGATGCCTAACTCGGGGCTGGTATCTCCATGGCACTGAAATAGAGTTGCGGTCCCTGGGCAGAGGGGGCAGGCAGAGACAGTGCCTTTAGGAAGAACAGGAAGAAGTCATCAAATCTAAGCTTCAGCTTCCTGTGACCCTTACTTTTGCCTCAATCCTATCTTTATCTGTGGCCAGGGAGCAAATTCTTACTGTGAAAATGAGCACAAATTCTATGAATCGAGACAAAGTGTGTATGCCAGCACCTCTTTGACATCATGGCAGTCCTGAAGCACTCAGCAAACACCAGAGATGGTAAAATTCAAGAGCGATACCCCAACTTGCACGCTCTGCCTTAATGCTGGGCAACTGACAAATTCAGGAAATGAAAAACACTATCAGCCACTGCTGACAGCAACGTCCTTCCCCAAATTGAAGGATTATTGAAAATCAGCCATAACTTCAGCTGTGGAGAGTTTCAGTTCCCAGACTGTAACCTTAGCCATACTCTTAACCCTCTAATTATAATTAGGCCAATGATACTCTCTTTACAAAACCAAAACCAGAGTTTTAATGCTGCTTCTAATACTCCAAGCAAATAAAAAGACCAGCAATAAACCAGAGTCATAAGGATCCACTTCAAACTCTCATCCTGACTCTAATTTCTGGCAGGAGGTCCCTCTCATCAGTGACATAAAAATAATGTGTTGTTCCCTAATAATCAGTTCCCCTTTCCACCCCAGAGGACCCTACAAATTACCATGACAAAGTCAGCTCTACAAATATTTGTTTTCCAGATGATAACTTGTAAATTCAATCCTAGTTATGTTTAATTAGATATGGCTTCTAAATCCAGTATTATCTCTAAGAAATTTCCTTTTCCATACTTCAGTAAATCTTACATAAGAGAATATACTGTAGTACTGAAGTTTTAGATTTCTACACTCTAAACTCACTCCCAACCCTGAACTTAAATTTAATTATTAGCAGGAGTCCTTTTTAGCATTCTACAATATATTATTAAATAATTTTTAAGTATATTATTTCCTTAATTATTACTATCTTAATATAAGTAAATACTAATAAACACTCTTTTTTAGTGTCTTTGTAAACTATACAAAGTGAAAATCCTAATGCAAAATTTAATTACATGTATGAATTGAAGGAAGCCTGGAAGTAGATGAGAACATTAAACATTAGCCCATCAAAATGTTTGCTTTATCTTCTACTTAGAACACAAAAAAAGAAAGAGATTCCTTTAAGCCCCAAAACCTTAACTATATCTCCAATCCTAACATTAACATCACCACCAGCAATGAAAGCAAATAAAAAGCATGTTGCCATAGAGAATCTTTGCATCTTCCCTAGTTCTTGGAGAATCCACCTGTAAACCGAGAACAGTAAATTTTAGATTCCTGATTCCTAACACTAACCCTAGTGAGTGCAGATGCATAATCTAGCTCCTACATGATAATGCCTGAGCCTTGATCTTTTTCAAAACCTGCAGATTTACAACTCCTTAGTAACAAGATGCAGCAAAGCTCTGGGCTCTTGGGAAGGAATGTGTCAACAAGAGAGAATGCCTCTTAACCAGAAACCTAACCTCCTGAATTTAAAGAAAGTTAGAACCATAACCTCACACATAGCCCACCAGGAGCCCTAACCTTAGTTATAACCCAGTATGTATCCAAACAACAAAATGCACATCCTTTACTAGAATGTATTATCTTGTCATTTGAACTCTTCAGGCCACAGAGAATAGACTATAAACCAGAGCCTTGAATATCCAGTTCCAAACCCTGTATCTGATCATAATCATTTGCAAAGTTAAAAGCACAATGAAAGAGCACATCCAGCCTTCTACCCTGTCATCGCCTGCCTTCTCCTTAACTCTCAGACCAGCAGAATGAAGATATGCTTAGACTCAAGTTTTGAATTCCTGAACCCCAGCTCTAACTCTTGCATCAATTAAATGTATGTAAATAGCAAAGAACACACATAATTTAGAGTTTTCTGCTGTCTTTCACTTACATGACAAAAACCCAAAAAACTCCATTTCTCTTTCTTTCTCCCAAAAATGTAACTCAAAATGCACCTTGAAGCTAACATACATAAACAAGCAATGGTCCTTACTGAACTGTCTGCTTGTGGTCTTGTGGGTCCTAGAAGCTTCACACTCTGACTCTTTCATAAACCATACACTACTTTCAAAGTATTTCCAGCAGGCGAATGTGCAGATTGCAAATTCCCAGAAGATTAATTAAAACAAGCCCTATTATTCTTTGTTCTCTTCCCAGAACACTGCAACACTGCACTAATTTCAAAGTTAAACTCAGTCCAGAGTCCACGTAGTGTTTGGGACCGTTATCCAACAAAAACCAACTCATTAAAATATGCCCTTTTGTCCACATTTATGCTCTTCCTAGTTTGGGGGAACTTGATAACTTAATATTGGTCAAGTTGATAGAAAGAGAGAAGATAATGAAATGAAACATTTCCTTAGCTTATTATTAACTAGAATTCAGTTAAATAGGATTTTTTAAAATCTCTTTTTGACAAAGATTTTTCACCGTTTCTTCCTCTTGACAGTCTACATTGTCAACACCTTATTAGAATCAGCTGGATGGTAAAGAAAAGTGTTTTATATTAATATATTTCAGAGAAAAGTTGCTAGGTACTAAAATCAGCTTCAGCTAATATATAGAGAAATTTATGTTAGTCATGTCTTTAATTTTTAAACATAAATTAATAAATTGTTTTACAACCTCACATAATTTCTCTGCTACAAATCTAAATGTGCTCTTCACTAGAAATGATAAAAGGAGAGACTGATACAAAAACTATTCCATTATTAGGAGTTTAATTTTTGCAACAGCCGCAATGATTCCCGTTTGTGCTAGCATATTTGGTTGCATACTTGATGCAAGTTCTCCACCTAGTGGATTAATTTATAATGCGCTGACGGATCACAATTCCTTGCATATCATAATTTTTATTCCTGTTTCCTTTAAGGAGCAATATCAACTATTTATTTATGCAATAATTGATTAATATTTAAGTTATTTAAAAATTTTTTACAACAGGAAAATCCACAAAGCGACTGAATTATTTATATTAGCTTTGGAAAATATAGAGGCCAAGGAACTATAAAATAAAATACAGCCACTACAATCAAACTGCATCCACAGAAGCATTGTCACAAAACAGATATTTCATACATCTAGGTTTTAGTAGTTGAGCAAAGTTCTATTTTTAGAAAATCCTAAATGCTTCATAAATACTAATAACAATCAAACTTTAGTGCAGGCAACATATCTGTTCATATAGCAGCAGTGAAATAAAAACATACAGATGCCAGAGTTAAGAGGAACAGTTTGAGAAACTTATCATGGGACACACTAACTTCCAAATTGCTTGAAGTTCTTACATGGAGGCTGAGTAGGATTGTGGAATATGCTTTCTGGTCTGTCTCAGCACCTATGTGCACATCATGCAGGAATCTCAGGAAAAGCAGAAGGAACATTGCCATGCAGCAAGCCAAACCAGATTAACACAATCATCTACTCTACTAGAAAGTATGAATCATAATGTTCCTCCCTGTACTTACAAAGAACAGCCTCCTGATAAAAAAAAATTACAAAAGCCAGAAGAACTCTAACAAAATATGCATTTCACATCTCAGACCTAACAAGATTTAAGCTAGCCCCTAGCTCCAGTACCTGTAGTTACCACTGTAGCACACAGAGAAATAAATGTTCTCTTCGGGTAGGTTTGTCCAGAGCCACTTCAGGAGACAAATATCAAAACAGAGGATATGAATTTCACCTCCCTTCTTGCTGCCAACAAGTGTGCTCCCAAAGCAATTGGTGTGATGCACCATGCTCCTTGCATGACACATTACTTAATAATTGCATGGCTGCATTTCAAGTCATCTTCAGTTCACAGTAGTTTTTAGTTGCAACTTGACAGCAAGAGTGGGTTTTCCTGCACTTAAGATGATGAAGCTATAGATAGATTATACTAGACACCCCACATCAGACAAAAGAGATCACACGTCCTGACTTGATACAGATCAACATTACAAACTTTATCTCATATAACACGAGCATCAGAAAGGTGCCTCAACTCACTTGGTGCACTTACCAGAATTCAGTTTGCCAGTATTGGAGATTCTATTCCCTCGAGCTGAAGAAGTTCCAGTATAATCTTTCTTATTGTACCTGCTGACTCCACCGCGGCACCAAGTCTTGCAGACGCAGGTAGACTTTTTTGGGTAACCCAGCTCTCTGACAGCACCCCATCCCACGTGCACACTACACTGCTTGTGTAGCAGCAGCAGACAGATGTCCCTGCAGACAGAAGGGGAAACTGAGTAGGAGACAGCTAAGATCGCAAACAAGCAGCGGTGGAGGAAAGAGACTGAACTGAAATCTTTTCCTGTATGTCAATAACACATAGCCATCAAAAACACTGCATCATAGTTCCTGCCAGGAAGACAGTACTTAAACCAGCACAAAAGAATTCTTATTGCTAGATTAGGCAACTTAAACATAGTATCTGCAGGGTATGACATGAAGTAAGAAAAGATAGGAGAGTTTTCTTGTGATGACGGGACATACACATAATACTGCCTTTTACAGTGCCTGAGTTTCAACGGGGGCACAAACCTTACCACGTGAATTTTGTTGCATTTACTCTTCCTTGGAGAAAATCTAAAATACAGAGATATGTAGCTTGTGAAATCATCCTCTCGTTTTCTTCTCTTTTTTTTTTTCTCCCTGAACTTCCACCAAATTTTGGCCACTCAGAAGCAAGGAGCTTTCACAGCAACTTCATTAAATTTGTTACTATGATTCCAGTTCATGATCAATCACCAAGAGAAGAATCACTTTCTCATTTCTGCAGGTTTTAAAAGCCCAGCAGCTCTTGACTGGGAATAAGCAGGTAAAATTGAAGAATCATCTCCGCAGCTGGAGCCTGGAAAGAGTACAAGCAAAGGCTAGGAGCTAATGGGTCCCAAATGCCTGTACTAAGAAAGGCCCTCAACTTCTCAGCAGTCTTCACTTGTTTTCAAAGCACAAGGGGTAATTATGGTGACCCCTCTTATTGCAGAGGGCAGCTCAGGGAGTTGGAGCTGCCTGACTGCACACTCAGCCAGCATTTGTAACCTAAAACTACCTCCTGGCCTTTACCATCTTCCAGGACTTATTCACATGGTTGATATAAAAGAATATTGTTTAATAACGGTTGCCAAATACCAGGGTGTGGATACCCCAAGCACAATGACAGAGGCAGACTGGACTCAGTAACTAAGTCAGACCATATGAGCAATCTGGTTGAAGCAGGAGGGCAAAATTCATAACCCCTCTTCTCCATTCTCTTGCTTGGGAATATGGCTTCTGCTCTTCAGTTGTAGCTATGCTGGCCTTTTGCCAACATACTGCTTTTAAGTTTTTCTTCTTCAGTGTCAGTAGTTTACTTATTTCAGCTGCTACTCCCGCTTATAAGTTCCCTTTATTTCTTCCTGAAAATCAATAAATACTGCTGCCCTTCAGAGGCAGGGAGAGACTGAGTAATGATGTTCCCTGCTTCCTAGCTTCCTTCCACAGAGATTGCGACAAGGTTTCTGGTAATGAGCTAGAAAACCTCTACAATATTCCTCTAACCTGTTGTCCACAAAGGACACATTTCACATCCTCTATATATGTATTCAACTGAGTCCTAAATCTTCATAGTCTGACTGAAATCTGAATTAAAATGGACTTTAAATCCCTTTCTAAAATGCAAATAAACCAGAAGGAGAAAAAGATATCCTCAGGCAGTAGAAAAAATACCCTTAATCAAAGAGCATGCCTTGATTTTTATACTTGCTCACACAAGCATGGCTTTGTTATCTCTTGATACTGAGAAATCAGTCCTTTATAAGGATGCTACAGTGCTACAAGACACTGTTTCAAGAGTAAGAACTAATGGAAGTACACAGTTTGGGGGCATTTTATTAAATTCCCAAGTGGTTTTGCATGATGTTTTCAGTGTGCCAGCACTGCAAACTGAAGGAATCAAAATGAAGTTTGGGAGCTCTTATGCTGTCAAATTCCATCTTACTTACCACTTACTGCTTCGGTGCTAGGATTGGAGCAAATTTTAAAATAAACTCCTATAGGAAGAAATACTTGTCATGACAAAAAACACTTGTCTGAATTCTTCTGTCAAATTATGCAAAAAAGACTCATCATGAATTAGAAAATGCAGATGACACACACTGATTGATATTTCCAGAAGTGATACAGGTGATTAATAGAAATACTTCTAACTAAGTATGTACTTAAGCATTGTTAGTCAGGCTTGCAACTACTACACTAGAGCATTTACTTTACTTTAGAATAAGGTCATAACTATCTAAAATTCACACTATTATCAATGCAGTTGCCTTTTGAGTTGTTTCTTTTTTCCACAGTTGAATTAAAGTGGCATCTGGTTTTGAATTTGGGTGCTTGGCATTTTTTTAATTGCAGTTCATGAGAGGATTCCTTAAAAAAACATGTGTTATTACACAGCTAACTGTTAGAAAACATATATTCATATATCCACAGCTGAAGGCAATTTTCTGCAGACTGCCACCATGCAGCTACAGGGAGAGAGTGAACATTTCTTCATTATATCATGATTATAATTAGGGTCATACTGGACACAGAATAAGTATCCCTTGAGACTGGAGAGTGATTACAATTTTTTTTTCTAAAGATTATAAATGTAAAACATCTTAAGTAGTTCCTTTTTTATCTGCTGTACATGGACAAAATCTGTTGCAGTGCTCTTTAATGAATTTACCATTTACTAAGTATTTGAAAGATTCTATTTGAAAGATTTGAATGCTTTTCAGATTCATCACTTGTTTGTTGGCAAGGGTAACATTCAGAGTTATGATTGTGGCTATTGTGGGAGACATGTATTCTGTTTACATGCATACGACTCTGTTTTTTTCCTCTCATCTGTACCATAGTCCCTCACTGGAGACAAGTTTCACAGTAGTACTGGAACTTTCAGCTTTTAGATTCATCACTTGCTACCTGCTAAAATAAAGCCAGAACACAAAGAAGTTGATTCCATGCTGCCCCCACAAAAAACTGTGACTCTGTGTGTGGTTCATGGAGCTACCTACTGCCTGAAGGAGCTCTCTAAATTGTTCTCTGAAGAACAATTGACTACAGAGAGAACTTGGAAGTGATGATGGTCCTAGGTAAAAAAAAAATTAGATACTTTCAGAAAGATTTTTATGTTAATTAGGATAGCCTCAAGGAAGTAACTAAACATTTCTATCTGCAAGACTGAGGTCATATTCCTTATGAAAGCTGCAATGGAAAGCTTAATTGGCCAAAGGGGTGGTTGATGCTGTCATGACATTAAGATTGTGATATGCAGATTTTTTGGATGCTCTTACCATTCACAGTTGCAGTCTTGGAGTTAAGCAAAATGAATTGCCATCCTGCCCTTTGAATTGGCTCTTCAAATCCTTGTGTTTTCGTGCCTCCCTAAGATAGGAAGAGATTAAGGATGACTGACAGCCAAAAAAAAAATGCAGCCACATGTATGTTAATCTTGCCATCTTTTCTGTGGGATTTGGAAGGAGAGGGATATTTATAACTGTTTCTTTGTGATGACTTTGGACTAATCACTGATTTCTGAGCACCCTAGAAAACATTTCTAACGGCCTGTGACAGAAAAATCATTCTTTCGAGACAACTAATCTCTCCATTCATATCATTCATATGAAAGGAATTCTACACCCTCAATATTGGCCAGGTCTTGAGCCTCAGGCCAGAAAAAGACTGAGAGACTCTGATAAATATTTCCTTTATCACAGTCCTATCTGAATTAATTTAATGTAACATTTGAAATTAAATCAGTGTACTTCTGCATGTTGGAAAACTTGGGGTTAAGAGCTGCAAATGTGGTTTTTTGACCTTAAACACAACCAAAGTTATATCTGAAGGCCTTCTTAATTGAGAAGGGCTCAAAATCTTGACTTGTATAATCTGGCTATGCAGTTTATTAATTCAAAGACATTGAACTGGTTTCCAGGAGCTAAGATCCAAGGGAGGTTTTTTTAATGACACATTAAGCTCCATTCATAAAAAAAAAAAATTCTCTAACATTTGTTCTATTTATGCATTTTCAAAATCATTAGGTCCCACTTTTCTAGAGTTTAGACTCAATGATTCCCTCTGCATCTGAAACAGACCCTTGTCTTTGCCTATTCAATCCAATGTTAAATATCAGACTGGAAAGATAATCTGCCACATGTCCATAACCACCATAATTTGTTGGTGGGGGCTTTTTTTTTTTTGTTAAGATGGCCATATTGGATACCATGACAACATATCCTGGACAAGAATGACAGGGCTTACAGGGAACATAAATGAATGCACTTTTTCACTTACAACTAAGTGAAGTTCAATTTTTCACTTTATTAATATTTTACATACATAAAGATCCTTTTGTCCTAATGGATTCCAAAGCAAACCATTAAAAAAGAATAGGAGTGATTTAGATATTGCTCTCCATAATTGGATTATATGTTCCTTGCTTCTGTGTTAAATTACTGCAGCATTTCAGCCTACAGATGACCAAAGTCTCTGATTTCTCAGCTGAGAAACAGCCTTTTCTTTGAGTAACAGGCTTGTAATTGTAGCACAGAATTTGTCAAAAGATCCATTCTATCCTCTGCTGAATTAAACTCATAAAAGATGCAAGAACACATTTGTGCTTCTGATAGTGACAGTACTGGCGCTGCAGATGTCACTGTTGCTGTCACTTTGCCCCACATAACTCAGGCAATCTTGGGTATCTTTCCAGAAATGAGCACAAAGCCCGATTCTGTCCTTCCCTTTTAAACGTGGTCTTTATAGCACATGGAATTACAACAAGCAGGAAAAGGAAGATGCCATTTGGAGAGCAATTCACAATTAATTTATATTTTAGATGTCTGAATAATGATTTCAGTAAGATATTTGTCATTAATTTGGCCCTTTGGGGCTAAGCTCCTCTAGGTCTGTGGCAATGGAATATGTTTCTAAGCCAGTGGGCTCAGTGTGAAGTGCTGACTGGTGCAGAAGGAGGATTTTTGGAAAAAAAAAAGACAATAATCAATTACATTTTAGAAGTCATATGTCATGAGCGCTTAGTGCAATGGCACCATCGCTTCTGAAGGGAAGATAAATTATACTTAAAGACACTATCTCTTTCAGGATTGGTACACAAAGGGGGAGGTAAAAGGAGTAATTGAAAGACTGCAGAGGTCATTTTTTGCTTGTTTTTTTTGGGAAATTAACAGGCAAGACAGGTACTTCCATAAGCTGAGTATGGGAGTTCTTACATTCCTCAAGTAAATTGATTTCTCATTTTAAAACTGCCTCCCGTGGTATTTAAATGGCCTGGCAGGAGAAGTTGAACTGTTAAGAATCTCACTTATTGGATGCGTATTTCTCTAGCAGAATTTCCTGGTGAAGATGTAGTTACTCACAAGTATGATATAATGAATAGTTGAAAGATTTCTGTATTGACTCATACATCTGCTCAAGAAATATTTCAGACAAGTCTTTGGGTGTTATTTAGAGGGAAATGGCATGGAAATACAGCAAAAATCCATTCTCACAGTATAAAATATTAAATTACTTACAGAAAGGGGCTTAGAAAAATGGAAATGAACTGCAGCAACCAAAAGAAAAGGGAGAATTTGGAAAACCTAAATTGACATTCTGATCCAAGAAAACATGAAGAAAATTTCGTACAGTGGAAAATCTGGTAACAATCAGCAACCAAAGCCAGAATAATTCAAATAAGATTTTTAAATCTCAACTCATTGAAATGGACAGATAAGTAAGCTTCAACCAGTTTGGCTTATCATAAGGAAAGTGGGATTTGACTAGGGTATCCTGGATAATTAAAAAAAAAAGCATAATTCTTTTTTTGGGACCATGGGCTGGGATACAGGATTAGAGTAGTTAGTAACCAAGACACCATGCAGAGGAATAACAAATGAACAGACACAGAGCAGATAACATTGGCACCTAAGAATTGTGAATAAATTAGAATTACTAATTTAGCCAGAAAGAGAAAACTAAAAAGTGAGATTTTGTGGGATGTTGGGCCCATGGGCAGACAGTTTTCTACAGATATGCCCTAGAAGGTTTAGAGTAAAGAAAAAGCATGCTCGATTGTTGGCTAACATAAGTAAGAAATTTCACAGGAAAATCTTGTTTTAATTAAGCATAAAGGCCACCGAGTTAGTGATTAATTGTTGCAATACTCCTGAAATTATAAACCTAGCGCAGTACTACAGTATAGTAAATAATGTGGCTGCAATTCAGCAGCTTGGTATCAAAACCAGCCTTGCCAAGACTGCAGAATATGTTTGTTATTGGGTTGGTATTTGTGGATATCATCACATCCCTATAATTCAGGCAGACTGAAGAAGAAAGAAAATTAGTTGCCTCCCCAGAGCTGGTCCCTAATGTGGCATTTTGGACATGTAGACCTTGTTCTTGAGAATTTAACAGCAGTATTTTGGAGGAACTTCACTGCTCAATGACTCCAGAACAGGAAAAAAAGCTCTATTTTTAAAAGATTATATTTTTATTTTTAAAAAGAGAAGACTGATGGTGATGAAGATTTCCAATTGCAGATGAGACTCAGCATGCATGGGAGGAATCTATCCTGTAAAAGACAGAATTTGTCTTTGATTAGCCAACGCAGAATAGCTGCCGTGAATCAGAATTTGATAGTAAATTCAGAAAAAAGTTGCTAATATAGCTACATCCCATGTATGGGGAATATTTACATAGACAATCACAAACTCTGAGGATGTTGTTTATATAAACATCATAAAGGAACATAACATCCATCTCTGGGATAATATTCTACAGCAGCATAGGAATATGTCTGACTGAAGAAGTGAGCAATCTTCAGTTATCCAAACACTGTCAAAACATCATTGCAAACTTGGATCAATTATATACAGTTTTGGTCATTCCAGCTAGGGAGTCACAGTATATGACATAGTAATATATACCCTTCTGCACATGCTATTGGCTGCAAAGGTACCCACTTTCTACTGAGCTACATAGTTTGTTTATTATAGATCCAACATGCTGCTCTACCACCATTACTGCCATGTGGGAGCTCCTTGGTCTTTCTTGAAACTGGTAATACTTCCATATTACAAGACAGTGCTAACCAGAATTTTTACCAATACAACAGCACATCTATGGTAGAACAGTACACTCAAGTAACTAGCTGATGTCCCAGTTCTTAAGGCAAGTTTCCATCATATGGTCAAAATAAATTTGGAGTCTATATCCTAAAAACATCCTGCTTAAAATGAAATTTTGCAGCTATAGAAGCTGGCTGTGACAAGCTTCTTTGCTATTTCTACATTATTTAACCAAGAAGATGTGACTGGGAGAATGGTAAAAGTGACCTTGAAACTTCTTTGTGCATAGTAAAAGTAAATTTTGTAATGTACACCTCCTGATTAACATAGACTATTGCAAAAGAAACATTGACTTCAATAACCTGTGCTAGTCTAAATTGTTTATTTTGACAGTCACTCAAAAAAATGATGCTTCAGCCATGACTGCTGACCTTCCTCAAGGTTTCTTCCAAATTAGTCAGACTCTCCAAATACCTAGAAGAAACACAATGTCAAAACAGCGAACTTCAGAATAACTGTCAGCATGTATGACTAAATTAAATTAACCTGAACCAAAGATTAAACATCATTGTTTTGAAATGCATATCTTTGTAGTTGTTGGGGGAATTGCACCAAGATAACCTTGATCTCTGTGTATTTGGGGAGAAGGACACAAAGACTCCTTAAAACCACTGGTTATCAGCCAGTGTTGGCCCAAGGAAACAACTTTGAGCCAATACTGTGTTAAATGAAACATCAATTGTTTCAGATTTATCCAAGATATTGACAATGTTGGATACAATGGTTAACTGTAAATCTTTGATTGTTTGGAGAAGGAAGCTCAACATAGGTATTTAAATGTAGTAGCATTCTGGAGGTTTTTAATGGTTATCTCAGATTTTCTCTCTGCAGGAAGAGCATCCAAATAATGATATGGTAGTCTGTAGGAAACAGCTCCAATTTAGAGTTTAAAAGCTAATAATATTATTCAGAGCAGTTTCATTGCTAATAATTAAAGAATAACCACCCCTGAAGAATAAACTACAGGGGCTACTATTGCTATTTACAGAAGCTAAGCCTTGAAAGATTTTACATAGCTATTAATCATACATACGATCATCTCAAACATCTAAGCTTCCTCAAGGGAGTTGGACTTGCACTGCTTAGCCCCAAGTTAGTTAGACTTGCACTGCTTAGCCCCAAGTTAGTTATACAAACTTCAACTGTCCATTTCTCATCTCTTTTAATTCAAGTTCCTGGCAGAATATCTGTGAGAGTATACATGTGCTCCTATACACACAAATTTAGAAATTATTTAACTGAAAATAGAAGTCATCTCAAATTAAAAAAAAACCACCAATACCTAGAACAGTTTGTTAGTTCTGAGACAGACACCACTGTTTAGTATACGCAAAGCCAAGGCTGGACTTTTTCCCCCCTTGATATTCAGATAGGCTTATTGCAATTTAAACACTCAATTATTCCCCCTTTGGAGATCCAGAATCACTCTAGATGCCAGGAAAAGTACTTGAGCCAAAATGCATCTTTGGTGAGGTGTTATGCTGCTCTAAGCAGTAGACTGTTCCAACTTTTATAATCTATGATTCTGTTGTTAGATTACAGACAATGCTTAAACCTTTGAGACCTGTGAGGTTTTGAGGATAATTTCAATTTAGCCAAAAAAATAAGCTATCAAGTGGTTTCTCAGTGGAGGCCACTATCACAAACTCTTGCACAGGCTATTCTTAACCTTACTGGAGCAATTGCAGCTCAAGGAAATGTCTGTATGTCACTGCAATCCATGCAGATAAAGGAGCTAAATTATTCTTTTCCATATTTTAAATCTTGGCAAAGCCTGCTACTTAGAGGAAGACTAAGATGGAACGGACCACACTCTGAATCCAGTAGCTCATCTTTTCTGTGGTTACTAGCAACTCTCTGGAAAAGGACTTCATTCTTAGGTTAGCAATTTTTTTGCTAGCCTAAATGATTCTTTCTTACCCTGCACTTCTCAATGATAAGTACGATACAGTACCAAACTTCCACTGCTCTCCCACAAGTTTGTCTTGAGGAAAAAAGGACTCAAACTCAAATTGAGTTTTGTCCAGCCTTGGATGATGATTTCAGGAGTCTCATTACCTTTTCTCTCCAGTGTTTCTATAGGTAGTTTTCTATGAGGAATTATGTTTTCTCCTGTACTGCCTTGCTTTCAGCAATGACTCTCTAGTCCTTATCAGGTGCAAAGACTTTTACTGTTTGACAAAGAAATCTAAACTGTTCAACTCAGATCTAAAATCTGGTCTTGTTTCAGTGCCTAGGGGAAATTTTTTAGGGGCTTACCTGATTTACCTTATTAAATTCAGATTCTTAGTCAGTAGTCCAAGTTCAAGATATGCCAAATACACTCTGAGACAAACTGTAACCAAAATCCAAAGTCACCAGGCTGATCATTCATAGAATGTATTCATTTGGAAAGAAATTTGAAAGGTCATCTAATCCAGCTCCCCAGCAAGGACATCTTGAAGTAGATTAGGTTGCATGGGGTAATACTGAAAATTGTTCTAAAGTAGTATTAAAAAAAAGTCAGAGACAGGATACAAAGAAATATCTGATATAATTAACTGGTTGTTTTCAAAAGAGCATGATAAGGAATAAATACTTTCTTCTGACAGAACAGATTTTCTCATAAATAAAGGTCCTACTCATGACAAAATTATGTCAGGAAGTCTTTACTGAAGACAGCTGTATTTATTTCTTGGAAAGCATAGTTGCTGTTTTAACAATAACATCTAGTGCTTCATGCATATAATTTGAAGTGGGCTTGGGGAATGATGAGTATATTTCTCTTTGTCCCAATTTTTAAAAAACTTAACTTATGAAATAATGTCATCACTCCCATCTACTCACAATATACAAGATGTGTATTTCCAAAGTGTTTTAATGCATGTATTTTGTGTCTTTCAGTATCAGGAAGGCTGAAAGAACTGGGGCTGTTCAGCATGGAGAACAGAAGGCTGTGGGGAAAAAAACTCAAAGCAGCCTATCAGTACCTGAAGAGAGCCTACAGGAAAGCTGGGGAGGGACTACTTGTCAGAGCATGTAGTGACAGGACAAGGGACAATAGTTTGAAGCTAGAGCAGAGTAGGTGTAGGTTAGGCATTAGGAAAGTTTTTCACCATGAGGGTGGTGAGGCACTGGAACAGGTTGCCCAGAGAAGTGGTGGAGGCCCCATCCTTGGAGACATTCAAGGCCAGGCTTGATTCTAAGCAGCCCGATCTAGTGCAGAGCATCCCTGTTCACTGCAGGGGGACTGGACCAGAGGTACTTTGAAGGTTCCTTCCAACCCTTTGATTGCAAGATTCAGTCAGAAGTGCTTTGAATCCTTTCCAGTACGCACTTTTTTTTTCACATTGACCCTAAAAATTAAGTAGCATGTACCTGTGTCACAGCTTTCTTTGGACAAATATAATTTGTCTTTATTAAATACAATATTAATAATTTTCATTTGGAATAAATAAACATAACAGGTAATGGCTTTTTCTCCTCACAGCACTGCACAAGAGTTTAATTCCTTGCCTCATTTTTTCCTGTTCTATAGACAGGATTAACAGAACTTCAGTTCTGGTCAAGATAATTACTTTGAAATAAGACTTGGCAAAGTGGAATTTCTTACTGGTTGATTTCTCAGTTCCAGTCTACTTCTATCTAAAACTGAGCCAGAGCACACACATTACTAACCATCAGCTAGGCCTCTATAATTCTCTTTGACAAAAAAGAGTCAAAGTCCAATTTAAATACAAAAAAATGCGTGGAATTTACTGACCTTAGAACATAAGGTCAAACATCTGCTTTCTCCAACCTGCTTGATCTTTATCTCAGGTGCAGGATAAAATGTTTGCATGTTTTAAGAGATGCTCATAAAACCTAGCTTTTGTAAGATGAACTACTGAACTATCCCAAACAATGGGACAGTCCTATGTTCTGAACTGACTTCTGTAACACAAAATAAATACTCTTGTTGCAAATGCAGCAGAATTTTTATGTGAGAAAGAACAAGGAAATAGTATTTTCATATTTTAAATACAAACTACTGGCAGAAAATCCAACATTCTAAGATGAAATCTTAAAAAAATGAGCCACAGGGTGCATGGAATATTCAGCAAACACATCCAGTTCATGCCCAAAAAAGTCCCAATTACAATTTTTCTTTCGAGTGGAAAGAGAAGCAGGCTTATTTCAGACAAATTAGGGATGAATATACTAGGTAATGTTAACAAGCTTGCAAATCTGTGGAAATCGGTCTATTTATCTAACTAATCTGTTCTTATCTTTTTCTCTTCTCTCCTTTGCACCTCCCTATCCCTCCTTTCTCCTCTCTTCCTCCTTTCAATGTCTATGAAATAAACATTTTATTTTACACATGACATCATGCTTCTTAAACTAGATGATATTTCCTTAATTTTCCTTGGACATAAATACCATAACTGTCATAACCCATTTTGTCAACTTTAATTTATTTTTTGGCCCCATAAACTAAATGCAGGTCATTCTGGAGAAAATACAAATCAGACTGAGAAACTTGCCAGGAAAAAAAAAATATTGACAAGGAATAGACTGCACGATTGTCAACATACCACAGGGAAGCAAGTCGTAAGGTGATGAGTGCTATAAATTGCGAGCATTTTCTAAGCTAAGTAATAATGGCATCATGAAGGGTGTGACAATTGAACAAGCTTCACTGCTAAAAAGCATGGCATTACTTACAGTGGCTAGGTATACCATCTAAATTTAATCCAGATGTGACACAACCCTTCTTTCTATTCACAGACTAGGAAAAGAACTGCAAAATCCCTCTAAGTATGGAAGGTAACTATATAACTATAAAGGAAGAGACTCTCCATCAAAGACAAATCTGATTAAAAAAATTAAACTGGATCCTGGAGCCAGTAGAATTACTTTCCTCCTACAGTTATTACCATGAAAGATAAGACAGAATCCTTGACATCCAGAATTTTGTACTGCTTGGCATTTCATGATCACAGTAACAAGATTTTCTGTATAAACATGTAAAAATCGAACACCTGATAATTTGCCAACTGAAATGAATGCCAGCTGACAGGATGGGAGGGAAAGGGGGGTTACCCCATTATAGCTCAACCCCATGTGGTGTTTTTTGCCTTTTTAGGATGTATTGTTTACCTTCTCAGCCATGTATGAATGGCTGACAGATGATACAGGAATCTTTATGAAGAGGAAAAATATTAACACTTGATCACCTTCTGATCTGTGGAATTAAAGATGCCCAAGCTTACAATGCAAAGTTACAATGGCACAGCTCATGTGGGCAGTTAACAGCTTTGGTGCAACTTTCAAAGCCTGAAAACAAGTGAGAGAAAATGTGCTGAGACAACCTTAAAAAGGCTGCAGTCCTGAAATGGACTTGATGAAATGAAGTAAAACACATACAGAAAGAAGCATGTGCTGCCCTCTGCCTCAGCAACAGGTGAATACAATGCATATATTTTGGTTAAAGTTAAGCAACTTCAAAAATACTTAAGAAAGAGGCCATCTAGTGAAATGCACAGTGAACAAGGATTTATAAGCCTCTGGTTTCATACCATTAGGTTCACTAGCATTTAAATAATTTCAATAACAATTCAGTTTTTACATCATTTTACCTAATTATTAGGCATTGCTATTATACATTTTTTTGCCTGAAACATAGAGTAGGTTAGCTGTTAATATCTCAAGGTAAAAAGCTTCTTTTAAAGTTGTCTGACTTCTTGCTATGAGTAAGCAGGAAGTCTTTGTTATTTTTACTTCCTGTGAAGCAAGCCTTCATTTACTTTCCACTTTCTCTTTATTAGACCACTGTCAAAACAATTTCTAAGAGATCTGAAGAAAATTAAGAAAAGTTATGCCTCTAAAGTAAAAAAAAAAATTAAGTTTGCCGTTGTCACTATAATTTGCCTTATGTACAAATTATTCAATGCTTCTGGGAATAAAAAAAAAAAAAGGATATTTTTCAAGTTGCTTTGTTAGCCATTTCAAGGTTATTTCAAGGTTCCTTTTGTTTTCCCAGTTTTTAACGGGAAAAATGTATTACAATTTATCACATGCTGTTTTATCAAACTGTTCATTTTTATAACAGGTCAGAAAAAAACAAGTCTGTTTGCAAAGAAAAACGGAGTGTAATGGTGTCAATTGCAAAGGCCACTAGGAAACAAACTGGGATAAAACAGAGATCATAAGTATTTCCAAGGGTGCAAAAACCTGAAATATAAATACAACCTGCAAACTGAAGAACTGTACATTTACTGTGTATTGGCTTGACCATGTAGTCTCAAATTGTACTTTGGAGAAAACAAATGTTATTAAAACAGATTTTCCTATACCCCCAAAATTATTTGTCAATGTAATTGATCTGATGTAAAACATTAAATAACTCTGGAGATAGAAGAAATACAGCATCTTTCAGGAGGCATAACTTTCATGTTTAGTTCTTATCCAACACTAAACTAATCACTACTCCAAACCAAGGCTTGAAATAAGAAACCCACTTACAAACTTTTTTCACCAGAACAAAAGCAACACGAAAGCTTGGCTTATGTCTTTTAAAAATACTGAAAAAAATCTCTACTATTGAAAACAAAATAGAAGCTACAGAAATCATGGAGAAACAACTTCCATGCATACGTTCCAACTGTGAGATGAAATCCTAACCAAAACTGCCCTGAACTAGGACTCTCAGAGCCCAAGCCACCCTCCCAGGCATCCTTCCCCCTGCCTAACCAGCCGGGGGGCCAGCAGGCCCCCCAGCTTTTCTCCTCCCACCATATTCCCTTGGGATGTGCAGCAGCAACTCACCAGTGACATCCTGGAGTGGCGACACTGTGAGGAGCATCCCTCAGGCCCCTGGGGGGGCAAATGGTAGCTGCTGCCCTTCCCTGAGGCTGAGAAATAGGAGAATGGACAGAGGAGGCAAAGTGGGAACAGCTGGAGAGGGAGGAGTCTCCAATGGAGCTCAGGTGCTCTGTGACATGGGGAGGAAAGGGGTGGAAAAAGGTTGGTAGAAGGGGGACCAGAGGCAGGGGGGAAGGGGAGCAGCAGGGAAAGAGGAGTACATGGAACCTGTTGCGAAGCAAACTGGAGGCAAAAATGAAAGGCCATGGTTCTGTTGGAGCCAGCCCAGAGGAGGCCATTGGGATGATCCAAAGTATGGAGACACTCAAGGACAGGCTGAGGGAGTTGGGGCTGTTCAGACTGGATAAGAGAAGGCTGCAGAGAGACCTTGCTGTCTCCCAGTACCTGAAGGGACCTACGAGGAAGATGGGGAGGAACTGTTTCCAAGGGTATGGAGTGATAGGACAAGGACCTAAAGTAGAGCAGGGCAGGTTTAGGTTAGACATTAGAAAAAAGATCTTCCCCGTTAGAGTGGTGAGGCTCCATCCCTGGAGACATTCAAGGCCAGGTTTGCTGAGGCTCTGAGCATCCTGATCTAGTACAGCATGTCTCTCCTCACTGCAGGGGATTGGACTAGATGACCTTCGAAGTTCTCTTCCAACTCAACACACTCTATAACTCTAAATTACAGTACAGCACAAATTAATACTTAAATGTGATTGCACCCAAAAGTTTTGCTAGGATTTTGCTTTTGTTCTTCTGTTTTTATGAAAAATTCCTGCCTAATGCTTTACTGTGCTATGTATCTAGAGGTTTGGATGCCTCCACGGCTCTTTCCTTTTAGTGGTTAGGATCCTGCAAAACCTAAGACTTCACTATAAATCCAAAGGGTGTTGGCATAGAGACAAATCACAGAAATTTATGGAAAAACAAGTAATATAGAAAAAGGAACAAACTCTGGTTTTCTCAAGTGTACCAAGTTTGCCAGGGTAAAGTCATCTTGGAGAAATACTTCATCATATTTCTAAGGAGTACGTTACATAAAATCACCAACAGATAATATGTATTAAAGATAACATTAACAAAAAAACCCCAAAAGCAAAGCAAGTTTCTGCAAGCTTTATGATTAAGTACTGAACAACAACTCTCCTTTTGTATCTCCTGGCTGACCAGGAGAGGTCTGGCTCTCTCTTCACTGGGCAGCTGCTAATCCAAGCCCAGCAGCCACCAAGTCAGCCTGTGAGACACAGCCCTGCTGCATGGGTCATCTGCAAGGTGGTTACTCTGCCTAACCAAGCTGACAGAGCAGAAACAGGTAGGGGCGTCTTCTCCCTGCGCTTTCGGTTACATCAGCAGGCTGCTAGATGGCTAAGCAGCAATGTTAGAGACACCTCATATTTCACTGGAGATTCTGCAGTCTGTGTTATCTCCATCAACAGTCTGCACCTTTACCAAATGGAAATTCCCTTTTCTCAACATAAGATCGTTTGAGTTGACAGGGAGCAAAAAGAACCTCCAGTTCCAACTCCCCTCTGCCACGGGCAGGGACAGTTCTCACTAGACCAAGTTGATCAAAGCTCCTTCCAGTCTGGACACGAACACTTTGAGGGGTGGGACACCCACAACTCCTCTGGGCAACCTGTTTTGTGTCTCACTACCCTCAGAGTGAAAAATTTCTTCCTGTTCTCTAATCTAAAACTACCATTACCACTCATCCTGACTACAAACCCTCATAAAAAGTCCTTTTCTGGCTTTCATCTAGGCTCATTTCATATACTGGAAACCTGCTAGAAGGTCTCCTTGGAGCTTTTTCCAATTCTCTTAGTCTGTCTTTACAGGTGAGGTGCTCCAGCCCTCTGATCACTTTTGTGGCCCCCACTTTGGACTCAGTCCAAGACGACCCTGTCTCCTTCTGTTGGGGACACCAGAGCTGGACACAGTTCTCCAGGTGGGGTCTCATGAGAACAAAGCAGAGGGGCAGAATTAGATTCAATCATGTCTGGCCCATTTTGCTTGCGTCAAACCTTAAGTATAGAGGATCACTTCTTCTGGAAATTAAGAGACTAAATCCTACCAGTGAGATAAATACCCTGGAGACTCATTACCCAGGGATGCTGAAGACAGATTGCCAAGCCTTGATAAGCCTTCAGAGTGTGATTCAACCATGTAGGAATCCCTCATACTACCAGTGGAGACATGAAGCATGTAATGAGTGATCACTCTGGAGAAAAAGGTGAAGGACACACTACCCCACACAGTTCTGCTTAATTTTCCCTCATACAGCCAAGGGAGAGGATGCTGAGTCTGCATGACTGCTGTAACAGGATGGGCTTTAGCCTTCACAACCATGGGACCCTACTGGTCAGAGGTGGGCTCCTTCTGGCAAAGCTTGCAAAAGTATGCAAAAGCATGTCAAAGCACGCAAAAGTAAGTAGCTATGGGACAAGAATCGATTTGCCTGGAAGCTAATATGGAAAAAATAAAGCTTAGCCTGATTCAGCAGCTGACTTGCTGCCAGGAGGACGGGTTTAGGAGCAGGTTCGTGGGGGCTGAACTGTCCCACCTCTAGCAGCAGCAACCTTGGATGAGAGCTTATCTTCTTACCACCCGGTTTCCTGAAGCTTTGTTTCCTGTGGTTGAGAACACACCAATCCATGAGAACAGAGTGAATGCCAGGTGAACTTCCTACCTGTAGAGGGAGCGCTTAGAAAGACTTGTTTCAAGTGTGAATTTTTGATTGGGTTTGACAACAGACCCCTGCTGCATCTTTTCCTTCAGCCAAGGCATTCCATCTACATGCCAATTTCCATGATCATTATTAGGACAGAGAACGGAACCCCTACATACATAGACATATGAAAGCAAAAAGGGTAGAGAAATTGCAAAAAACTTGGTTTTCTGCAAGAATTCACTCTGGATAGAAATTGTTAATGAATGAAAACTAAATATTTTAAAAATTAACTAACAAAACTTCACTTCTTTTACATATAAGGATGGGAAAGTGGCTTTCTTCTGTGACTTCTGATGACAAAATGTCTGCATTTCCAAGACAGCCAGGGCTTTAGATTTGCTCAAATACTGGCTGAGGAAGGCTGAGCCACACAATATGATTGGCTTAAAAAAGAAAAAAATATTTGAATGAATACAGCTCAGCAGCCTGCAGCAAATAAGTGGTAGACAAGATGAATTTTTCAAGAGTAACGGTTAAAAGAATTCTAATTCCTCCTCTGACAAAGCTACATGATATGAAAGAAAAAAAATGTATGCGACAGCTGTAACAAGGCTGTCAAGAAGGCTTTTGATATTCACTTCCTTACAGTCAAGAAACATGCAAGGAAAAAAATCAGTACGGATGAAGAAAACCATTTTAAATACTTTTTAAACCGAGAGAAAACTTTCATATGTTTTTTTACAGTGCTGTGGTCTGCCCAGGTAACACCTATTTTCATTAATAACCTAGGTAATAAAATGTGTGTGACAGAATAGAAATTAAAAAATCAAGTCAGTTTGATGAACTGAATGGCCCTGATCAAAGTTAGTGAAATTTAGCAACAGGCAAACCAGTGCTTGATAAGAAGATACAAGATGTATGGATACATTTGAGTAGCAACTGTATAGAAGAGGAATCAAGGATGAGAAAGAAAATTCAGACACTGATGGAAAAAAAAAAAACAAATCCAAACAACAGTAAAAGTAATCATAGAGCATCAAGATCAGAGACACACAATTTTGATAGAGGTGACATGGGCAGTGGCTATGGACATGTGAGAATTGCTATTTTGGATACCACACTTTACAAATAAGATTGAGAAGTTGAGAGAATTACAGATGAGAGAAAAATGAGGAGACAAATGACTGATAAAGGAACATTGAAAACATTTTTTCCATGGAAAAGTCAGGTCTAACTTGATAATACATAATGGAGCTCCTTTCCCTTAATATCTGTCATTTCTTTTGTCTGTTCACAGGGAAGAGGAAATAAAGAAAATAAGCCTATTTTGGGGTTATAGGGAAATCTGATAGAGAAGTCATTAAATATGGAAACAGAATTTGATATACAGCATAATCAGCTTTCTTGAAGGTTTTTATGAGTTAGATTCACACCAATCAGACGCAACCTAAGTCAGTGTTGTCCAGGTTGTTGATTTGACACACCACAAATAAAAAGTCTTCATACATTTAAAAAGCTACCAGACTGGTGCAGCCAGGAAGGCAGACCTGTGAGTTCATCTGAAAAAATTTACAATGGCTCTTCAGCACTACCAACTACTCAGTCAACAAACAGCTGAGCTGAAGGGCATCACCAACCTTAACACCTGACAGGAGATGAGTTCTACCACATTCCAGTCTGAAGTAACCACCTTGGCATGGAACTAACCTGTGAGCCAAGCTACTCTGACTGCTGCAGGGCCAAAGTACAGGGGTACAGGGGCCAATTTGTGAGGCAGCATAAGCTAAGGTAGACCTTGAAGTTTCTTCCAACTCACCAGCCCCATGTGAACTCTAAGCAAAAAGTCCTAATCAGCAGCTGTGAATTTAGGCTGCCTTCTTGGCTCGTTGCTTCCAGTCTGCTGAACAAAATCAGGAGAAAAAACCTCTTCTGAGCCAGAAATCAAAAGGCAATGAAAATATACTTGTACAGAATTGCTTGCTAGTGCTTATGCACTATAATGGATGTAAATTGGAAAAGGGTAGATTCAGACTATATGTAAGAAAGAAGTTTTTTACGGTGAGGGTACTGAAACACTGGAACAGGTTGCCCAGAGGTTGTGGATGCCCCCTCTCTGAGGTGTCCCTCCCTATGGCAGGGGCGTGAACTGAACGACCTGATCTAGTGGGAGGTGTCCCTCCCTATGGCAGGGGCGTTGGAACTAGATGATCTTTAAGGTCCCTTCCAAATCAAACTATTCTACGATTCTATGCTTTAAAAGGATTCTGTAGCTCAGAGCCGGTTTGGCAAATAAAGCTTTATTTCCTGGAACCTTAAAGCCATAAACACCAACAATTGCTACATACAGCTGCGTCGGGGTTTTATCACATCCTTGTACTTCAGCCTCCCCAGCCCCGGCTGCAGCCCCGGCGCCCAGCAGCGCCGAACTCAGGCCCCGCTGCAGCCCCTTTCCCCGGCGTCTCCCCACCAAGGCGACTTCTTCCACCTCCCCGATGGAGACGGCACCGGGCCCCGCCGCCACGACAAAACACCAGGACGAAGCCCCCTATCACTTATTCCTCCGAAAACCAGAGATCTCGAAGCCCAGAAATAACCAGAAAGAGATGGGGAAGGGGTGTCCCACAGCGAAGCGCCCATCGGATTCAGGCCTTTGCCACCTCCCCTCAGCCCCAACGAGCGGGGCGGGCAGCAGAGCCCCGCCCCCCCGAGTGCCAGCCGCTACCTCAGCACTTCCGGGTCAGTGGGGGGCGGAGCGGAAGGGGGAGGTGGGTGCGTGACGTTGCCGGAGGGGTCCGGGGCCGTTCAGGCGCCTGTTATTGTTCTTCGCCGCCCGCTCTTCCCGCTGCCGTCTTCGTCGTCTGTCCTTCCCGGGAGGCCGCGGGAAGGGGGCAGCAGCAACCGAGCCAGCCCGCCGGGGCGGAGGTAGGGAGGGAAGTGAGCAGAGCGGTGCTCGGCGGAGGGGCCTGGCGGGGAGCGGGCCGCCGCCCGGTGTGGAGCCGTTAACCGTTTCCACCTCTCCGCAGCGCGAGCCCTGACAGCGGGGCGCCAGGAAGGAGCGAGCGAGAAGGCTGGGGAGCGGGCGGCCATGGCCTACGCCTATCTCTTCAAGTACATCATCATCGGGGACACAGGTAAGCGGAGGGGGGCGGGGAGGCCCGGCCAGGCCGCCCCAGCGACGGGCGGGCGGAGCGGAGAGCCCGGGCGCAGCCGCCCGCTCCCATTTCCGCAGTGCTGGCGTCGTCGACGTGGT
>VZTY01021785.1:130940-176714 GCA_013400935.1 Turnix velox
CTTGGGCCCCGCGGCGGGGCTGGGGATCCCGGCTGCCGCCGCCGGGCCTGGCCTCTGGGTCGGGCTGTGTCACGCCTGTGGCTGCAGTATCTGATCGGGAGAGAGTGAGGAGGTGAAAGAAGGCGCTGTCACTGCAAAGCTTGTACCTGGGTAGCGCCACTTACTTGGAACCCCGCAGCAGGGGCTGCGAGGTGACACATGCCATCCCGTGCTTTTATGGCAAGGCAAAGGCTACTGTTGTGAGGTGCCTTTGGCTCAGGCCACAAGGATGCCCTTTCAAGCCCCAGCTTGAGGTGCTGTAGCACACAAAGTGTCAAGATGAGCTGTCAAATGAAAATTAAAAGCCTTTCTTCTCTCCTTCTAATTTGCAAGGGCTGTATTTTTTTTAACTACTATTTTTCCAGATGCCTCAAGGTGCTTTTTGCCTTCTTTTTAGATCTTGCTCCACTCTGTTTGTCATTGGCAGCTATGTAACAAATAGCATACCAGTGCTGCAGATATAATATGCTTGATAGGAATTGCTCTTTAAAGCCTCTTTGCTACTATATTCCGTGCTTCCTCAACATAGTGTGGATATCAGTAGAATACTTTCATCAAATTGTTGTTGACAAAGTAACTAACATAATTAACTATTGTGCACCTTCCTCACTGTTTTCCTCATGCCTGAATAAATGCCTTCTTTAGTAAGTTTGATGACACAGCTGGCGTTTTGCACACAGTAGTAGGGATACCAGCATAATTGTACCTCATACCTATGAATCAAATGATCTGTTGCTGGAGTGTTAATTATACACTACTGTTGTGTTACATGTGATGTTGTTAAGCACTCTGGATGCAACTACTGTATTATTTCTTTTTTAACCTACGTTTAAACTCCAGAAGATTTTTTAGACTGCTGCAGCAGTAGCTGAAGTGCAGATGAATCTTAAGAAATATACTACAGCTATAATGACTGTGTTGGAAGCATTAGGCTGCTGGTGATAAGTGAAAATTCTGATTTTTCGTGAGTAGTTAGATTAGCAACAGCTCATTAGACCAGAGGACAGGAGACTACCTGGTAAAGTTCAGGGTAAGTTCGAAGAGGTTTCTCTGCCTAGGGTAATGCAGAAGGGGCATGCAGGATTCATGGTGATAGTGCTTCAGGAGATGGGGGAAGTTGTCATGCATCTCTAAAAGCTATAATCATTGAAGTGGTAGAGACAACAACAAATGATTCATTTGGTACATTGATCATATATGGATTAAACTTTTACATTAAAAAATGTAAAAATTTTTCAGTGTAAAAAATTTCTTCAGTGTAAAGATCTGTGATGCACTTCTGTATCACATGTGCTTGAAATGTGAAATACAGAATGGATGTGTCACTTCTGAAGTTATTTTAGCCACTTAAGAGCCAAACATTGGAAGAGTGAGACAGAGAAGGGAAACAGGAAAGCAGCTCACAAGTTGTGGGTTTTTTTAAATTCATATGATTTTTATTCAGAGTTGCTACCGGAAACTAATTAAAACTACTGCAGCAATCATTCTTGAAGTGAATTAAATATGCCAGTGGTGGTTAAGTTTGCTTTGCTTTTATTTAGATCTCTTATGAACTTTTTCAGTATTCTAATATAGCTAGTACTGAAGAGCCAATTTGTGTTGCAGACAGTTGCTTGTTGTCAAAATGACTTTGATGGTTTAGCTGTTACCGATGTACTTCAGATGAAGGTATTTGAACTCACAGCTCTGGGGTTGATCAGGACTGTCCTGTTCAGTCCAACAGTTACCTGCCGTAGCTCTCCAACCAGTGAAGATATTCCAGTGGCCTTGCAGGTCATGTAACTTCCATAACGATTTAAAAGAAATTTATCTCTTGGGCTTGATTTTGAGTCCTTGGAAGTGGATCTGCTGCCTGGTGACTCAGCAATTAGTTGTAAACAAACTGTAGAAGAAAAGTAAGACAGCATCAGCTGAGGACTGATGTTAATGTCTCACTCTTTAGCAGTATAAAATATAGTGGGTTATGCAAGCCATAAGCAAACCCAACAAAAACCCCTGCAGTTACACTCCTCTGTGTGACTTCCCTGAATTCTGATTCCACATGCTTTCATCTGCTTAACATGGGAATTTGGTATGATCTCAGTCTGTTAAAATGACAGTCACAGAAACTGACTGTGCAAAGCTGATTTTTGCTCAACAGATCTTGTCCCCTTGCATTGCTTGCTTCATTGCTTATTGACATTCAGTGACTTTTTCTTCAGTTGGTAGTTCAGGCATGTTAACTTCATAAACACAGGATTGATTCTGTTCATGTTATGTTTTATATATATATTTAATACAAAAAAGTTTTTACTCTGTTTCAAGGCCTAGATAGTTTTCTGTTGTGGAAAAGACCTGAAATGTCATGGTTGTATTTCAGGTACTAAACCAACATTGTCATAAGTCTGCACATTTTTTACATCATATCAGCAGGACAGTAGCTGCAGAGTTTGATGGAATTGATATCTTTAAAAGAAAAATACAAGTATTATGAAATACTGACTGTTGTGAGAGTTAACTAGGAAAAATTTTTATCTGAGTATTTCCAAGACATTATAAGAGTCTAAGTAGTACATTCTGCTAGGGCTCTGAGACCTTTTTTTATAGTGTTTGTTCCATTTCAGTTGCTAGTAGGCATTGATATGTTCATCCACTCTTCCCTACACAGCTGCTTTGGTCACCAGTTAAAATGAACTTTGATCCAAACTAAAGAGAATACTCTTGGGACAGAAGTATTGCCTAGTTTTGCAATTGGTGACAGAAAGTCAGTCTTTTTTCTTAGAATTCTTTATTATGGTGAAATCCTATTTTCTGCTTAAGTGTTTTCATTAGCTACCATGTACCACATGGGAATAAACTGTGAATGATACATAAGAATGAATGCTACAGCTGTTTTTGGTGGGTTTTTTTCCTAGAATATGGAAGATGGATTAAACAAGATTTTCTTATTTTAAAGTATATTTACTCAAGAATGCCACATAATAATATAGTATGCTTGAAATACCAGTTTTGCAATGGTCAGATTTCTTGCCACTTGTAAAACTTGTCAGTTGTATCCCATCTGCGTATCTGTCTATTATCAGTGTTGTTGCATCTTACATTAGCAGATATGTCTTCTGCTTTTCTTAAATGTTCAGCAACCCTTGGACTTTCTTGTGTACTGAACTTTCACTTGCCTTTCAATTTCAGTAGATAGTTGCTGATTATAAAAGTTGTTAAGGGAGGATGATGAGAGAATAATTGCTTGGTGATCTAGTTCTCTCTGCTCTCTAAAGTGAACTGTCTAGTCAGCCATTTCACTTGACTAGGAGATTCTCAAATGTTGAAATTAAGCAACTGAATTTGCTTTATTTTTCAGTCCTCCTTGTGAAGTGCTTTTAGTGTTAGTACACTTTGTTCTGTAGCAGCAGCTATTACTAGCTAGCAGTGTGCATGACTACAGGCTGCTGTCTGTTTTTAAGAGTATGGAACAATACTTCTCAACAAAACAGGTTTTGATCCCACTAGAGCTGGTGTGAACACCTCATGTTATTTTGAAAAGTTGTTCATTGTGAAAATCAGAGTACTGATCTGTGCTACTTATATCTTGATTTGAGACCCTTTCAATAGTGCTTTGATCTCTCAACAAGCATTCACCTTCATCGTGCTCAACCTTGACCAAAGCCGTTTTATGATGAGTGCTTGTCAGTTTTCTAAGTCTTTCCTGATCATCCAGGACATTAAGAGGTTCTCTGTAGTCTCCTGTAGTTTAGTTTGGTTGGAAAGAATTTTTTATTTATTTGTAAATCCATCAAAGTTAGCAATTGTGTAGTTCCATACTAAATGAAATATGATAAAACTGAAAACTGATCACTTTCAGTTTGCAGGTCTGCACTAGTTTATATGTAGAGAGAAAAACTTAAATTGCTGACTTCAGATGCACTTACGTGAAATAAACCCAGCATTTTTGGCATTCCTTTTCCAAAACTTATGTAGATATCATGGAAGATTTGGGAGGCTTTTCTTCCTTTCTTGTCCATGCTATAATTGCTATGTAGAGTCCATTTGAGCTGTAACGGGTACTTTGGAATTCTGTAGTTTGTCCTTCCTGTTAATAAACTTTTCCCATTTAATGACAGAGTTATTACTAACTTTAGCTGTCTGGAAAGACAGTAAAAAAAATTTTTATTTTAGGTTAAATATCTCTGTGCCTAGATCTGTGAAAGGGCAATACTGGATTTTGCTGAGTTGCATAAAAAAATCTGGTTGTAATGGAGGGAGAATGGGAATGAGCTGTGGCTTGTACTAAGAAAAAGTCTTACGAAGCTCTGCAGACTACCAGAGAGTAGAAGTAGCTCAGAAGTCTGGTTAGAGGTATGCATCTTGTGACATTTGTACTGTTTAAAGATCTGTTTTAAATTTGAGTTGGTTTTAAAGTAAGTAATTTGAGACTTCTGTTGTTTGAGACTATCCTTAATCTATTTAAAGATTTTTTTTTTCCCTAAAGGAAAGTAAGAAATGCAGAAAACTTACTTCCGCTCAGCTGGTATTGGGGCTTTCAAGCCGATGTAGGTGTTTACATATGATAGGAGGAGATCTTGCTTCTTCTGCCTTGTGGTGACTTCTGTAGTCTTAAGAGCTGTATCAACTTGCTAACACATTTGGAAACTACTTACTTTTTGGATTAACTTACTAGTTGGTGGCTGAATCAGCTGAATTGGCCTAGGGAGATGCTTACCAAGGTCTGGAGTACTTTCAAGGCAGGAAACTGGACCTAGGAGGTTTGGTGAGAGCAAGATATCAAAAGGAGAAGTAGGTTTTCATCTCCGTGAGTGGTGAGCCAATTGATTGCCCTGTCTTGTGAAGCAGCAACAAGAAAAATACAATTCTGTGAGATGGCTGAATCAAAACAATGTTTTCCTGCTGCCAAAATGGGTGGACCTGGTTACCACTCCTTCTCAGAGCTACGAACCTCTGCTTAGCTGTCAGTGTCAGCACTTACCTAATCCTTCAGAGACCCAGTTCAGCTCACAAAGATGATTTAAAAAACAAAAACAAACAAATAGTGACAATGGTCAGAACAATACAAGAGTCATTTTGGGTAAGGAGATGGAGCTGTGTAGGAAGGAGTGAGAGTACTCATCAGAGGCAGCTAGCAGATTAACTGAAGTTACTTGTGTTCAGGATTCAGTTTTGATATCCACATTGGAATGACTACTGTTGCAGTTTTTTCCTCTGTCACCTTGCTTGTGACAGAGGGCCACAGTCTTGGCCATGCAGTTAGTTAAGGAAATTATCTTAGTTCCCTCTGTTCCCTGTTTTTGAGGCATTTTTAATTTTGAGACAAATCAGCTTTCTGAGATGTTCAAGCACACATCAGTGGAAAAAACAGGACCACAGCAGTTTGCTAAATTGGTTCAAATTGTTGTGAATTCTTTTCTCGTGGCTGTAATTGACAGTTGAAGAGTTCTGTTTAGTGGTAAGAAAAGCCTGAAAGTTTTCTTCCTGCTGACAGTAGTGCACCTCTGACTTTGCAGCTGACAATTGAACTTTCCATGTCTTATTCACTGGGAGGCACAGGAGTGGAAAGGGGAGAAGGGTGCAAGTCAGCTTTCTTAGCAAAAGCTGTATCACTATTGTATTGTTACCTGTGCTGTGGTTCCAGAACTGCTTTTTTAATTGCTATGGGTGCAGCCTGCAACTCAAAAGAACAACCCTTCCTTTTCCTGTATATTCTGGTAACTCTCATTTTATGCACATATTAATGTTTTGGCTGTCTGTAGTTTTGTGCTGTATCTAATTTTTTGGTATAGCTCACTGTATAACTGCTTGATTGAGAAGGGAAAGGTTAGCTTTACCACTAAGCTATTCTGGCTTGCTAAGCTCTGATATGAGCACCTGAGTTGATAGGACGAAGGGAGTGTTAGAGTGTAGTTGGGCCAAACACTTCACCTAGGGAAATTAACTGCAGAGCCGCACTCAGAGAGGAAGCTGTTGAGGGGGAAAGGAATTTGGAGAACCAGCTCAAACTGATAGTTTGGAATTCAGAGATGGAGGATAAAATTGTTGTAGCACAAATTCCTATCACTGTTTGGGTACTAGGAGCCGATGAAGGGATTGTAGAACAGTCACTCAGACAAACCATTGTTTTTATTGGTTTCTAAGCAAGAGCTTTTGTTTACTGTGTGTTGGTGGAGTGTTCCCAAGCTCTGCTCATTTCTGGTTTTAAGATACTGAGGATTTTTTTCCTATGGGGGTGGTTTATCTGAAGCTATATTAAAGTAATTGTGGCAGTAAAATGGATAATGAGTTAATAAATAACTGAATCTGTCCCTTTTGCATTTTACATCTGACTTTTGTAAGATGTGCTCTGCTACTTTTCCTAGAGTGTTTCTCCCTTGTTTCAAGTATGAGATTTACAGTGCAAAGTGAATAACTCAGGAAAAGCCACATTGCTCTTAGAGTTAACCAGTATAGTTACTTTAAACTGTTTGTATGCCATAGAATTAGCTGCTATGTAATTGCGAATTGGCTTTTACAAGGTCTATGTCACTAAGTGGTAAACTGCATGAGAGTTCATAAGTACCTCCTGTTCCTCATAGAGGTTCATGCCTGAGTTTATGATAACATATTCTGCTCTGTGAGTGGGCCACAAGCTAGTCTCATAAGAAAAATATATTTTGTTTAGATTTATTATATTAGAAACTTGTAGTGTCCTAAAATTATCAAATTAGAACAAAATATTGCTATTCGATGTAGACAATGAAATATGCATACATACTATCTAAAATGGATTTGAACCTAAAGTTAAGGGGCATTACAGCTTTGTTTGCAAGTTTCTTTCAGTCAACAGCAATACAAAACTTCGGGACTTCCAGATGCGTTTTTTGCCAGAAGGTTCTGAAGTAGCAGGAATGGCATTAAAAGGAAACTAGTTATTTCTTACGTTTCTGTGTGTGAGCCCATCAGCCTGCAGTTCTGCTCCTACAGGGCCTGCTACAGTGAAGCAGAGAGGTGCCAGTTTCAGACAGTGCTTGCATCACAGGAGCTGTGCTTGTCTGTCATCTTCCCTGTGCTGACGCTAGTGTTCGTATGTTCTCCTGGAGCAACAAGCTGGTCAGCAAACCAGCATTGCAGAAACAAATATCAGATTGACACTTGAGAACTACTGCTGGGACATCTAATCAAGTGTCACTTTGTTGATTTGATTTTTGAACTATTTTTTTAATGTTGGTAAGACTTGTGTAGGAGTATTGGATAGTTTTGAAGTTTTGGCCTATCCAGTAATACTGAAATCACTTTTTGAGGTTAATTAATGGCAGAAGATATTCTATATTCTATTTGAGTTTATTTATCAGTCTTTTTAAGTGAAATAGTGATTATGTTCTGTGATGGTGTAGCTGTATTTCATTTGTGGTATGAAAGTTATCTGTACATGTAAAAAGTGTTCTGTGAGTAGATGGAACTATTAATATTTTAAGTTTCTTTTTAGATTTGTGTTCTCTCTTCTTACAGCCCTAGTGTTCTGCCTGCTCTTCTCACAGTGCTTTTTTCTTTCTTACAGTGCTCTCCCTCATTCTTCATGCATTTCTCTTCCACTAATTTTGTTGAAAAAAAATCTGTGCCTCCTTCCAGGCTGCTTGTGTGCTGCCAGCTTGCTGTGATAAGCCAGCAGATCTAAGAAGAGAGATCTGTTACGGCTGGTGCTGCAAACTTTGCCTTGGGCTGTAGTTCCATGCCACTCTTAGCTGTTGATCTACTCACTGCTACATTTCTCTTACCTCATTTGAACTAACTTTCATGCTTGTCTGACCCTGTGTGAAGCCATTTCTGTCTGCTTTGTCACTCTTCTTGTCAGGTTAGCTTGATAAGCCAGCAGACAGCTGAAAGGCTTAGATGGAATGAGCAATATAGAACATGTTGTAGGAAGCAGCACCAACAGCTGGCTTGGGCTGATGGAATTACTACACTGCTTGGAATACTAATTTCAGAGTAACGTCAGTTTGGTGATGATACTAATTTTCTGACAAATTTAAGTGCAAGTCTCCTGTTTCTACTGTGTGTGGTAGAAATTGGCCACTTGGCTTTTAAAATCATATTGCAGGTGGGCAGTGATTGCTTTTAGGATGAAACCACCCTAAAAAAACTTCACTGAAGTTAGGACTAGAAAGATCAATGTCACTATAAGCAAACCAAACCGGGTATATGCATACCTAGTGTCTTGCAGTATGATTTATTTCTTTATCCCTTTGCAGTCTCTTATTACTGGATGCATCACTCCTCATCAGCTGTTGCTGACCTCTAGTATGTGGCTAAAATTGCCTTATCTTACTGGACTGATAAAGCAAGCCACAGCAGGAACTTGGATGCTCCAGTATTGTATGTTATATGATCTAATGCAGAGTTTAAATTTAGGTAAAAAAATGTATGACAGTCAAATTTGAAAACACTGAAATATAAAATTTGAGTTGAAAGGGAAGAATGATCCCTCTGAGTTAAAGAACCAGGAAAAATTAGTTGTAAAATACGTTTACAAACTTAGGTAGTTTGAGTACTCCCATTGACTAGATCAACTTCTGCTTTTCTGTGCTTTCACAAACTGAAGAAATTACTCTATTGCTCACCAGAACCCATGGAAGCAGTTAACCTGTTTGGGTCTGAAATTCAGGTGAGGTGGGTGATGTTTGTGTTGTCTGGATGTACTGTGAAGTCATCTGTCGCCAGTTCTGCTTGGACTGATGCTTGCTGTATTGAGGAGCAGTGGGCAGTAAGACATAGTGGTTGTAAGAGCCACCGTTGTTACCTCAGCTGATAAACTGCGAGATAGGTGGGAGCTAGATGCTATTGAGGACCTAGTTAGCTTGGAAGAAGCTAAAAGCGCTGAAGGGGGGAAGCAGAAGTAGGGTTGTGAAAAGCAGCAAAACCTGTAGGATGTGAAAATGGTACTTCGTGGGCCTGCTAGAACACTTTTATTTCCAATAGCTGGTCTAACTTTAAAGTTTCTGGAATTTGAAAAGCTGTTAAGTAGGTGAAACCTAGTATCTCAAGTTCTAGTAATTAATTTTAAGGTATATATACCATCAACTTAAAGCTTCTCTTTTTTTCTTTTCTTTTTTTTAGGTGTTGGGAAATCATGTTTATTGTTACAATTTACAGACAAGCGGTTTCAACCAGTCCACGATCTCACTATTGGTAAGTCTCTTCTCCACAGTTAATGTGCTGCAATGATGTAGGATTTGTGCTGTATCAATCTGACAGTGAATCTTTAGGTGATAAATATTTCTTATCTAATAAAGCCAAGTGGAGGCCATTTTTTGGGGGGATGTTATAGTCTGGAACAGTTATAAAATTCATGATGGTAGTATCTCAGCTCTTCAGAAGAGCTAAAAATTAAGCATGGAAGCAGCATTGGCCAAACTTGAAGTGCATTTAAGGTGATGCAAATGGCAGATTTTCCCCTACAGAGCAAAACACTTGTCTAGCCACAGAACCTTGAAGGCAAGTTACAGATAAACTGTTAGCAAAGCTAACCTTGAAGTTGAATAAACAGATGTACTATTTGGGAAGACTAACTTCTGAATAGAGTAGAACTGAAGTGTGAACATATTTACAATTTGGAAGGGACAAGGACATATTCCACAAATGGATTCTTCTCTTGGCAAGCTAAGTCTTCAGATCAGTTTCAGTGTTAGCCATAACACATACTAGCCTCTGGAATGGTTGCAGAACCTGACAACTTCTTGATGTATTTCAGGAGGCTGTATGAGCCAATAAAAAATATATTCCTAGTCTCTATTTTTAGGTTGTGCCCTGGAATAGGTAGGCTTCCTGTGTTTGGGAGTACTGAAATAGATGCTTGAAATGTAAACAAATATTCTTCATGTATAGAATGTATCAGGTGGTTTGATTATGGCTTTCCTTTCTCTCTTGACAGTCCTCCCACACCTTGTGTGTGGCTGTCTAATATAATTCAAATTCTTGGGATAACATAATTTTTCAAATATTTCTGAGGTCTTGGCAGCAGATAGGCTGGCTGAATAGAAAGCTTGCTTTCTTTAGGGAGGCATGAGTTATTGTCATTTTTTCTTCTTCAGACATGAAAAAAATATGATGCATTATATATATTACTTATGCCTTTGGCAGCCCTGTCACATCAGCAGACTGGTAGGCTGCAGGGAACAGCTTCTCCTCAGCAGAGTGTTTGTAATGCCAGTTCTTTGCTTGGCATAAGCTAGCTGAAATCTGGTAGCAGTAATGAAGCTAGTGGGATGAAAAGGTGAACCTAGATAACAGCATAATGAGGAGCATGGAATGGACCACGGGAAGCTGTGTGGAAAGGCAAAGGAGTGGCAAAGGCTGGAAGCAGCCTTCGTAAATGATAGGGCATGTTTGTGTTTTGGCTGTGAGATTTCTCCCAAGTATCCAAACAGAAAGACACAGATAAATAGAGAACATAAGAGTCATAAGAATGTCCACGCAGGGCAAAATGGGATGGATTGACGTTACCCAGTGCGATTCCAAAGGACCTGTAGATTTAATAAAAAGGCTTGTGTTATGTAGCCTAACTTTTTTTTTCAATTTAGCCTGTGGCAATGCTGACTCTATTCCACCTGCAAGCACCTCAGGAGGGGAAACTAAAATTTTACGTATGTGGAAAAAACACATTTAATGGAGAGTTGTGCAAAAATCAACCCCAAATTTTAGTTTATCTAGCCTAAAATGTTATCTCTAAGATTTAAGGAATTCAGAGGCAAACTTTACCTCTAATGAAAACTAGACTAGAGGCAGAAGAAAAAGATACGTAGAAGTAGGTATTTGGTATTTTACCTCAAGCTACACTCAGAACTGTGCACAGTTGTACCAGTGTACACTGAGAGAATTTACACTGTAACAACTACCTTTGTTGATTTTTCATTTGGAAATTGAAATAACTATTTTAGAAAGAAATGAGGGAGGGAAGGAGAGGCTGTATGATGCAACGGGGGGTGGACAAAGAAAAATAAAAGTGAACCCCCCAAGAAACCCAGACTAAACAACAGTAGATATGAGGGGGGGAAAAAAAAACACAACACTTTTGCCAACTGCTCTTAGGACATGCCCTTACTGTAAATCTACTTCTACTCCTCCTTTGAGAACAAACTTACATGAAACTATGTGTGGTGTTTGAAATCTGTTCCAGCAGATACTTTGATGAAACAGGATAAATATGCCTTTCATTTTTCTCTGGGCTTGTGTGTAGAAACTAAACATTTAGGATTATTGCTGGATTTAAATCAGCCTCTCTGTATTAGCATTTTGTTGACACTTGTAGTAGTCCAAGTAGCCCCTGGCTTTGCAGTCAGCTTCAGTGAGAGAATTGGCATTCACCTGCTTCTTCCTTTCTGCCCTTTCCTCTCCATTCTTCCAACTTGTTTGCATAAGGTTACTGCAAGTTATTTGGATACCAAAGAGAGCTCAGTGTTCTTTGGCCCAAGGCTTTTATTTGGCTCCAATATCAAGAGGGGTATGTGGGGTGTTGGTTCCTCCTTGTCCCAATCCCCAGAAGCCATTCTGCAGAGAGCAACACTGTCCACCCTCCACCCTTAACCAAAATATTCTTAACAAGCCTTGGAAGATATGTTTTAAAGACTTCATTACAAACAACCTTAGAGAAAACTTAAGTTACCAGATCTTTATTTTTGCTGAAAGAATGGAAACAGGAAGCTTAGGTTAATAGGAACTTGATAGCCTCTAAGTATGTCTGCTATCCTTAGGCATTTGTCAGGTTTTTAACTACTATAGTAGTAGCCTTAATCTAGGCTTAATTTACTGTTAAGGATCTCAGTATTGCTTTGTAAAATGGTACAAAAGGCTGAACTTTGTAATTGAAAAAACCCTTTTATTTGAAACACATTATTTCATCAATTTAAATCTTATTTAGCTAGAATTTTGGATGCATTTTTTTTCTTAAGGACCCTTGTTTTTTAATTAATGCGGTAATTTATTTTGTTGGTGTGACTTAGTATTTTATTGATAAAGAATTGTAGGTTTAATTTCTTGCAAACTAGTTTCAGTAGTGTCATTGGTAGAGTGTTACAATAACTGTGCCTCTTCAATTTCCTGTTTGCATTAAGATGGACGTGTTTCTCTTCCTCTGATCTAGAGTTCCTAAATTGTTTGGAAAACCTTGTAGGATATAGCTCCTTGACACTTGCTCTGATTACTGTGTATTTAAACCACTTGGAAACTAACAGTTGGAAAACTTTCCATCTCTTTCAGGCAGCTGGAAAATTAACTATAAACAGATTGTGAAAGATTATTTGCTATAAATACAATGCTCAGTTAGCTTAATTTGCATTCTTGCTTTCATATTACTTGACATTCTCGATTCTGATACATGCTAATAGTGTAATCTTTTGTAAAATCTATTCAGGTGTAGAATTTGGGGCTCGAATGATAACTATTGATGGGAAACAGATAAAGCTTCAGATATGGGATACGGTAAGTAATAAATCATAGAAGTTATTTAAGCATGTGGTTCTACTAGCTTTCCCTTTGTTCTGCTTAAGCTCTTTATTGTCAGTACCCATGTGAGACTCTGCACTTTCTTTAACAGTTTTCTTTTGTTTCAATGAAAAATTTTTAAACTGCTAAAATTTTCTTTTTTGGTGTGATATACTCTTAAAACAGTGCAAATTTATGTTATTTGCCCTGTAGCTTTACTTCCTCAGTAACACTTGATCAGGTTTGTAAGACTGGAATTCGTGTTGCCTTCTTTATGAAAGTTTTCTATGTTTTTAAGAATTTACATTTCTCTAATTAATCTTTCTTTGTGCATTTATGCAAGAACTAATGGATATAGAATTGGAATGTGTCTCCTAGCTTTGATCAGAAATTCTCTAGAGAAAATGTTTGCATTTCCACTGTATTAGAAAAAATACATAGCTCACTGTTTAAATTAGAAGACTTAAGAATTCAAGTTCACTTTAATCAAGAAGATAGTAAAGACTTCAGAATCAACAAAGTGCTCATTCTGATAGGCATGTCTTCCAAATGTGCTTAACTGCAGGATTATCTACTTCCTTTTACAAAAACCTTTTAGGATACATGAACTGTAGCCTCATGCATGTACTCTTTTTGGAGTAATGAATCAATGAAGGGAGAAGCATTCACATATATATGTATACATAAAAATGCAAACAAGTGCAGAGTTTAAGATATAATATTGCATTTATAACTATGGATTGTTGACTGTTAAGGTTGCTGATCATTTTTAAGTTCAACAAACAAGCAAAGCTCTGCACAAGCAGTAGCTCAAGAAGCAAATTTTTGGTATGTTGGCTTGATAAGCCTATCTAAATTCAGCTATGTCAGTTCTGATCTTGGGTGCAAAGGTGTTGAAGGAATGCCAACATAAATGTGATGAGGTAATTCTCATGAGAAGATTTACTTTTGAGTGTTGAGGTACACAAAGATGTCCATAATGATCAAGGTTACTGTGTATCTGTATTAAGGATTTCTTGAATTCCTTCTTCTGTTAGGAAAAACTGCTAGCTGTTACTGATGCTGCCTCTGTATTTAAGGTGAAACAAATTCTGTTTGATAAGGGGAAGTTTGTTTTATGCCTACGGCTAAGTAAACACAATTTATGTTTTCAGTTGGTGCTTACTGAGTCACAGCACCAGCATTTCCCTGATTCAATGTTAGCCATATATACCTGCCCTGCCTTTAATCTGTCATTGAATAGGAAGAATCTTGAGTCAGAGACCTAAGAAGGAGAGAACTGGATAAACTTTGCTTTGAATGGTTAATAATGAATAGGGACAAACTTTTTTAAGAGAATCAGACACCTCAGATTTTTTTGGGACAGTGGTTCTCAGTTTGTATTTTCTTCAGCAACTAACTGCAGCTCCATGGAAAGACGTGTCTTAATATTAGGAATGCATGGAAGCTGCAGCATACCTCACTGCAGGAGTATGTCATAACTTTCCGAGTCAGCTGAAGCTAATACTGTTACATGTCTGTGATTCTGTGATTAGTATGCTCTTCTTGCACCATAACTCAAGAATATTTGGTGTTTTTTAATTAACATCTTAGTTTGGATCAGGAATGTGTTACAAAAGTTAGCTTTGCTTACTGCAGTCTGTTTTTCATGTGGGTGTATGCAAACTAAATTCCTTTTGGATGAGGCTGAACTGAAAGATATGCTCAAGGAGTGGACAGATAACCATTAGAAATTATAGTCTAGTATTTGGTCTTGTGAGCTGCTAGTCTAGTAAAACTAGTCTGCAAAAACAACAACAAAAAAACCCCAACCAAACAAAACAAAAACACCATACAGATCCCAGACAAAATACAACCCTTCAGAGCAACAACAAAACCCCCAGACCACACATTCCATGAAAGATACTAAGTGTTGACATTGCATTCTCGCTGATAGGTATTGCATTGCTCTACTGCTGGTCATCTGTCTACACCAGCAAGTAGTGTGTCCCATTGTTCTCTCCCAGCTGCAATGTGCTCCTGATCTCCCACTGATGGGCTCTTCAAGCTTACTGCTGTGTGTGCTATGGCACCCTCAGATTTGCGAGTCTGCAAGTCCTTGGGTTTCACTTTTCTGTTGCAGAAATTGGGCCAAATTGCTCATGTGTCTTATCTCTCTTTAGTCTCTATATTATTCCTATGTCTTTAATCTTGGTAATGTCTTTTTAATAATTGGATAAACTGAGAAATATTTTTGTCAGAACTTGTTAGTTTGTTACTGTCTCAGATGAGAAGTTAAGCTGTTTCTTTGTGAAAGTGTGGTATTTTTGCTGGTTAATATTAGCTGCAAAAGTAACTTTTAGGGAACTAGAAGTGCTATACAAAAGCTGAAGATGACCCTTCTGGGAGGTTCCAAGCTTTGAGTTTAAACAGGCTGCATAGATGAGACTGATTGCTTCTCCTCAGGGAAACATCGTTGTTCTGGAGAGATACTGGGCTTGTTACCATGCTGAGTCAGTGGCCTTCATTTTGTTGTTGAGGGAGCTGTTCTGTATTGTATTGACTGTTCCTAGCAAGTCATTGTTGATGAGCAAAAATAAACACTACTTGAAAGAGAGTATATAAGTCTTCTCAGATTCTGCAGGAAGTGAGATCAGTGATGATACTATACAGAATAGTCTGTGAAATAAATTGATATGAATGATATTTTTTCCAGTTTATTCAAATACAGTATTTTAAAATTACTGTTTCTACTTAATCTCATAGAAATCTGTGATAAATATTTGGATTTCTTCATTATTGTATTTCTGTAACACCTTAGTCTTGCTTACTTTAAAACTATTCTCACTCAGACTAAGTATCAGATATGATCTTTCCTTTTCCATAAGACAATTTCAAGTAATTTTTTTGTTTCTGTACAAGTGAGTTTCTAATTAAATTGACAGTGTTTTCTAGTAGTTAAGGGCTTGCAGAAAGAAGTGTGTTTATGCAAGACAGAAGGCATAGCTGTTGCAGATGTTTCTCTTCCTTCTGTCTGCTTTCAGATATTTGGAATATATAATCCTTAAAAAGAAATCCAGTTCTCTTTCATGTATTTAGAACAATTCTTGTGCAGAGAGCTAAGTAATGTTCCCTTAGCCCATTAATGTTAGTATCAGTAAAATGAAAATAGTAATTAGAATCATAGAATCATAGAATAGTTTGGGTTGGAAGGGACCTTAAAGATCATAGAGTTCCAACCCCCCTGCCATAGGCAGGGACACCTTCCGCTAGGATCAGGCTGCCCAGTGCCTTGTCCAGCCTGGTAATTGCTGGGATGTAGCTCTCTCCCACAAGAGTTCGATATTATTTGTCTACTTTGTTTTGTTTCTGATATGCTTTGGTAATCAGAGCATAGTTTTATGCTCATGGGCAGTTGATGAATTCTTCTACTGTATGTGACTCTTTAGTCATTGAACCCACAAGACTGTAGCTGTATCATACAGCTCCTGATGACTTGATGCTTATGGCCCTCCATTTTACTGCTGTGAAGCAACAAGATCTTGCAGATGGTATATTTGAGTTCATGGAACTGGTGTAATCATCTGTTCACAGACAATTTGCTACTGTTGCAGGAGTGTTAACTTCTGTATTGATAGTTGGGGGGGTGGGGATTTGTCCATTTAATAGTCCTTCCTTTTACAGTGTTTGTAATAGGACCATCATCTGAATTTCGGTAGCTAAATTGTTATTCACAATCACAGTGGCATGCAATGCACCTTCCAACTCAGTGTTCACAAACCTTTACCTGTCATGGTTATTGAAATACTATATTATTGTTTTTTTCTGACTGGTTACAGATTTCTTGTTAGTTCATCTATGGCTTTCTACAAGAACAGTAAGCTTGTGCTTAGGATGAAGCATTAGATGTAAGTAGGGCAAATTATTTCCTTTCATCTGTAGTGGAATTCCCATTTTTATTGAGGGTAGCTACTTAAAACCTAAAGATGGCAAATATACTTATGACTTGAAATAAATCATAAGAGTGCTTCTGATAATGGGGAACTAAAGTTTTCTGTTTGTGATTTGTTGGGAATTGCTTTGGATATCTAAATGGCAAGCATTCAACATCTGAAGATAAGGCATGTACAAATGATATGTATTTAGACGTGTAGTTTCACACTTGGATCTTTAGTTCGCTTGAAATTTCAGTTCTTAGTAGGATGCTGACAGGGTTATTCTGAAGCAACATGTAACTTGGCTGCATTCTCATGAATTCTTAATGCTTCTTAAATTCCTACAGATTCTTCTTCATACGCATCATGAGCTCTGTTCCTGTCCAGGAATATATTTTCTGGAGAGCAGCAGGTTTTCCTGCTACTTTTTTGTCTGCTCTTTGTACTAAATGCTGGTAAATCACCTTAAAATTATTCTTTTTCTAGACTAGAGTTGCAAATAAACAAGTTGCCACATAACTTGAAGGCTGCTAATTTATTTATAACTTTGAAAACTATTCAAAGGTATGTATTGCTCCACTCTTTCTGGAACATTTTGTTCCAGGGATCAACTTTGTCGAGTGGTTTCCAACTGGCAGATGTCACAGGGATTTTGATACTTATGTGAGGTGGTTGTTCCTTGGATGCCTTCTTAGCTTTCTGTGAAGCTTATGAAAATGTGAACAAGTTTATGTAAGTAACAATTCCCAGCATGAATGAGGTGTTCTGCCAGTTGAGTTTGAACTTAGCATCGCATAAGCCCCTTTTAAAAGTGAAGACGACTAGAACTACTGGCTATGGTACATTGCAGTTTCTCATTTTTCATACAAGTGTGTACTGTAAAGTTTCCTTGTAGGGAAAACTATTGGTCAGCTTGGGCATGAAAGGCATGCTGGGATTTACTCTGGTAACTCTGGCCTTGAAGAAATTTCCCAAATTCTTCATCCTTAAGAGCAAAGAACTTGGTACAATTGATGGACTGTGTTTTAGAGAGATGTGTTGTTGTGGATCCTATTTCATTATCTAACTCCTTTCTTGTGCTGCAACATGGATGTTTTCATTTTTATTTTGCTGAGTTTGTAGATTCTCAAACATCTAGTTAAGGAACTTGCAAGGAGCCCTTTTTGACAGCAAAGACTTCTTGCAAACTTTGCATCTATGTGACTGCACAGTTGAAACAATAACAAGATTTTTTTGTAGGTAATATGCCTCAGATACTGTGTCAATGTTAGCATAGTTAGAGGGCTTAAATGTTCCTGAAAACTTCAGCACAGGCCTTACATCTCTGTATGTCCTTGTGATCTAAGGTGATTGATAGTGCTTCATGTTCTACTTAAACTTATTTGAAAGGGTGAAGATTTTTGTACTATTTTGAAGATTTGTAACTCCTCAAACTAGGATTATGTGCCTCATATCAGAAAGATCATTTTAACGAGTATGATGCGAATTGTAAAAGCTTACAGTCCAGAAACAGTCAAAAAGAATGTTACTTGGCACTTAGAACATCACTTGTTGACCAGAGGCCCACCCTTTTTCATGATTAGAGAACTGCCTATGTCAGAGGTAGCACCTTTTTGTCTAAAGGAAGGGGATACATGTTCAGACTTGTTCAGTAAGTGTTCATTTGCTCCTGGAGGCAACCTTTTCTGCATGTGAAATAGCTGCATGGTCTGTTGCTTACCAAAAGAGTTTCATCTTCCCACTTTGATTGCGGTGTAACCCTGACAGTAGGTATAACTGGGGATTGCCTGTAAGCCAGGGCTTGTACTAGGTGGAGTCTGGCTCTGGTAAATACCCTGTTTTGTGTTTGTTGCCATTACTGTTCTACGTTCCTCTCTTCCCACACTACACTGGCACAGGATTCTCAATCCTCGGAGCCTCAAACCTTGGAGATCTCCAAAACCACCCTGAACATGGACCTGGATAACCTGCTCTGAGAGGCCCTGCTTGAGCCAAGGGGCTGAAATAGGTGGCTGCCACAGTTCCCTTCCTACCTCAACTGTTCTGTCAAAAAAGCTTTTTAAATGGAAGAGTGAGATGGGGTGGGAGGGGAAGCAAAATAGGAAGTACTGGATTTTGACAGAACATGGAAGCAATAAGAGCAGTATTAATTCCAATTGAGAAGGCTTTGGCTAATATCAAAGCTATTCTTAATTTATGCTTAACTTGCATACTGCTACTTCTGTCGGTTACTCCTTGAAGGAAGTACCTGAACTTGGGTTAGTCCTACTTTGCAAGACCGATAAAGTACAATTATTACACACTTGGTGGGTTTTTTTGATGGTTGGTTTTTTATTTGTTTTGGTTGGTTGGTTTTTATTAAGAAAAAGTTAATTTTTGCTAATAGTCTGCATTTTTTTAATGTAAACATCATGTAGTTTCTTTACCAAAACTAGGCTTTCTTTTGTTCACAGTGAAAAGGAATTCAGTTTGTGTTGTTTGTTGTGAACACAAATTCAGGTTTGCTTTATGGAAGATTGGATCTTTAATGATGAAGACATTTTTCACCCTTTCTCCAGTCTTTCCTCCAGGAAGCAGCGATGTTTAAATTTCTTCATGGGCAAGAGACATGCAACTTGTATTTACATTAACAGTATTTTCAGGATTTAGATACTGAAATTTTGTTAATCAGTAATTCTTGTAAGAACTTCCAATTCTTACATTTTTGAAAGGTCTGATGGAACCTCTGATAGTCTCTATTGACCGTGGTTAGTTTGCTCAGGAAGATGAGCAACTTTTGCCAGGGTGGAATTTATGGAGGTGAGCAGGCAGCCTTAGTGTAGTAGTCCAAGTGCGTTTTGCATATGATTTTAGGCAATACGTAGACTGCACTGTTAATAAAATTTTTTACCAAATTCCAGTTAGGAGGAATATGCTTTATGCACCTACCATGCACTTGAGCTAGTCACTACACCAAGAAAAAATTATATACCTTAGTGGAGCTTCTGGATAGGGAAAGTATTGCACTAAAACCTTGGTTTCTTACTGTTCCTTGGTTTATTCTACCAGGATGACTCTATTGTATGACCTTAGTTTACCTAAAGATGCACTTGAACTTTTGGCCAAGTGCATATCTTAGTGTATTCTAATTATGTTGAAACTTAAATATTTTGTCTGTCTCTTGTAACATTTTTCAATAAAATGGCTAGAGACAAAGTGGATTTTTTTTTTTTTTAATTTAAACTGAAGTAACAGAGTAACCTGACAAAGTGGGGTCCCCTAGGGATTGATACTGGCTCCAGCACTATTTAGTGTTTTCATAGATGATCTAGAGGATGGGATCAAATGTATCTTGATGAAGTTTGACATCAAACTGAGTAGGGAAGTGGAGGCTTCAGAGGGGAGAGACAGACCTAGATAGGCTGTAAGAGTGGACTACCAAGAACCATGTGACTTTTTATGAGGATTAGTGTAAGGTCTGACATCTGGGATAACATGATTCAGGAGTGCAGCAGAGACTGAAATCTATGTGGCTGGGGAGTAGCTCTATGAAAAGAGACACGGGAATCCCAGTGGACAGCAAGCTCAGTTTGAGTGAACTGCAGCAAAGAACAACACAGTGTTGGGTTGCCATTAACAAGGACATCAATAGCTGTGATAAAAAAGTGGTTGTCCCACTCCATTCACCACTTGTCTGAATACATCTGGAATACTGTTCAGTTTTGGTCCCAACTGTACAAAAAATACGTGGACTGGCTGGAGAGGGTCCAATGAAGAGCCATCAAGATGATCACAGGACTGGGAAGCTTGTCATTTGAGGAAAGGCTGAGAGAATTGTGTTTGTCCATCCTTGAGAAAAGAAGGTCTAAGGGGTGACTGCATCATCACATTCCGTTACTTAAAGGGTTACAAAGGTGGAGACTCCCTTTTTATGGGGAGTTACATGGAAAAGACATGGAGCAGTAGGTACATGCTACTTCTGGGGACATGCCAGCTGAATGCAAGAGGACAGTTTTGCACAATAAGAATAGTCAGCCATTGTAATAATCTCCTTGGAAGTGATGGATTCCCCATCATTGGACACTTTCAAGATTCATCTGGGCAGGATGCTGGGCCATCTTGTCTAGATTCTGCTTTGTCCAGGTGGCAAAGGGACCTTAAGGTCCCTTTCAACCAGGTATTCTGTGATCATTGTGGAAGATTAGGATGTTTTCTGAAGACAGGACATACTGGATCTTGTGCCCTTGTTCTTGTTCAATGACAGAATCTAGCTCTCCTTGAATTCATGAGCTTATATTAAGAAAAGTACAGTATCTGTAAGAAAATGTTCTCAGTACTAATTTTGTGAGTAGGGCTGAAGAATGGCTTGTGTTTGAGGAAACATTTAATTGGTTTTTATTACCTTGAATTAGGGCCATTTTCAGTACTTCCAAAGATAAAAGCCTCACTGCAAATGGGGGGGAAGTTCTGCATTAAAATTAGTATTTGTTAATTGTAGTCTCTTCTATCATTGAATTATACTGGAGCTTCTCTTACTGCTAAATACGAGAAGTAAATGATTCTTCTGACAACCATTACGTGTTAGATAGCACTTGAGGAAAACATGAAGGTGGGGAGCTCAAGGCCTGCAACTGTGACCATGTTTTTTTCAGGACTGTGTTCTCTCAGTACTGCAAGTACTGAGATTTTTAGAGTACTTTTCTGTAGGAACTATCTGATTTATGTGGTTTCTCTGAAGTTTTTCCCCACTGCCTATGAAGATGACTTTTGCATCCTGTAGCTGTTTGACAAGCGTTATTTATCAAGTACAGAGGAAATTGATTAACTGTGGAGCAGAATTGTGTAAAATTGAATTCGGAACTATTTTCTGTTTTCTCATAATAAAATGATTACTGAAAGAATTCCATCTGAAGACTGTTGAAAGCTGGCTGCAGTTTATGGTATAACGGATAAAATCTGCATCCTTGGCCTTCCAACAACCTTTACACCAGCAGATGGTGGGCGTAAAGATGTCATTCATCATTTATTTACAATGGGCTTTATTTATTCTAGTGTCAACAGCTGCCCCAGGGAGCGGGTTATTGAATTCAAATGTGGAGCTCTGGGTTATTTGCTTCCTTTCAAATTTGTCTTCAGAGCTTAGTTGCTAGGAGTCCATTCTATGCTTTAATAATGATTCATGTATTGTGAAGCCATTCAGTAAATTGGGTTGTCAGGGATTGCCAAAAAAGGTTTAGAGGTCTTGTTCCGAGTTGGTTTATTTTTTTAAAAAGCACTGTGCTGTAGTTGGTGTCTTCTCCTTATGTGCCTTCCCTTGCTGGTGTTGGAGACCTGGTCCTCAGTTTTCCCCTTTCTGATTTCCTTCCACTCCATGCTCCCCCTTGTCTCTAACCTTTCAAAAGTAGAATTTTATAACTCTATGATTCTTTTTAAGTTTGTTTTTCAGCACTAAAAAATAAATTTGAGATACAATATAGTGAAACTCTGTTTTCTACAGGCAGGGCAGGAGTCCTTCCGTTCCATTACACGGTCATACTACAGAGGGGCAGCAGGGGCTTTACTAGTGTATGACATTACAAGGTGAGAGTATCAAGGTGATATAATTGGATTAAATTATTTCTTTGTATAATTGTGCTATGGTATAAAACTGTTAACATGTCTAATTTAATTTTGCTTTCTGTGTGTAGTCTAATGTTTTGCCAGCTTTCTCCAAGTCCTCAAAGCCACTGAAACTTCACCTATAAAATCATAGTTTTGTTGGTTGAGAAAGAATATAAAGAAAGTATCCAGAAGAATGTAGCAAAATATTTTAATAAGGTATTTGACCTTGAACTTGTGCATCACCTTTATTGAGAAAGACCTTAATTCTTTTCTAGTGTTTTTAATACCGTGAGCTATAATTTATCCTTAATTATATCAGATTTTTTACTGAAGTGCCATTCTGCAAAATAGTTAAATAGTAAAACATCAAAGTTTGGTTGCATAAAAATACCAGGAAACTTTCTACCGTTGCAGTGTTTATGAGGTTGTGAAATACAGGTCCTAGTGTGACTTTTTTAGTAGCAGCTGTTCAGAAGCAACTAAGGTTTTCCTGCTGTATTGAATAAAGTCTGTATGCAACTTATTATTCCCAAAACTGAGTACTATGGTTGTTTTGGGAAAATGTTAAGTCTTCAAGATCCCATTAAAGTGTGTGCCTCCCTTTGTGGATCTTGAGTTTTGTTACTGAATTAAGCAACAACTTTTGCTAGAAATTTTTTGGACGTTTTCCCTTTCTTTACTCCCCATTTATTTTTTTTAATACTAGGAAGTAACATACTCTTTTCTTGGATTTCCAGCAGATGAATTTTTGTTTCACAAATAGATTATTTTATTCTTGTGAAATCTTGAACACACTTTCCAAGCATGTGATTTTTTTACTGTACGGATTCTTTGAAATCTGTTACATATTCATATACCTTACTTTAAAAGACTGTTGTGGGTTTTTTTTATGAACTCGCTGAAAATTATCAGGTACTTCCTTTCCTTCTTCAGTAGAACAATATATGACCGTGTGATTATTTGTACTGTTTGAATTGTTAGGAAGTTTTAAAATTCCATTCAGAGTTCTATATGTACATAAACTTACAGATTATTATAGCAAAAAGGATCCTCCCTACTCTTTGTAGCAAATGTGTTTTCAGTTACTTTTAGGCAGAGTTCATTAATGTTCCTTATTTGCTAAATTTTTGTTCTCTTGTTCTTCTCACTCAGGGATTACTAGCTTTTATCCCTGGATCATGTGTACTAATAAGTTGGTTATTCAAGTAGTGAAGCTGACAGAAAGGAGATTTCTTGAAGTACTGCTTCTAATTTTTATTCTCTTTCATGCTTAGGAGGGACACTTTCAACCACTTGACAACTTGGTTAGAAGATGCTCGTCAGCATTCCAATTCTAACATGGTTATAATGCTTATTGGAAATAAAAGGTAAAATTTTAACAGTTGCAGTTTTGTAAGAGGTAAAGATTAATGTCTTTTCTGGATCTCAGCTTTTATGTTTTGTTATTAGTAGGGAGTCTGTTGTCTTTAAATTACTTTCTGTATCTGGAGATAGTTCCATGGTAAATTTAAACCTTTCCTATTCTGTTTAGACTAATGCAATGTACAGCATGTGTGAATCAACTACCCTGTTATTCCGAGTACCTTTCTCAGATGTGATTTTATTTTGAAAGGGTTGACTGTGAGTGCATGACATAGTGGATTATATGAATAACTTTTCTCTGTTTCTGCATCTGAGGTCCCCATTTGGAAGCACCTAGATAAAAAGAATATGCCCCCAGATTTTAGCTGGTTTAAAGTGCTTTAATTTTTGATAAAGGAGTTGCAGAAGAGAAAATGTCTTTTAAAAGAAAGACCGTGGCGCAAGATGCACTTCAAAAATTATTAGCAAATGTAAAAAATCTGTACCTCAGCAGTTAGATGAAATGTTTCTAAATTCTAGCCTGTTTCACATTTTGTGTGTCTTAGCTGAAGCTAGGGACAGAAAATTTTTTCACCATTTTCTAGTGAATTCAGGCTACTCTCAGACTATGTGGTGAAAATACAACTAAAAATTTTCCAAGTGTGTTACCTAATGTTGGAAAAATATTTCCTTGGTCTTCTGATCTATTAGGCTGTCAAATTCTAAAATTATTCCCTACTGATGCTGAGACTTTGATCTATATTGAATGTCTGTATAAAAACATATCATTGAATATGTTATCTGTATCTTTTCTAGTTCTTGGTCCAGTGAACCATAATACCATGTTGGGATTTTTTTTGCTGGATGTAGGGTTTCAAGAAATACCGAAAGCATCTTCTGAGAATTTAATAACTTATTAGTTATGGGCCTTTACCTAATAGACCTTAACTTGTCTCCGTGCCTCAGCAATTCTTGGAGATAAAGCCAGCTGAAATAATAGTGTGTATGCTTGTCCATTAAAATTTAATGAATGGCCAGATCATTTCTAGATACCACTGAGAAACAGCTTTGTGGTTTAGCTATGCTGGCTTGTTCAACTCTTACTTTCTTCTTCTCCCTTCTGTTATCCTCCCTCTGCTCCCAGCCTTCTACCACCCTCTGAAATTAATTTTTAGTTTTAAATAATTACAAAGTTTGCATGCATTTTTCTATGCAATCTGCAAAATGACAATGTTGATTTTAATTGAGGAGTGCAATAAGTATAGTCACCAGAAATTAATATAAAAATGTAATCTATAATTAAATGAAACTTTGATAAGCCCCTGCTATCTCTCACCAACTGTTTTTATACTTAGGTGAGTAAAAACATGGCATTGAGAGAAACAGTAAAGTGTACTGTTTACTTGAGAGAAGTATTCCATAAGTTTGCATACTTAGTTCTTATCTGTAGCTATGATTTATTATTCTTGGTGATTAAACTAAATTTTTTTCTTGCATTCTGCTGATGCAAACTTTATCATGGCTGTATGTTATAATAATTTGCTTGCAACTAGCTCAGTTATTCCCACTTAAAACTAGTTTTTATTCAAACAATATACTTAAATTATGTATTTTAAATTACTGATTGAGGTGCCACATGAAATGTTCTTTTAAGAAGATTTTTTAAAGGAAATTATTTTCAAGCCTCTAAGAGGAGGATGGGAAGAAAACTCCTATTATTCTGCCCTATGCTGAAAGTGTAGTGTGTTGCTGGAGTTCTTATGTTGGGGTTTACTACTAGAGATGGATGGGAGGAAGAATGTATGTAGTAGTGTAATGTTTTTGAAGGAATAAATTTTTTTTATGAGTCCCTGAAGTGTACTTTGTATACATTTATAGTACTGACTTATTGCTGGATTTGAAGAGTGTTGAAAATTTAACCTGAAATATAATCACTGTTTTTTTTAAAACATTATAAATACTAGTGTTAGAACATGACAAATACTGTACTTAATCTTCTTTCCAGAACAAAGCATAGCTATAATGATCTAGTAAGACCAAATGCTTCATCTTATTGGAATGGAGAGAGGAAGACAACTGTGGTTAGTAGAAGCAGTTAAAACTCTTTAAGAATATGTTTAGATATCAGTAGTGAGTTTTGACTGGGTTGTCACTGCAGTTTTCAATGCAGCTGCACTATTTGAAGCTGAGAGGTGTTTATTTCTGTTCTACCATGGAGATAACAATGCAGTGAATCAAGGTTTGGAACGAGATATTTTTGAGGGTAGGGTGGTAACAGGAAACAAAGGCATTGCTCAAGATCATAAACACAGTCTCAGATAGCTGCTTCAGGGCCATGAGAATGAACACCTTATTCAGGGATCTTAAGCCTGAGATACTGTGAATGCTTTCGTGTCATTAACATCAACTTTAAAATTATTTTGAGAAGACAGTACTTGTATCCTTATCTTCAAATGTTCCACAGTTAAAAGATTTGCTGAAATCATAGTAGTAAAAATACCAAAACTTGTTTTGCTGCAAAAATAGATGCCACAGTGAGTATTGTTTATTTTTAATGTATGTACAATTACAAGGATGGCACTTCTGAAACCCAGCATACTTTTTACTGGCATTCTGGGTGCAAATTAAACCTCTGGATTTGCATATTTAGTTTAAAAATGTGTTTCTGAGAAGATATTTTTGCATGCACAGCTTAAATTAGCTTTATCTAGATGTAGCATGTATATTTAATATTTATGTATAAATTTGGCATTATTACTGCTCAAGATGTAATATATTTGCTAAGTATAAACTGTATATTCCTTGTTCTGAAAGAAGCTTTAAAATTAAGAGTTAAATACTTACGCGTCTTTACTACTTAGCAAAGCAGATTTGGTTTTGGTAGCCCAGTCCAAGAGGGGTTTAGTTTTATCTGTTCTTTTGTGTAAATTTTGAATTTCATTTAAATTACTTGGAAACCAGGGGCAAGAAATTGCATAACCGTCACTTCAAATTATTTCGCTTTTAGAAAGCCAGGCCTGGAGTTTTGAAACTGAAACACAAACTTATTGGAAGGGAGCAGCTGATGTAGTTCAAAATAATGTATTTTTACTGTTAAGTATTTTTGTCAGGAGGGAAGTTGACTGTGTGAAGTTTTGTTACTGGATAGAAAAAATGAAATTTCTTTTTTAAACTTATTTTTGAAGTCACTAGGATGTATTTTATAGAATGCACTTATCAGTTCAGCTGTATTGGTAGATAACTAGAAAATTGGTCGATTGTACTAGAAAAGAGTGATGTTTACCAAAAATGACAATGTCTAAAGCTGACTTTTGGTAAATAACTAGATAAACATACATGCATCCTGTTGAAAGCCATTTCATGAGGTCTCTGGTGAGATCTGTTTCAGCTAGGACTGACTGGCCAAGCAAGTGTGATGCCTGTGGCTGTTCCATGTACTGCAAGTGCAAGGCTTAGAATTGTTCTCTACCCTATAGAAAGGCTTGTGTTGATATCCATATGTACGTAAATTCTGATGGGTGCTCTTGGTTTCTAAGCATGTCTCTGAAGAATAATATTTATGGGGACATGTTAGACCATGGAACTAACTTATTTTTTTCCATCTTAGTGATTTAGAATCTAGACGAGAAGTCAAGAAAGAAGAAGGTGAAGCATTTGCACGAGAGCATGGACTTATCTTTATGGAGACCTCTGCCAAAACTGCTTCCAATGTAGAGGAGGTAACTGTCGTTTTAAGTTACACTTTGGTATTTGTACACATACTATTCCTCTAGGTTTTTGATCCCTTAACTTGAATTAACTGTGTTTTAGTTTATGTTTAGAGAAAGACAATGTCTGTATTCCATCTGATTGTAGACTGATGATTATATTGTTGAGACTCTGGTAATTAATATAATTGTGTTGAGTTTTTAAAAATATTTGATCAGAGAAAAGAGAACTTCAGTCTGACCTGGAATCTGAAAAAAAAAAAGACTAGAATAGATTTGCTAGTCCAAAACATGAAAAGATACTGGTGTCCTTGGCAGATGTCATTCTTGCCTGTTCTAAAGTCCCCTAATACTTCACAGACTCTTCAGTATTCGTATTGCTGTCATTTTTTACCTCAGCTGCCTAGCTGTCTTGACTGCTTTAAAGAACTGTTTTGAAGTTTTGTTTATTGTTCCCATTCATGGATGTATATGAGTTCTTGCTTATCTTACCTTGATTTGCTGCACATCTTTTTTTGAAGGGTAGTTGTGGTGGAATGACCTCAGCCAGCAACTGTCAATTCAGTTGCTTCCTCACACTACCTGTCCAGTACAATAGAGAAAAGAACTAGAAGAGCCGAAGCAAGGAGTCTGAGATAGAGAGTTTAATAAACAAAGGAAAGAAGTGGTGTTGGAGGAGGGAGGAGTGAGGGAAGAGTAGTCACTGACAACTTCCCACAAACAGATTGATTCCCCGCCAGTCTCTGAGCAACAGCTAGTCTGGAAAGACTGCCCTTTGGTTTTTGTTGTTGAGCATGATGTTATATAACATGAAATACACATTAAGCCAGTTCTGGTCAGCTGCCCTGGCTGTGTCCCCGCACACCTTTGCCTCACCTGCCAGAGTTTGCCTACCCTAAGCCTTATCACTGTGTGGGGCAGAATAAGAAACAGGAAACCTTGGCACTATGTAAGCACTGCTCAGCTCTAGCTAAAACACTGGTGGGTTATCAACACTGCTTTAGATATAAATCCAAAACACAGCACCCATATAGATTGCTGCAAAGAAAACTAGCTCCTTCCTTAGACAGACACAGCTTCTCATACTGTGTGATCTGCCCTTTCTCTTTTCCAAAATTGTCCTAAGTGCAAGATGGTGGACAACTGATGGGGGCAGTCTATTAGTGGTAAAACCTTCTTTACCACTGGTAAAGTGGTAAAGTTTTGAAGTATTTTTTTTGAAGATTGGAAGAGTTACAAATGGCTTTGACTGAATGCATTCCCATTTGTTACTGTCAGATGCTAACATTAGCCACTCTCTTTGTGTCAAAAAATATGTGCTAGTGAATGAGTTGTCCAGTGTACCTGTGATTATCAGGAGGAAAAAGAGCATAGAGAACTTTGTCAAAAAGTTAAAATACTTGTAGAAATCTTTGAAGTCAAATATGTCAGCATCAAAAGTATTGAGCTTGTCATTACTCAGATAGGATGATAAATGTAGATTCTGACAGCTCACAGCAGACTTACTCAAAAGTTTACATGAATACAGCTTCAGAAATATTTAGCAATTTTGTGTATCTACTACGTCTCTGTTCTTTATTCTGTATTTAACAAAGTTTTGTAGAGTGATAGAACTAACACTTATTAACAATCAATAGGAATTATTCCTTGTGAAGGGTGCTTTGGAGAAAACTCCTGTAAGGCGCATGCATACACATGCCTTAAGGTACATATGGAAATACTTAAACATAACAGGCTAGAAGATGCACAGGTAACAAATAATGTCTTGTTTCCTCTTTCATTTCCCAAAAGAGAGATTTTAGCTTACAGAGATCATGTAGTTATGGTTGGACTTGATGATCTGAAAGGTCCCTTCCAACCTAGATGACTATGACTATGTAGTTGATTAATAAAGCCTTGGCCTGTTGCATTTGTGCCTGTGTTGTGTTGCTTGGTGGTTGCTATACACAACAGAGTAGTAATGGAAGTGTGTTTCTGGGTATTGAAGGAAATAATTGAAGTATGATTTATGGGAAAAGTGGCAATAAAGAAGCTATGCAGTATCCAGTAATAGGACAGTAACTTTCCTTGCATCCATTTAAGAGAAAAAGAAAGAATATCCTGAGAATATAAGGGGTCCGTATTGGGACCAGTATTGTTTAGTATATTCATCAGTGGCATAGACTGTAGAGATCAACAGCATCCTTGGCAAAATTGTGGATGAGTGGTGCAGTTTGTGAGCCTGAGGGGTAAGATGCCATCCAGCACGACCTGGACAAGATCAAGTAGTGGGCCCATGTGAACCTTGTGGAGTTCAGCAAGGCCAAGTGCAGGGTCCTGTACATAGTCAAGGAAATGTATCAGTAGTATGGGCTGTAGTATCAGTATGGGCTAGAGGATAGAGGGATTGAGAGCAACCCTGAGGGAGTACAGGTGGTTGAAAAGCTGTACACGAAGGAGCAATGTGCACTCACAGTCCAGGAGGCCAACCATGTCCTGGGCTGCATCAGAAGGGCTATAGCCAGCAAATCGAGAGATGCGATTCTGTCATTTTGCTCTCGTGATACCCCACCTGGGATCCTGCATCCAGCTCTGCAGCCATTAGCACAAGAACATAAACCTGTTGGAAAGGGTCTGAAAGGCCAGTTATACTGGACTTTTCTTTTAGCCTCTGCCTAAAGCTGTCAGAGTAGCCTGACATCAACATACAGTGGAGTTTGTGTACTTTTCTCCCTCCAGCGATTTCTAATCTCTTTCTTTTTCTGTTGGTGAAAAAACAAAAAGAGCATGTTTTGGAGGTGTTTGGTAGTGTACTCTCTGAACACAGCTTTTGGCTTTCTCCTAGTAGAGTGCATAGTTAAATTTGGCATGAAGAATTGAACTCGTTCCCAATTCACAGTGAAAGGAATCTAGTGCTAACTTTCAGAACCTTTGGTCATCACAATTATTCCCCTTTCTTGAACACTGGATGGGGATGTGTGGCCTGAAGTTCTGTTTGCAGAATCACATGTTGCTTTTTACTTGTACATGCATAAGTTGTGCTTGCAGTTGTTTTAGTCATGACATTAGTTACTTTCCCAACTTGCATTAAAACTACATCTAATACTTAAGAATTTTTTTTCTCATTTGGAAGGGGCATTAACAGTTTTATTTTATTTGCTTTTTCATGTGTAATTCAACAGTTGTATATGACTGTTAATGATAGTCTCACCTGACGTGAAATTCAGAGCTCGCTGAGCACTTTCTGCTTGGGCAGTGCCTAATGCTTGTAGTGGAAGAATAAATTTGTGAAGCTGGAATGACTTCTGCATTCTTCTTGCACTCCAGTTTGCTGCTTTTAGTACTGATAATGTGATGAACATTAAACAGGAGAATTTTCTAGACTAGTACTAGATACCATAACTGTTCAGAAGCCAGTCTCACTTGAGTTGTAGTGGTGTGGGAGTCAGTTTTAGTAAGTTGTTTCCCATATGGAGGGGATTACATAGCCCTATGCCAAGCTTTCATCCTAAGAGTATTGTCTTTGTTATTCCAAGTTGTCTGCACATAAATAGAATGCAATAATGGAATCATTATTTAGGATTAAATCTGAATAGACTAACGGTTTTGACTGAGCAATGGGGCACTTCTGCTACATGTAGCTGGATGGTCATTGAATGGTTTTGTTTCAGCTGTAACTTAATTTTCTCCTCAGACAGCTTCCTTCATACTTCTGCTTAAATGGATGATGAATATTCAAAAGCCCTGAAGCTTCAATAGTAGGACTACTTGGTAACAGATATGGGAAGAAAGATGGATGACCTTTGTAATAAATCTGAAAACGGTAGAACATGAACTCTCATGGAAAGATGAGATTCTTAGCAACTTCCAGATTTGGACTGATTTTTAGAAGTGTTTTTTATTTCCTCTTAAAGTAATTTTTGGTAAACAGTTGTTTGAACTGGTAGTGTAGTTAGCAGGAATTTAGTTAATAAAACTTGAAAATTTTAGGATACGAATAATTTTAATAATAAGATTCAGTGGCAGACAAAGTGTACGTAGCCTGAATAGAACTTGCATAAGAGCAGGATTTCTAGTTCGTAACAGTTTTGGTTTGGGTTTTTTTGTTTGGTTGGATTTAAAAAAAAAAAGAAAAAAAAGCCTAAAAGAAAACACACGAATAGCCAGGTTTATCTTAACTTGAATAAAACCACTACTTTTTCATGTTCCTGGGAACCTTAGTTCTGTGACCTTTTAGCTGTGTAAGAAAAGAGAGAGGTGAAGTTACTGTCTTGCCCCTTCCCTCTCATACAGCTAAATTGACACCTCGCACCTGTGAAGATTCATAGCTTTTATCTCCCTTTTATCACTGTCTCCTGCACTTGAAACTTGTGGGCAGCCCAAGGCACACTCAGAATAAAAAGTCTTAGTTAAGCAGAGGGTTTAGGATTTATAGAGGAGCATGAGAACTATGATACCGCTGCTTGCAAAGCTGTAGATCCTGCTGGAGAGATGGATCCTTAGTTGGGGGTTCTTTTTTTTTGGTTTTTTTTCTTGGATGCTCTGTGCTTTGCAACTGTTAAGCACCACCTGCACCTGCAGCACTTTCCAAAACACTTGGAGCTCTAATGATGATGTGCATCATCCCAGTAAGTTTGTTGGGAAGAATGTGCTTTTGTACATATCAACAACTTGCTGTCAAGTTCCTGTTTGTTCCTGGGCACCTTTACTTTAAATATAAGACTACAAATGTCTTGAGGTGCTTTGTGGGGTAGAAGTCCATTGTAATCACACTTTCCTACTGCTTAATAATTAACCCCTCTCAGTGTACTAGGCTTCTTTCTGAAGGATCATTTAGTTGTGGGAAGTATTATCATACTGTGTATAAACCAGATGCTCAGAGGTTTGGGATCTCACTCTATTAAGTGGCCATCCAGTGCTGCTTATGCATTGTGTTGGTGAATGCTCTGAGGGTAAATCTATTTGTAGCTCATGTTGTTGCTGTTTGCAAAGACATTCTTTAATGCTACAGATCTTAACAGTACCGTATCTTACTGCTTAAGGATAAGATGGGAAACTGGGAAGGAGTAGGAAATCCTGGATGGCCCGTGAGAGAAGTGAGAATCGTCCTTTTAGTATTTGTAAGATTTTTAACCTTTAAACATCCCTCATCTGATTGTAAGAAAGCACCCAAAAATAATATGTAGTTCAAAGCTCTAAATTTAAGTTTGATGTTGCCACCAGAGGGCAGCATGTTACATGGGCTGGCACTGCTGAACCTGATCCATTGGAATTTTAAACAGAAGTGAGCTTGCATAGATCTCAGTTTTTGAAAAGTATCAGTGATTCATTTATAAGGTTTTCCTGATTTGTTCAGCTTGTAACTAAGTCCTGAAATACTTGTAATGGCATTAGCTTTATGAGAAGTGGCATTAGTGACATCTGCCAAATGACAATTAAATGTAGCAGTTCTAGATCTCATTCTGCTGTCTTTAGTTTATTATTAGTCCTGCATGCAACCTCCCTAAGGCAGAGGTATCGGGAACTTGCTCCCTCACTTCCTGTCTTGATTTCACCAGTTGCAGAATACATTCTTCCCAGTTTTGTCTCAAGGGTAGTAAACGTACATTACTTATTTACTTTGTGTGATAAAATAGATGTCAAAGTTGATTTCATTCTTGATTCTTTTGTAGAATTAGTTTATCTTAAAGGATCTGTACTGTTTGGTAGTTGGGTTTTTTGAGGTAAGCGTTGTGAGACTTGACTCCTCTATTCCCATGTAGCAATACAAACTAGGAAACTCCATACACAAAACATCTCAAGTGATGTTATGCTGTGCTAATATGATATATTGAGTCTCAGACCTTCTTTGTTAGCTTTGTGGTAGGTGCAGCTGTGACACAAGAAGCAGATCACATTTTAAAAGACTTGCTTTTCCACTTGTACAGTAATGTAATTTTACTCAGCAGGGTATTACTATTATTAGAAAACCTAGTTATAATAGGAATATAATTGAAAAACATGTTATATTCAACCAAATCACTAACTTGTATACAAGCCTTTTTTTTTTAATGCTGTAGTACTGATGGATTCAGTGGTCTCACAGAATCATAGAATGCATTCCATTGGAAAGAACCTTCAAAGGCTAACCCCCCTGCACTAGATCAGGTTTCTCGGAGCCTCATCAATTAATGTCTTCAGGGATAGGGCCTCCACCACCTTCCTGGGTAACCTGTTCCAGTGTCTCGCCACCCTCACGGGGAACAACTTCTTTCTAATGTCTAACCTAAACCTGCCCTGCTCTAGTTCAAAACCATTGCCCCTCATCCTTTTGTTACGTACCCTTGCAAATGGTCTCTCCCCAGCCTTCTTGCAGGTCCTGGTAGGCCATTATAAGGTGTCTGCACAGCCTCTCCATGCATAAAACAGTAATTTCTGATTTAGAGAGATTAAAAGCAAAAGTTAAACATGAAATGTAGGCGTTTTCCTGAAATCTAGTCTAGAATTTTTATTTGTAAATGTAGTGTACTGTTTTCATAAGAAACTCTCTCACTTCAGTGGAAGTCCTGTGTACTTGGGCCTTGCCATTTTTCATGTAAGCAAGTCATAAACCCAGATCAAGCCTGTTACGGCTTCTTCTGGGCTGGTGAATATAAACGTGGATCTGGAGGTGCCTCAAGTATCTGTGTGATGCTTTAGTGGCAGGCACATTATGGGAATGTGCTGTGCAACCACAGTAGACTTGGTCTGCAGCCAGCAGAGTCCATGTGGGCTTACTGGTCAAGGTCATGTGTTGAGTGGATGTGGCTAAACTGCACTTGGATCATGTGAAGTGCTACAGCTGTATTCTTGCAGGGCCCTGCACATGGTCTAATAAATCCAAACTGGATTTGAGGGGAAACCACTCTTGTCTGTCTGTGCCTGTGGCTCAGCTAATCTGCAAATAGGATAAACTGCCCATAAATAATTGAGAGTTTATAGTAGACTGCATGTTCCAGATAAGAGTTAGAATGTGCAGTATTAAAAGAGCTTTTTAGAAGAAGTCAATTATACCAAGTTCACCTTCTTGTCCTTACTAATTGGGGCACTAGCAAGCCATGCCAAAATTTGATATGGTGTTCTTAAAGTGAGTAGACTGCTGTTTTCAGTGAAGTTCTCAGGTGGTTACTTGGAGTCCACTTACGCTTCAAAGAGTAAGCTAACTTGAAATGCATGGATGCAAGAAGAAAGTGGAAGTATTGAGGGATGCAAGTCTCTCTTTGTGTCTGATTAATAGTAATTTTTCAGAATCCATACCAACTGAAGAAAACATGAGGTAAATTTATTATGTGCTATATTCTTGTCATACCATTATTTTCAAATAAGACTTATGTATATGTGACCCAGCACAGCCTGACATTTTGGCACAGAGAATAACAGTATGTCATGGTTTAAGACTAAGATGTGGTGGAACAGAAGCACTGATGGGAATGTGGTAGTCAGAGAATGGCTCTTTTCAGTGCAACTGAGCTGAAGGGAGTATCTGGATTTTTCAGTTCAACAGTTTTAGGCAGTATGTTTAATATTGAACTGTGCTGAACTCAGTATGTGCTTCTGCTTTCTACAGAGTACATATGTAATAACTTCATTGAAGGGGGGAGCTAAGAGTTGTTAAATCACACTCTTACTTTCCAGTGCATCTTACTATAATTTATTTTATCTGTGAGGATAGATACATCCCTGTGGTGATCTGTTATGGAGTGTAGCATCCAGAAGATGTTTTTATTCTCAGTTGTGTTAACTTGGAGTTTTCAGTCTGTTAAAATGCTGGTTTTGTTGGTCTAAAGTAATTTTTATGGATGTAATGCAATTCTTATGAAAGTACTTTAGAGGCTAGACATACTTGGCCAGCATCTTCTAGAACTGCTAAAAGTGCCAATTGTTAAGTGCTTGTTTACATGAAGTTACTGTAACACGTTTTTAAGGCTTCAAGTTCTGTATAATGTCCCGCTGAAACAGAAGCAAGCTAGAATCCTCAGAGATTCCAGCTGCATGAATTTCCAAAGTTTTTTACTTACACCTTTCAGTAGGCCCATGTATGAGCCCATTACAGTAATTAGTGTGTTATCAGAAACCAAGGTATGTTTCCATTTATTTTCTTGCATTGAAAACTTGAATTTCCGAGGAATTTGAATCAATTTGTAGTTGGCCAAAAGCCAATTTTTCTCCTCTACTCTAATGCATGTTTGAAAAACGAACTCACTTCCTAAGTGCCTTGTGAATCTGCAATGATTAATTCTTCTCATTATTTTGCTGCAAATTCTCATGACCCTCTGTGATGATTCGATCACCCACTTAGAGTTTATGCATATTCATATCTTTCTGCTCCTGACGCAGTCGTTCAAGTCTCCTTCACTGGCTGCGGTGTGTGCTTGGTGCAGTAATTGAGCTGCAGTAGATTGATTACTCTGGGGAGCTGTAAGGCCTTTAAAGGTGAAAACATATCAGTCCTGTTAATTAGGAAACAAAGCTCTGGTGGCAAGTTCAGCAGTCAAATGCTTCCAGTGTAGAAATGAGGAAAGATATGATTTGTTCCTCTCCATGAACCCTGTTTACTTTTTTATATTTGAATTAGTTCTGCATTTGCTATAATAGGCTTGTGCAGAAGATAGCACATCTTGTGTCATTGCATGTATTTTGAAGGAAGAAGAACTGCGTGTTTGATATTGATTGTAATTATTAGCTGTTGTTAATTACCCCTTAAATTATGCATTATTTTAGGCATTACTTGACCTATAAAGTTAAATGAGAGATGAAAAATGGCATCATTGATTGTAAAGTTTAAACAAATACATTTATATCACTTGCTTTTTCAAACCTGAATGTCAGTCTTTTACTCCAATTAAAACAATAGATTTCTAGAAACACAATAAAATCTGGGGCCTCTCTGCTATTAAGATGTCTGTTGCCTATCGTGTGCAAGATTAATTAAAGAGAATACGTTCTTAAAATTAGGTGAATATTAAATGATAGCATAAGGTTTCATCCAGCAGACAGCATCCTTACATCATCATTGTAAGTACCCTGTGGTTTTATGTTGCTAAGCACTCTAATCTAGAGTGGCCTATTACAAAGATATTAAGGGTAGGGGAAACCATCTGCCACGCAATCTATCCATAAGGGTCAGAAATAAATAATTTAAAAGTAATTTATATATCTTAAAAAACCACTTTTCCCCTGTAATTACTGGACAACAGATTGTAGAATACAGATGTTATGAAAATGCCACTGTTTTTGTAAACAGCGTGTGATGCATTGCTACTTCAGGGAAGGTTACAGGCTGCTGTCGCCATACTTGCTCCTGCAGTGGTCCGGAAGAAAAGTCTCACTGAAACAATTGCACATGAGATTGGACACCATTTAGTACCTTTTGCACCAGAGAATATCATATTCATTATGTGTTTTTTCCCCTTTATTTTAGGCATTTATTAACACTGCAAAGTCCATCTATGAGAAAATCCAGGAAGGAGTTTTTGACATTAATAATGAGGTAACTTATAGTATTCTTTTTGTTTGGTTGGTTGGTTTTAAATGTACAAAATTTATCTTCCCTAGTAGGCTGGATAGTAAAATATTTGTGTGTTCCATTTGGATATAGAATCATCTGCCATTGTGATAAAAATGGATTAAAATAAGTGACCCTATCCATCCATGAAGCACCACAAAATAATATAAATCCCCAAAAGAGAAGAAAATCCACTTTCATCCACTTCTCCATATGGTGTCATCTGTTTTCAAAGATAATTTTCCACTATGTAAATGGGGGACCATGTTGATATGCCAGATGCACTCCATGAGCTGTCCAGTGCAGGGGAGGGATTGCTTTGAGAGTTACATAAAAGACTTTTGAAATGTTCCTGGTTTAGGTGGCTGGATTCTGTGGGGAATAGAAGATTAGCCATTTTGCCTGTGCACATTACTGAAATTACAGATCATCAGGGCCTGGCTCTTTGCATGTTTGGGGTGGGAGTGGGGAGGTGGACCAGAGAGCACCTCTGTAATGCAAGAGCCCGAAAAAACCTCTAATATTTCTCTTCAGTTTTAAAACAACTCTGAGGCTGAAAATCTTGAGTGCTTGGTCAGTCTTGAGTTAAGAGAAAGGGTTGCAGCCATAGTAAAAGCAGATTCAAATTTATTAGTACTAAGTAGAAATATTAGGGTTGTATAAGCTCTTATCCAGCATTTACATGATGCAACTTTTTATGGAAAAAAAGCTTAAATTTTATACTGTGAAGCGGTCAGTCATTTCTGGCACCCAGGTTTTTATCCTGCAAACCCCTGAACGTCACTGTTGAGGTCATTGATGAAACCTCGTGTGGAAATCTGTCACCTTGAATAAGTGCATTCTCTGCCTGACATCGTCAGTGTGATGCTCCTCCTAAAGCGTGGTAGTCCCTGCAGAATTGTTCAGAGTAGTGAGGGAGTAGTAGCATGAGTCAATGAAACAGCTTCAGCATTTCAACATGAGAAAACTTAGACTATTAAAAATATCCTGACCTTAAAGAGGAAATAATAAGAAACTTCAGTAGCATGCATAGTATTTGCATTTAGGAAACTCGGGGGTAAATAAAACTTGAATAGAGATCTTTGGTAGACGTTAGTTGTGGCTGGAAGATGTTTGAGTGCGTGAAGCACTTCTAAAATACAGTTTAGGGATGAAAAACTGAATTTCCTGTAATGCTTTTATTAGGAAGGATACACTCAGTAATGCAGTATAAATTGGGTGGTAATCAGAGTGTCTGAAAAAGCATGCTCATTGTATCTGTCGAGTTTCATATAGTAGCTGACTGCTTTACTGTGCCTTATGGAGCTCTGATTGCAATATGCTGTCAAGAGCCAACAGTCCGTGCTATTTATTTGGCTTTGTGCCAAGTCTGGCTCCTTGATTCCTCAAGAAGTTGCTATCAGCCCAGAGGGGGCAAAACCAATGAGCCATAGGGCATGCTTTTTATTAAAGAGGAGTCAAAGAGCGAAAAGAAACCACATCAGCTGCTGTCAATACTGAGCTAGTGCCAGAAACCCCAAGGCTACTACTGTTGCAGAACAACTGCCAAGCACTATAAATCTGAGATTTACTGTGACGCAAAGTTTCCTTAAGAGCTTAATTTCTGAAGCTACTGTATTACTTTTCTCAAAGTGCTGTATTTTTAGGTAAAATCCACTTGAGGGAGTGAGGGTTAAGATATAAGTGTGATTTTGATGAATGAAAGAGCTGCGCTGTGTGTGGGTTCTTGGCAAGAAGCCATGTCTTTCAGGATCATAGAAATTATTGATGACACGGAACACTCGTATGCCCTTAGCCTCTACAGCTGATTCAACACAGAAAGAAATGCTGTCTAGAGAGGAAAAGTTTTATATTAAACTATTAAACTAATGGACGTTCTGGTGAGAGGGGAGAGTTTATACTTTCGTAGCAAGTGCTATGTATTTTTAAAGCCAAGTGGTACTCGAATACAGCTCTTGCTCTGTGTTTTGGTGTTGGGAGTTTAAGATACAGAGTTTAACACAGATTAAATTTAAATTCCTTTATATTTCATCAGTAGGGATGTGCTACTAAAAAATACATATGAACTTTGCTTTATTTATTGCATACATTAGAACTTGCCCTGTGATCTTGCAAAACCCAAGTTTTTCAAGCATATTGATGTTGTAAAATAATTACGCTGTCTGTTCAACTTCATTGCAGGCAAACGGCATAAAAATTGGCCCTCAACATGCTGCTACTAATGCAACGCTTGCAGGCAATCAGGGAGGACAACAAGCTGGAGGAGGCTGCTGTTGAGCCTGTTTTTACTTTCTAGCTGCCTGGCTGGGGCCCACTAACTTGTTTGTTCACCCCTCCCTTCCCCCTCCCCCCTCCCGCCCAGCTCGCCTCCAATTCAACTGAGACATGAAACTTGTAAGTCGGTTTCCTGTTGCAGAAGAAGACTTTATCCTTCAAATTCTTGTATAACTTTGAATAAATGGTTAATGTTCACTTCAAGACAGATTTTGGAGATTGTATTCATATCTATTTACATTTGATTTCTAGGTCAATTGATGTGATTATTTTTGTTAAATGTTGTCTTGTGCCCTTGGCTACGAACTGAATTGTATTAAACACTACAAGGTCATCTGAGTATTTTAATCAGTTTGTGTAGTTAAGTTTCCCAGCTCCTGCGGTTACCTAATGTTTAATATTGTAGAGCTGTCCTCAAGTTTTTTTGTCAATTTTTGAGGCTATGAAGAGAAGCGGAAGGACTCTTTTAATTCTGTATTTATCACTTTCTGTATATATAGTTTAATAACCTGCTTGGGTGTACTTGCCAAGCTAGAATTCTTTAATGCATTTGCATAAATTCTATACTATTTAGAGCTTGAAACCTACAGAAGCATTAATAGAAATTGCTTGGACGCTAAATTTTAAGCCTTTCTGACATTGTTAGCATGTTCATTCCCCCCTGTCATTATCCGGAAGTCGAGAGAAATGCTTAATGTATATTACTAGAGGCTACATACGTGCTATCTATTTTAATGCCAAATGTTTGCTGTTTATCCACAATTTCCACAGCACCTCTTCAGAAATGGATTAGCTGTTTGCCTTAACAAATACCAGAGGTAAAAACAGAGTATGAATGAAAAGCAGAGGAGGAGTTGCTAAATTTAAAATGGCACATTATAAAAACATTGATTTTTTTTTTTTTTTCTTAATGCTTTTTTCTTGTTTACCACTTGATTTCTAGGTATATTTTTCATGCAAGGACAGTTTTTCAACCTAAATGTACAGTGCTTGTGTAAAGTTTTCTTCTAGTGACAACTTGTAATCCTAAATATATGGTAAGCATCTTGTCTATTGTGAAGAGGGTGTGAAAATAAAATCTGCCAGTTTGGAAATCTTGATGAAAATCAAAACTAGAAATGCCTTGGCACTTATTACCGTGGTGGTCGCGAGGGGAGGGAAGATGTTTTGCCTCAAGTTGAAAGGATTGCAACAGCGCAAAACAAAATCCTGTGTTTTAAGTGTTTATTTGTTAAAGTACAGAATATTCACGTCACTTTTCCTACAAGTGAGGAAACAACTGAGTTTCCATCTCATCCTATTTATACAATTTGCTGATAAAGGGGTGACTCTAATGCTAGGCCATGCTTTGTGTATCTTGAATAAAAGGGGGTTGGGGGAGGGAAGGAGGGAACAACTGCAAAACTTCTGTCTTACTGGACCAATACTGGCTGCAACACAGCACTAGGGGATGTGGATCTTGATACCATCCATTCTGATTGTCCAAACTTTAACACTGGAAGTGAATAAAACTTCAGCCTGACAGGTGTAACATAGCAGTGGTTCTGAGATTAAATAAAGTTTAAAAAACCATGTGGAACCTTTTGTTTGTGTCTGGGGGAAGGAACAACTGATAAGGACCTACATTAATTGCTGGCTTCGAATCTGTCTTACAAGTTCAGAAGTACTATAAGCAATGTAATTAATTATTTTTAACAATTTAAATCCATAAGAGTGTACTCAATTTACATACTTTCAGCTGTTTGTTACATAATATTTAAATTTATAAAACACAAACACATTGTTTCAGTTGCAGTTTGGAAATTGTGTTCCATGGCAGTAAAATCACAGGACTGAATTGCATTAATGCTGAGGGAAAACTATCTTGGAAGAACTAGAAGCTCATGGGAAAGAGTAAGTGGAGAGAAATAGCTATAGAATTAACTGCTTGAGGATTTTGGGCTCAGTTGCCTAAGACAAAAAAGGAGAAAAGCATGATCTTTTGTAGCAGCTTCAGCTACCCTACAAATAGAAGTATGCTTCTGTTATCCATAAAAATTGTCCCTATCATGTATAGGACAAAAATACTTGCTTTTTTAATGGTGATAAGGTTAAATTTTCTGACAGCCTCTCATTTTCTGTAAAAGTGGAAGAAGTATGGAATTGCCCTGGAATCTAAGGCTGTTACAGCAAAGAGATGATAGTGCTTTTTTAGGAATGAAGAGCAGGGAGGATGTGCTGTGGCTTACTATATTCATGTGTACCTACCACTGATTTTTTTTTTATTATTATTATTTATTGCACCTGTTGGTTGGTCCCAACTTGCTAATCTTACACTGTGCATTATGTTAAAAATCTAGTACTTGCAGAGAGGAGCCTAGAGCAAAACTGAAGTTTCCTTACAGTCTGCCTGGCTTTTTGTCACAAGCTTTATGTAATCCTTTTGTTGCCAATTAGGAATCTCTGTATTTCTGGTGGGGTTTTTTAGAAGCCCCTGGTCCTGTTTTATCCTATTAGAGTTTGGAAGTTAAATAACACAGAATCTGGCAGTGGGGCTTACTTAGAGCATGTACTTTACAAGATTATTCTTTCACAGGTTTCAGTTCTACTAGTAATGGGAACGACTGATAACTTGCTTTGCTTTCTCCTTGAATTGCCATCGCTTTTATTTTCATAACCAAGGAACTAAAATATGTAACTGTTCTCTGGCAGCTTTTACAGCTGTTATATGTAAACTGAGACTGCTAGTGATACTGAAAAAAATCATACAAAGATGTCATTTTCCTGAGCTCCAAGTTTAGCATAGAGTTAAAAAGCAGTAGTTAACTTACTGAGAGTGAATTTGGACAGACAAATCCTCAAAGTACGATTTTAAGACTTGTCTCTCTTATTTCTGCTTAAAATGAGCAGCTCCAAGAATTTTGGCAGTCAGTTAGGAAAGATTAATGCTCCATCTCAGTTGACCTGTGTTTCTGTTGACTTCAGTCAGTCTGGTTTTATTCTTGTGCAAGATCAGGCTCAGCATTGACTGAAAGCAAATGACTGCCAACACACTTCTGATGAGCTGAAATAATGAGAGGTGGGCTTGGAGCCCTTGGCAGGCTGCACATGCTCTGTTCACTACTCCAGAGATGTCTCCTTATTACTGTATAACCCTTTTTGTCACAATAATTCATTGCTTCAACCACAGTATTTATCAGTGATGTTAGAAAGGGTAGAGATTAGTTTTAGGCTAAGTTGTATACCTCAGAGAAAGTTGTTTCTGCCTCTAAGTTACAGTTAAACTGAATCTGAGTGGGGATAAAAAAGTGTATTAAAATTTTTTTTTAAATACAAGAAGACTTCTTTTGCTTTAAAGGATTTTTTTTTCAAGCAATCATTTGAAATGAGGGCACCCCAACTTGCCCACACTTTCTCCAAGTTGTTACCATTTGGGAAGTGCTTTTGTAAATGCTGATGTGGGAGTTAATGATTGCTTTTGATGATCTGCTCTTTTGAAGCCAAGTTACTGTCCTGCATCTTTCTTTTTACTTGGGGTTTGCTTGTATTTATTGGGGTCTTTTTCCTCCTAAATCAAGTGGCTCTTGTGTATGATCTCCTTTTTGTCTTGTCTGTTATGTTGTTGTTTTATTCAAGGTGAATCTGATGAGCAAAGTGCTGCTCTCTTGTCCTCACTGCACCTTATGCGTTGGTTATATCTACACACAAGGGAACTTACCTTATATGGGGTACTTGCTTTAGGGATGGGAGAGAGAAGCAGAATATACTGAGTTGCTGTGTGATAGAGATCAGGGGAAGTATTGCATGGGTTCTGTTAGTTGTTACACTTACTATGTGTGCGAGTTTGCATGTGCAGGGGGCATAATTTACCTATTCCTTTTCCAGTATTGTGGAAAAGGAGACTGGGGAGAAGGAGGAAGAAGAACAGGTTTTATTTGGATATCTTAATAACTTCATCTGTTGTTAACAAACATATTTACAATTTGTATGCACTTCATATTCTTCACCCTGCAATCTTGGGGTTTTCTTCTGCCCTATTACTGCAGTGTAACTTTAACAGTATGCTGTGGTGATTTATTTTAATATGGTACTGAAATCACCATTTGTAAATAATCCAGGCTGCTGCTGTGTAAGTAGCTGATGAAATGTCTTCACTGGGTCTGCTGCCTATGAAAGAAACCACAACATTAGGCAATAAAAACTACTAACAGAATGTTACAAAACCAAGACCATGACCGAAATAAAGCAGCATGTTGTGGATCTATCATTTTTATTCTTGGGACAGATTTTATTATTTTTGGAACTATTACAAGATTTATGTTAAATATTGTGGATGATAAGAGGAAACAGACTCTTGGCAAACATGGAAAACCAATTACGGCATATTACCCTATTCCCCTTCCAATAAAGGAGGGGCTAAGCCAAAAGTTTATTCTTTGCTTAGCAGCTGGAGAAGGGGGAGGTGGTGGGGGGAGGAGAAGTGTTCCTAATTTAGGATTGGCTTGAGGAAAGGAATTGCTGCTGGAGCAGTCTTACCGCGGGCAGTCCAAGCTGGAGAAGGCAAAACCAGCACGCTCCAGTCAGTTTTACTCCAGTCTAAAGAAGTTCACTCTTGTCACAGGAGCCCTGATTAAAGAAGCCACTATTCTGTACTTATCCCTTCCACAGCACAGCTACTATTTTTAAAATTCCATCTTTAAAGAGTCAGAGATTGTTGGTGGTTGGGACTATGGTACATTTGGTGGAAATCATAGCAGGATCATAGCCTTCATTATTTAAGCAAAGCCCAGCACTATGAATGGAAACTGATTGTTTTTCCTAGACTTAGACATAAAATAGTGGGAGGCAAGAAAACGAGCAAGAGCTCAAAAGAGACCAAGGTTATAATTTTAACGGTTGTCAGTTTAACTTTGTCCATGTTAAACTGGTCAAGTAAACAGTACATTTTCTGATTATGGCTTGGGAAAAATCTTCTTCCAAAGCAGGAAAGGTCTGAAACAATGTGACTTACTAGATAGTGAAGTAACAAGGGTTCTCGGGAAGACAGCACAAGGGCTTGCTCGCTGTCTCACATCAAGCTGATGCGGGTAGGGACTGCGGGTTGAGTCATTACCCAGCGGCTGAACGCTGCCACCTATGCCTGGGAAAGTGCTGCTGCTCCAGAACCGCAGCAATGGGCTGGCCATGACAAAGTTCATTCTGAATTTGGGCACCCACCTACTGCCAGCTGCACACTGACAATACTAAGACCGAAGCTAAGACAGTGTCCGGAATTTGAAGACGCCTACATTTGGCAGCAGAAGTCACAGGGCAAATTAACTTGTCAACTGTTGGCTAATGGAAACAAAAAAAAACAACTGGACCCACTTGAACGTAGCTGGAACCTGATTTTTTTTCCCATTTTTTTGATTCACAGTTTGTGAGGATGACTGAATTTTACTCATGAGTTGCCAATTTGGTTCATCTTACATGTATCTAGAACATAGAACATCAGAACAAAATTTGCTTCTGCTGTACTTGAGAAGACTCCTAAGCAAAGTGTGGCTGACTGACCTACACTGACTAGTCACCAGCAGAGTCTGTTGTGCTGCTTCTCCTTGTCTGGTGTTGTTCTACTCTGATCTCACAAGGAAAAGACTCCTGCACAGACACTAGAACAGTGGTGGTGTTTATCATACCTGATTCATGAAGCAGAAAAAGCGTTTGTCAAGTGAAATATGTGCAATATTGTAATCCCGTGTGAGCTGTCTTTCTATAAAGACACATAACTGCAGGAAGCCACATAATTGAAGTCCATTATGTCACAACACTGGCCTGCAGGACTGACCAAAGTGCATTCTAAGTTAGTGCTTGCACATTTTCTCTGGGTTCATACCCAGATCTGAGTCCAGTTTACTAAGTTTCATGTCTTACTTCTTCACATATTCTCATCCCTTTTGTTAGTTCTTTTTCTTTTCTTAGTGAGAGTTTGGGAGTTTTGTCTGGTTTGGGTTTTATCTTGAAAAAATACATAACTTCATTCTGTCCTGCAGGCTCTCCTGTTTAATTCATCTGCTATACAAGGTGAAAAGCAGTTTTCCTTCAATGTCAGATAAGTAGCAACTCTAAAGTTGTTGTTGTTGCTCACCAAATGTAAAGAGGATCTGCTCAGGATTGCTGTAGAGGAAAAGCTGCTGCTGAAAGCTGCTTTGTGAGCCAAGGTGTAAGCTTGCTTGCTGCAGGAAGGAGGCGATGTCTCATTATCTGGGTGCTGGTCTGTTGGAGGCGTCTCTTCTTCCTGCTCTAGGATGACTGAGGCGTCTCTTTGAGGTAGGCAAAGCAGCAAAGTAATACTCCCCAGGCTTATCAACCACTATCAGCTGGATCTGCTGTTTGCTCCAGACTCCACCTTTGCTTGGAAAGTGCTTGCAATTCCATGAGGTCATTCTTCCTCCCAGTACTGTGGCTTGTTGCTCATGCTCCCGCCATGAGCTGGGAGAGAAGATGAAAAGAAAAAAAAAGCCCACCCTGATATCCATATGCTGTGACTTCATTTTTCCATCCTGCCGGGGAAGGCTGTTGTGCCTCACAGGACTTCACTCTCGCCACAGTGACTGTGGTTAGTTTGGAGCAGGGAGGTGAGAGACCATGGCCCAGGCCCAGGCCATCACCCTGCTGCCCGGCTGGGCCTGCCCGGGGCCCTGGGGCCTGTCCGCTCCCTTCCCCCACCGGTTCATCCACCGCTGTGAGGGAGAAACTTGCCCGGTTGGCAGCCGGGCCTTCGCCGCTGCTTTGGGGCTGATATAAATCTGCGTGATTTCGATTGAGCTCAGATTGATTAGGAACAGGAACGGACTAACGTACCATAAACACCTATTAAACCCAAATAAATACCTCTACAGGAGCTCAGAGTTAAACGGGTGCAGCTTTGCCCGCGCGGGTCGAGGGGCGGGCCCCAGCGGCCGTGGGCCCTGCCCGCGGCGGCCTCGCCGGACACCGTCCAGGCAGAGAGGCCAGT
>VZTY01021785.1:176794-189339 GCA_013400935.1 Turnix velox
GGGTCGGGTCGGGTCTGGTCGGGTCAGTTCCCGCTGGGCTCGGTGGCTGGACGAGGCTTGAGGGGGCGGCGCTGCCCGTTGGCCGGCGGCCCCTCGCCTGATGAGCGCCGCCATGGGGTTCACTGCAGTGACTCCCTCACAGCCCGGCACAGTCGCCTGGGCCACCTTCTGGGCGCCACCCGTCGCCATTGCGACTTCGGTTCTGTAAATGGAGAGTCCCACTCTGCCGTGTCCCCCGCCCTGCGGGGTCGCCACCTCTCCCCGGGAAGCGCCTGTCAGCGGTTACTGGCCCTTCCTTTCCGCCTGGGGCCTCTGCGGGCGGCGCCGTGAGAGGGCGAGCCGAGGCGCTCGGACGGTTGTGGCTGTGGTGGCGGGAGGGTCGCAATCGCCATCGTCCTCAGGAGCTGCTCTCTCGGGCCGTGGACACCATGTCCGGCACAACCCGGATGGCATTCCCCGAGTTTTTGTACCTGGTCTAGAGGGAGGTGCTCCATGGGGGTGGGGGAGAAACCCGGTGATCTTTAAGGTCCCTTAGTCATAGAATCATAGAATCCCAAACCTTCCATCCCAAACCTATTCTTTGATTCTGTGAAAGGATCGAGGCCAGCCCTACCGAGGACGTGGGGTGTTGGTGGATGGAGCTCAACATGACTATATGCATTTGTAGCCCAGAGGCCAACAGTATACCAGGCTGCAACGGAAGAGCTGTGGCCAGCAGATCGAGAGAGGTGATCCTGCCCCTTTACTCGGCTGTCGTGAGACCCCAGATGGAGTGCTGTGTCCAGCTCTGGTGCCCTCAGCACAACAAGGACATTGACCTGTTGCATAGGGCATAGAAGAAAGTGACGAATATGATCAGGGGCCTGGAGAATCCCTGCTATGAGGACAGGCGGAGAGAGTTGGAGCTGTTTAGCTTAGAAAAGTCTCCTGAGAAACCTTTTTGCAGCCTTGCAATACTTAAAGAAGGCTTATAAGAAGGATGGAGATAAACTTTGGGTTCTTTGGGTTAGAAGAAGGGATAATGGCTTTCAACTAAGAGGGAATATTCAGATTAGATATAAGAAAGAAATTGCTTACTGTGAGAGTGGTGATGCACCAGCACAGGTTGCTCAGAGAAGTGGTATAGAAGTGGTTGTATAGGAGGTTGGATTGGATTACTGNATTAGAGAGGCCTGAGAGCAACCTGTTCTAGTTGAAGATGTCCTTGTTCATTGTATAGGAGGTTGGATTGGATTACTGTAAAAGTCCCTTCCAACTCAAAAATATTCTATGATTCCATTCTGTATAATGGTGTCTTGAAGGAATGGGTCCAGAATTTTAGACCTTGTGAAGCAAAGCTGTGAGGCTTTACTTGCACCTGGGGGAGGAATGGTGCCATGAAGGAGCCCAAGGCCCAGCCCAGCAAAGAAGGTTGAACTTAAGAAGGTGAGTTTTATTCCTTCCCAGAGCAAACGTGCTGATGAGCTTGAGGAGTCCTTCCAGTTAATGAAAAGGGGCACAAAATAGGTCAGCACTTTGTAGGTGGGATCCGCTTCTCTGGTGTTACAATAATTGTGGCAGCCATTGGTGGTTTTAAGCCACTTCTTCAGACCAACTTTGGGACGTTCCTTAATGCTGTATTTCCTTGTTTAACAGATGCCCACTGCCTGGCTGGTGGTGAGTGTATCCCCCTTGCTACACCAGCATGGAGCCACACTGTTGTGTGTAGGTACAGAGAATTGTGGAGACAGCAGTACAGCTATTCTCTGGAACCTGGGGCTGAGTTTCTTGTGGAGACTGCAAAGGCAGCCCTACCTGTCACCTTCCCCTTCCCTCTGTCCCTGTAGAACCTGCCTGCATCCCATCCTAGATCCATCCTCTGAGCCAGCTCCAGCTGAAGCATTGCTGACCCATATGTTGTGTGCAACCAGCTCTAGGACTGGCTACAGACATGACAATATACTGTCATTCTTCATAGAAAAATAATAGGAAATATGAGAGTATTAGCTTCCTTCACCACATTGTATGTTTTGTAATACAATCTCACAATTAATTAGAACTTTCTGCAGCAAAAAAGTTAATGCAATGAAAGAGAATCACTTTCTTTCACTTTATTTCTGTATATGGCAAAATGAAGGTGAGAGAAGAAGAAATGAAGTTAAACATGTTGATCTTTAAGTGGTTAGACCATTGAACGGCTATGTCCCTAATTTTTTTCACAACATTGTCAATAAGTGAACATTTTTACTGTCACCTGTTTTACTTGTGAATACAGCAACAGTCTGACTAAATTGTACATCCCTGCACTTGCCTTCTGTACTGATGCTGGCTTTAATTTTAGCCTAAAGTACAGTGGCCCAATATAAGGAAAGAATAATGTAGGGAAAATAGAAATTCCCTGTAAAACCAGCTTTTTATTAATTGAAGTCTTAAACAGTGAATCTTCATTTTACAGAGAAAATAGTAGCATTTTCTTTTTGTTCTAAGTCCTAAAACTCAATGAATTTCTTAAAGGCTGTCAGTGGGCATTGTCAGTATTTGGACAAACTAGAACACACCAAAGGCACACCTGGGCATTTGGCCCTTCTGAGCAGTTTGTCATTGAAGAAGCTGATATCTTAACTGTAAACTCAAAGCAAAACTGCTCCAGGGCTCGCAAATGAGCAGCTCTTCTCCTTTTTTGACCTCTTGACATGCCTGCTTTAGGTAGGTTTAAATAAAAGGAGAAATGTATCATATGCAATGGATATTTAGGGACACACAACTAGGACATATCAAAATCCTATTTGATAAAAAGACAAGCAGCATCTGAAAAGCCACAAGCCTAATTGCTTCCAGTCACAACCAGCCTGGATTTTGTTTCCTCTTATTTCAACTTTCTGACCTTGTAAAAATTATCTTGACTGTGTTATACTAAAATAAGGCAAAACTACCATGTGTGTTGGTGCTGAGGAGTGCACTGTGTGTCCACAACATAAGGCCCCAGGTTAATTTGTTTGGTTTTATTATTATTATTTGCCTTTTTCTAATGATGGTGAAGCACTTCTGCTAAAAGCTGAAACTGGCTTTTAATTTGTAATGGGGGAGAAAAATGTATAGTGGAACCTATGAGTTCAATTGAGAGTTTTAATGTCTTGCAGCATCTGAAAATACTGAGATTGTATGGCATTTAGACTAGGAGAAAGAACAGTGAGGGTTTAAAAACATGTCACCTATAATTTTTTTCAGCACTTTTTTTGGTGTGTAGTGGCATATTTGTTTTTTGGAAATTTGTAGAAAAGTTTCAGGAATGAGTGGCTTTAATGATAACCCTTAAAATAATATAGCCTTTGCTTGTAGGAAAGACCTAGGACAGTATAAAGTATTAGATGTGCAGCTGTCTTGGCACTGGAGAACTACAGAGTAATTATTTTCTCTGCTTGACAGAAATCCAAGGTCCAGGTACACTGATCTTTTCATTGCAGTAACTGCTGCTGCTTCTGTATTTGGGAATCTGTGGCTTGCCAGCCTTAAACCTCCATGAAATGTTGTGACAGAAAAACATTTCCAGCACATTGAGCTGAACAGATGATCCCTCTCTATTTCTCTGAAGGCTCTTCTTTTGTTTCTTTCAAGATCAAGAATAAACTATGTGTTTGTGCCTTTGTCACAAGGCTCCCACGGGGCAATCCTTGTTTGCACCAAGATTGCCTGTTTAGTAGCAACAAGGCTTATGAAAGCAACTCCTGGTGGAAGCAAGCCTTTTCCTGCTCCTTCCTCTGTCCTGCTGCAATTCCCCTTCATCCAGGCCCTGAGACCTGCCTTCCTGAGCTTTAAATGTAAAAAGGTACAGACCAAGATCCTGGAATATCTACCTTAACATAAATTGAGGTATATGATTCATCAACATTCTCAGGAGTTTCTTTGGATATGAAGCAGCACATAAACTTACTGTGGTCACACAACATCAAATGTAATCTACAAAATTAAACCTGTGAAGAAAACAAACAGCTTTTATGCACCCTTAAGCTTGGTTTCTGAGTAGTCAGCACGAATAAAGTTGCCACTGTTTGGGCTTTTAACTCCCTTGTCAAAATTTCTGATTTCCCTATTGAATGTAAAGGGGAAATGGTGTGGAGTGGGTTATTTGTTAAATACAAAAAACCTAACAGCATATGCAGTGGGTTATTTGTTAAATACAAAAAGCCTAACAGCATATGCAGTGTTGGTAACTGTCGCAGGGAAGATTAAACAGTAAACATTAGTATTGCTGTATCTGTTGTCTTGAACTTCTAGCAACTATTTTACATCTTCCTTTTTTTGCTACTTGTAGAAGAGCTTCAAGTGAAATCCTGCCTCTTTAGCAGCAGTGATATAATCTGTGCTCTGGGCATGGAAAAAAAAAAAAAACAACAAAAAACCAAAACCCAAAAAACCCTGGCATGTTGTGGCTTGCATTTTTTAAGAGAGAAAACAATCGGTCCATTGCTCAGAAGTTGTGCTATTCAGCGCAGCCCTACTCAGCCCGCGGCTGGCGACGTGCGACCTGTGGCGTTAGGGATGCAGCGCACATCCCCTCCCTCCGCCGCAGCCACCAGGATGGAGGCACCAGCTCCTTCTGCCCCCACCGACAAGAGCAAGTTCTGTTCATCGGCCAGGAATGCACAAGTAAATCCAGTGATTGTGTAAGCGGCTTGTAATGCCCAAAGTATAAACAAACTTGTGCCGAGGAAAGGTGAGTTCCTGGCAGGTTGCCAGGGGAGTTCCCTCGGTGCAGCAGAGCTGAGACGTTCCTTTTGGAGGAAAAGGAAAACTTTACGTGAGATAAGAACAGAAAAGGTGCAATGTGGAGGGAACGCAAGGTGAGGTGCCTGCTGCTGGTGGTCCTTTTAGCGCTGAGCTGTGGTTCTAGAATTATTTCTTCATATTGGAGGCTCTCAGGGGTATCAAGCACCTCTGGTTTCTACCCGTGTCAGCATGAATGACAAATACACGGCATCTTGTGGAATCAGAGCTAACGTTTCTCCTAGAAAACGTAGGGATGAAGGGAGCTGTTCCTTTATCTGTCAGTTGGCTTTATCAGAGCACATTTTGTGAAATTCAGTTTATATTTAATATTTCTAAGATTTGATTGACCATGCATTGTTTTAAATACTTAATTGATCAAGCTCTACTTAGCCAGGCAGTTGCTTTTCTTGCAGTGAAGTGCTGCATGAAGGATACGTCTTTGGCTGGGCTGGGAGAAACTGTGAATTCTGTACAGATAAGTTTAAGTCCTTCCTTGTTTTAAAATTGCCTCTTGGAACTGTCATGCTACAAATGCAGTAGGCAAAACCTCAAATGTATCTCATGCTTTTTGAGCATCCCGGTACCCACAGTAATTAATGCAGGCTACGGTGTGAGTGCATTATCCTTTTTCTCCCCGTTATGCTGTTTCCATAGAGTATTGATTCATATTCAGTTTTAGCCCTTCTCTTCAAGCCTTCTGTGCCAATGTAATGAAGGCCACGGCTGACAACTTTGCTGCGCTGTCACAGCAGAACTCTAATAAGCTTTGAACTTATCTATGTATGAAACTCTTTTCTCAGGAGCAGGTCTGAAATAGCAAAAGGAAGTTTATTTTACTTTTCCTTCTCTATATACAGGTGCATGCACATTCTTATGTCCTTCAGAAACTAAATTTTCCATGCTCACCCTCCTGGAGAGAAAAAAGACAAGACAGAGAAGACAGAGGGGCAGAAGGGATGTTGAAAATTACTCTGCTGCGAGGCACCTGGATACTACTGTGGCAAAGGAGGAGTAAGAAAATGCAAAGAATAATATAGATTGATGTAGTGCAGAGCATGTTTATGAAATGGCTCAATTACACTAAGGGATGATGGTGACTGCTATGGATGATCAGCTGAGACATCAAAATGAGCTTATATATACAAAAGTGAAACTGAAGTAGAACAGTCGTCAATTCCTTGCAGATGGCTACAGAGGGCTTGTAGAGAATCACTAACAGACCAGCTATGAACAATGCAATGCTTTTGCAGAATTCAATGCTCTCTTAGGATTTATCAATAGGTGGCATATGTAAGTCATAGAGAAAGATGTAAAGATGACTCCACTAAGTGCCAGTAGGGCTTTTAACTGCAGTATTACCTTCTGTATCGTGTTCTGTGCTGAAAAATATAGTACAGGACAGGGCAAGAAAAGATGAAAGATGTGGAATATAAAAGGAAACGGTGAAGGAGGAGACACTAGTGAGCCTGAAAAATAGTTTTTGGAAGGAACTGTAAAAAATCTGCACTATGTAAAAGGTCGTAAGAGATATAATGGTGGGGGAAAGATAAGATAAATCGGATCTTTGCAGAGGGAAGATGTCTCCTGTATATCAGGATGCCAGGAGGATGATTTAAATTGGATATTAGGAGAGTGGGTGGAGATGAGACAACTGTAAAAACGTTACAGTGAAATACCAGAACAAGCTACTTAGGAAGTTGGGATATCTGCTTCATTGAGGTTTTCTAAGAACAGGTTAGACAAACATCTGTTGGGGATTGTCTGGGGCTACTTTATCCTGGGTCTGTGTGGCTGAGGGTCACCAGATGGTCTCTTCAGATCCCTCTCAGTCCTCTTCCTGCAAGTTTACCAAGCAGGGAGGGGAGTGGACCTGAGTTTAATGAGAAAATGGTATCATCCTATTAGTTGATCCTCTTTCAGTATAGAAAAAGAATCAGAGAGAAACTACCCCTAACTTAAGTGTATGAGTAAGTGCTTTGGTTTTTTTTAATTTTACTTGCAATTTCATGAAGCATGTGCAGAAAACAAATTCATGGAGAATTTATAAAACTGAACACGTTTAAGGCATTCCTTCCAGTGTTTATTAATGTGACAGTTTCAAGAAACAATTTTAATTGCATCTTTTTCTCAATAAGTAGCAAAAGTAACAAATTTATAGATATTTTTCAAGTATATTGGAAACATATGTTTGGCTGTGGGTTTTAAATTACCTCCCATTTTAAAGCAGGTAACAACTACATGTGTGGGTATTTCTGACCCTATCTGAGAATGTTGCACCTGGGTGCTCCTTGCAGACGGAGACCCAGGAAATAATCATAATGGCATGATAGGTCCCTCCTGCTCTCCAGTCCACAGAAAGAACAAGTTGTTCGGTACCTGCTCTTTCAAACCCATCTGGAAGAAAGGCAAGCTGAGTGGAAACGTGAAAGTCAGTGCCTCGATGCCTTGGCAGGTGAACTCTGTGACTGCAGTGGCTTTTCCTTCCTTCCCTCCCTCTCTCTCTTTCCTTCCTCCCTCCCTGCCTCCCCCAGGGCTGTGCGATGGGAAGTTCCAGTGAAACACAGCCGCTGTGGAAAGTCCTGCTCACAGCGAGGAGGAGACGTGATCTCTCGGCGAGTCAGATCCAATTTTACGGGCAGCTCTGAGTCAGGGTGGAGCCCGCCAACTGAACTTTGCCTGCAAGAAGGAAGTGAAGTTGGTGGCGGCTTGTGTTACTAAGCAGATGAGTTGCCGTATTTTTCTGTCAGCTGATCATTCCGCGGGGCGTGTGACTTCATTCTTAGATACGATGCCTTCCATTTATGAAGGACAAAGGTCAGAAATTGTCAGAGCCGCGATAGCTGTGTCACTCCATATAAGAAGAGGCATGTTCTACTGAGCCGTCAAAGATGGAAATGGGAGTCCCTTAATGCTGCTGCTGCTGCGCGGTGAAAACAAAACCGACCGTGAAACTGTCAGTTCACGTCACGCTCCAAGAGCAAACATCCTCACCAGCAGGGATGTTGTGCAGTAGGTCAGTTCCACGGTGTCGCTCCATTTTTGTCAGGACTCACTACTATTCACAATTAAAGAGAGTGCCTGTGGAGCCCGGTGTCTTCTCTCCCGTAGTAAATGGAAACCAGAGAGTTGAGATGAGCTGCTGAGCACTAGCCTGTTAAATCAGAATTTAGAGGGAAAGGTAAGCAATCCTGCCCCACTGGTAAACTAAGCACTGAGTCTACCAGGAAGGAGAAGTAGTTGTTTATCACCTCTCTGCCTCTAGCAGCCTAGTGGGTGCTGCCTTCCATCTGTCCAGATCATCATGGGTAAGCGGCTGAGCAGGTACCTGGGCAGCACGGCTGAGTAGCTTCGGGGAAAAAAGGAGTGAGCAGGTTGGGGGCAGCTGCCCACAGCTGCATTTGCACCCAGGCAACCCACAGTGATGAGTCACAGCATGCCGTCTTTGGTGCCATCTCTGCCTATTTCCCCCTTGGAGCCTTAAGTTAGCCTTGGGAGTGACGTGTTTTTGTTGTATTGTTCTGAGAGATGTCACTGTATCAGAAAACTTCCACAGAAGAATAATTGATTTGAAGAGTTGCACTAATTCCTGTTCTCACTGGGCTCCCGAGGGTGAGGCAGCAGGGAAGGCTGACATCCCTCAGAGAGCTTTGTTCTTCTAGGGCCTAGCAGGTAAGCAGGGCACAGGGACAAGATGACAGAGCTTGCTGCCCTTCCACTTTTCTGCTTCAGCTCCTCAGTTGAAGAGTTCCTTGCCACAGAAGTGGCTGTTTGGGCCAGTTCCAGCTTTTCTCACTCCGGCTGGCTTGATTTTCAAAGGAAAAAAAAAAACAACAAACCACACCAACCCACACAAGTATCTACCGTGGCTTGCCCTCTTTTCCCTTAGCCTGCTGGTGCCACAGGGTGGCTCCTTGTAGCACTTGTATTTCTAATGCTTTTAGCTTTTCAGCTGAAAACATTCAGGTTGTTCTGATACTGCATGCTTCCTGGTACCAGCAAAATCCACGTGCTCTCAGCATGTCAGTGTGCTGAATGTACACTGGTGAACAAATTTCTTCTAAAAAAGGAATATCATTTTCCTTCAGCATGTGGCACGTCATTACCGGCCCTGCCCCTTGGGCCACTGCACCCCATCAGAGTCGCATGCTTCCATAGCTGCCTAATTTTTGAGAAACTTTGAGTAAAACTTTCACTTGTGAAAGAAAAAGAAACCATTTAGCCTTTTTTTCACTTCATTTGTCTGAAACAATGTTCAGAGATGAATAAAACGTGAATGTGTCAGGGTCATGTGATTTTGGAGATGCTTCCCACCCACCATGGGACAAGCCAGGATGCCCTTGGCTCCTCTGAGGCTCTGGACTGGCATTTCAAATACCAGTCCTGAAGTGCCTTCAGGGCAGCTACTCCAAGCACAAGCTTGGGCTCCTGGTGGACTTTCACATCCCTACTTGCACAAACAGAAGGAGAAGGAAGAGCTGAGAGATGAGAAGTGGTTGAGCTGTGGGTACATCTGCACAGAATTTCCTTGGGTGCTGCAAGTGCCTTCACAATAGCCAAAAAAAAACCCCAAAAAAACAAACCTTTCAGAAGAAACTAGAGGGAGGGCATGGTGTAAGAACACAAGTGCTGGTGATCAGTGTGGATCATCATAGTGCTGAGGAGGTGAGGAGGCAGACGCACTTAACTTTTTCTGGGGGGGAGGTGGGTTGTTCTGGGTTCTCTGAGCACAGTCCTGGGCACAGCATCTCTCCAGCAGGCCAAATGCCTGGGACTGGAAATCAGACACAAGGCACAGGATGCTTGTGGCCTCGAGGCTCCATCTTGTCTGGGGACTCTACATTGAGTAGAGCCCTCGGAACTGACACCATCTTGAACTTAGGATCTCATTTTGAGTCTAAATGCCTCTTAAAACAGATGTTGGTTCTTCAAAGTCCAGTGGAGGAATCACCTTCCTCCCTGTTCTCATGTGATTCTGCATCATTTGCATTTTGTAATACGGATGTTTCAAAATGGATGTAAATGTCGCCAGGTAATCTCTGCACTGTACTTCTTATGGAGCACATTAACATATCTCTGCCTAATTACACCCACCATCCTCAGCTTTGTACAAAGTCTTCCCACCTGGGAAGTTCACCTGGCTGGGCAAAGCGTATCGATGTGGTGGAAATTTGTTTGGTGCACATAGCCTTGCTCTGCAGCCACTGGTGAGGATCTCAGTCATTAATGCAAATTCTTCCTAATCTGCCAGCCAAATGGCTGCCTGCATCAGATGGAGGTTGCTTCATCCCAGGAGCCCACAAAGGGCTGGGTGACTACAAGTGAATTTTCATCCCTGTCATCTCTGGGATATTTTTAATATGCTGCTGCCCATCAGGGTAATCACAAGGACTTCCTGTCCCTTGCTCTCCTACCCTGAACCTAATGACTTTCTCTTTGGGGACAGGCTGAAGCCCAAGTTCAACTTTTGAAACCTTTTCCTCTGCAGGAGCTACACAGTGACACATTTCCCCCATGTCTGTCATTGCTGTCTGGCTGTGTCAGTGAGAACATGTCCCACACCAGGATGGTGTCACTCACCTTGGAGCAGTGAACCTCCTGTGGCACCTCTCCCACCTCTCTCCTTCCTTCCATGGCAGAGGAGCCAGGGAGCAGCCAATGTTCAACTTCTTGTTCAGTGAAAGTGCCATTTGACAATTCTGTTCCTTCTAGCATTGGAAAATGTTGGGAGAATCCTGTCACATTTTTGTCACCTGAGCAGTGAGCCCTCCAATTTCACAGGCCATGGCCTGAGGATGATTTATGGAACGCTGGGAGCCGGTTCTGTGCCTTCAGCAAGAGGCAGGAACTGGAGACTGTTGTGGGAACAAACATTTAACCACACACCTCCATGTGTCCCCTCCCTCCCCCTCATTGCTGGTGCCTTACATTTCTTCAGTTGCCTTACGCTGTCACCACGATTTGCACACTTTTCATGCTCGGAAGCTTCATGCTCTGATTTCTGCTCAAGGAGAAACTGAAACAAGTTTCTAGGGGGAGCAGCGAGGCTGCTGCCGGTTGGTCGGTCTCAGAATGAGTTTCTCCTGCCCTTAAATCTTGGAAAACTTTAATCTTGGAAAGCAAGGGGAGTTCCATGTGAGGTTTCTGCTACTCTGGGGTGCTTGGCCATCAGATGAAGGGTGCAGTTAAGTGAGACCAGCAGAAATACAGGCTCTGAGGCCATTTACTCTCTGGTCTCAGGAGGATACATCCATGTAGTTTTTTGGTTGTGTTTTTTTTTTCTTTTCTTTTTTTTTTAAGGAGTAGCATGTGCTGCTTCAGTGTTTGGGGTTATTAAAGCACTTATTTCCACTTGCTATTTTTAACTTTATGGAAGATCACGGTGAAGAACAGGGACCACATTATATCGCTCTGTCAACTTTCCAACACGCTTTTTTGTTAAATGCATGGGACAGTGTCACCTCCCTGGTTACTGGCCCCTCTCTGTGTGACCATGCCAGCCCAGCTGGAGGTGGTGACATCTCTCCATCCCCAAATGCTCCCTTCCCCTGAGAAAAGGTGACATTCTCTCTTTCAAGAGAGATTGAACAGACGGAGATGATGTGATGTAGAAGAGTTTCAGGCTTCCAACAGAGAAAGTGGAAATATTTTTGGGGCTATGAAGGTCCTCACAGACTCCTGGTTTGACGGAAACAACCCAAGAAGCCAGAGGAGCTTTTGATGTCCACCGTGTCCAAGTCCAGCTCCTGGTATACTGCACAGAGTGCAGAAGAAAAGCTGTGGGAGATCTGATGAAGATGCCTTCTCTCTTTCCTAGGAAAGAAGTATGAGGATGGGTGTAGCAAAAGGAGCCGGGGAAGGAGTGGGTTTGTTCCTGCTTGAAGTGTCCCAACTCTTTGTTTTTCCTTCTTCAACCTACCACAGACAAGCTTGCCCAGAGAGGTTGTGGAAGTGTTTAAGGCCAGGCTGGACAAGGAATTGAGCAACCTGGTCTAGTGGGAGGTGTCCCTGCCCATGGCAGGGGGGTTGGAACCAGATCTTTAAGGTCTCTTCCAACCCAAACTACTCTGTGATAAGGATAGTCAAAACAAATTACTCGATGAAAATTCCGGTAACGCCGTGTGTCGTTACAACTGAGTTTACATTTTAATCTCGTTATACTTTTAAGACAATTATAGAGTTGCCAGAACGATGGGAGGAAGACTTTGGTGTGCTGCGGGTAATCAGTTTTGGGTAGGATGTGTCTAATTTACTCGTGGAATGAGTTTGTTTGGGTTTGTGTCACCCATTCGAAGGTACGGCTCACAAATAGGACAGCAGCGAGGCTCGTCTAGGCAGCACCCCCGCTCCCGGTATGGGGGGGAAGCGCCGCCGGGAAGAGCAGCGCTTAATGGCCGCTTCTCTTTGAAAACCCGATCCGCTCAGGACAAAGTCCACTCGAGATCGCGGTCTCGGGAGATACTGTCCCGGGAAGCGATCGGCGGGCGGGTGCGCGGTGTCCGCTGCCCAGCATGGGGTAGGGAGCTGAGGCCGGCGTGGGGGAAGCCGGGACAGCTTCTCAGTTTCACTTCGCCGCCGCGTTCGGGACGTTTGAAGCGCGGCGGCGACATGGGGACAACCCCGAGCTTCGGCGGGAGTTTCCCACGACGGGAGGCGCCCGGGAGCTGACCCGCCGATGCGGGGCGGTGCGGTGCGGGGCTGACCTCCCTCCCCATCCTCCCGGTGACCGGCGGGGCGGAGCAGAGTAGGGGGGCGGACGGGAGGAAACTGCCGTGCTCCCGCGGCAGCTCTTCTTCACCCGG
>VZTY01021786.1:0-95066 GCA_013400935.1 Turnix velox
ATTCTATGATTCTATGTCTCACTGAAGATCAGAACACTGTGTGTCTAAACACATGAGTCAGTAAGTAGAAGCTCACTACACTCATACTACCCCTGACCAAACCCCTCTGACAGAGGAGGGAAACAGAAAACCGTTTCCAATTTCCTCACATGAATTGCACTGTCAACTGAGTATCAACTGCTAATGAAAGGTTCCTTCAGACTGCCTTGTACTTTAGTTTGAATCAAACCATCAGGACTGCTTTCACCTGTTCTGCCAGGATAATCATTTGAGAGCTGATCAAACACATCTGAACCAGGACAAGAGCAATAACTGATGGAGATAGATGCCGTCAGCTGGGAAGATGTCTTCACGCGCTATTTGTCCAGCACTTGTCACCTATGGCTCAGGGTACCTCTGCGTGCACCTTTCTTTTTTATTATGACAACACTGCAGTCCAGTAGCTTTCATTCCTGAAAGCTTGATGAAAATACGTGATGATTTTTTGAAAAACGAGAAGAAGCAGCTTATCTTTGGAAAGATGTTTTCTTTGATGCTGGTGTAAAAATGCAGGGAATGCAGCTAAACTCAATTAAGGAATATTTGTAGTATCACTTAACCTCTCACAAATGCTTCCTGGCCAATTGTAAAGAGAGCTGATAATTCTTTGAAGAGAAGAAAAAAGGGCAGTCCATATTGAAACATACTTTTTGTGAGAATATAGCCTGGGAAATTTTCTTCCCAGAAGAAACAAGTTTTAGGGGTGACAATAAAACATTATGTATGGAACATTGTATCACTGTTAAAGGGTTAAATGTAGGATACCATTCATCACCCAAACCAAATCCATCTGAAGGTACTGGGCAGACTGGGAAGACATCAGAAAATACTTATGCATTTCATTTATGGATGTTAACACTGAGAAACACCGCTCACAAACTGCCTTAAAAGTGGGTCTGGTTATGAGTCCTTTTCTCACTTCCCAAATAAAACATAACAAAGCATTCTCATACCCTTGGAGTCTTTAGAGTCAGACATTCAAGAAGTTTGCTGCATGCTTCAGAGGTGGCTTTCAAGGAATTTGACTCATTGAAGAGTTTCATTATGGCTGATAACCAGGAACATGGTTGCAACAATCTAAAAAAGAACTGACTGCATTAATAAGTGCCTCTATTAACAAAACCCAGCTCCTTGCATCTCTGATTATTCTCATCAGTATCTCCAAAAATACAACGGTAGTGGTACTTCAGTCCCTAATGCTTCATGGTCTAGATTCTTACAGCCAAAATTCCATCTGAATCCTAACTCTTGCTGCTTGTTGCCTTTAAGCTTTCAAGGATTCTTTAGCAACAGAAAGAAGAAAATGAGTGGAAAAAAGGCAGTGTGAACCATGGATCTCTGTATCCACTTCTGTACCACATCTCTCCAGGGTTGCTGGTTTTAACACAGCCTTTGAGGAAGAGAGAAGGGATAGTACAGTGCAACAAGCAGTGTTTGTTTCCCCTGCCCATGCCAGTATTACTTGTTCAGCTGTGACTGAACAACAGCCATCAATCTCCAGAAAAGTAATTCTCAAATGTTCTCCAAGTACTAAATAAAAAGGTAACAGAAGTTGAACTACTTTATTTTTTTAAATGCAGCAGAACAAGGAAAACTGAACACCAAAACACTTCATGCTGCTGAACTTCAAATATCATCTATGTTCCTTCACTAGCATGGATGATACAAATGTGACATTCAACAGAAAAAACTGAAATGTAAGAAAATTCTTTGACCGTTTAAAAATGCTTACAAAGGAAGGGTGTGTATTTATTCAGCCAGCACAAGGATAAGGTCGAAGGTGACAGATGAAGAATTAAGCAGCAACCTGATAACATCAGCAGAGCATTATGAAACAGTATTCACTATGACAAAGTGGCAGCTGTCCTTGACTAACAAGAATGGTAATAGAATTGCTAGTGGATAATTTCTCCACCAAATTTTCCACATTGTGGAATTTTCTACAGTATGATGAGTAGTTAAATTAGTGGAAGTTATGGTGACAAACACCTCCTCAAACTTCATGTGCATTGGTAGAGTGTCTACACCACTGCCAATGCCATGCACAAGCTACCTTCAACAAAATTAGCTCAAATACTCATGCTAAATACCCAAGTATTTACCAGGCTTCCTGGGAGGGATTTACAACTCATACTCCCAGGACAGTATTGTTAGTACTGGCCATTATCTACCATTTGTACAAAGGGTACAAACTGTTGACCAAAGGCTATTGTGTCATGAGATAAATTACTTCCTGGAATTCCCACGATAAAGGCCTTGGGAGATAATGCAATATGCAATGACCTCAGGTGGCCTTTAGATTGAGTCTAAGATTCCAGAAGCAGAAGAAACTGGAATTTCCTATGCTGTTTATTGAATATTTTGGTAGATCCCAATCAGTCTGCCTTTAGCACCAAGGAAATAGCAAATTGATGGGATTTGGAATTTTAGATCACATTTCCTTATAAGTCTTTATTGCACTGTGTGTTATCTAAGTGACTGACTACAGCCAGCATGGATCTGATAAACAGTGATATTAAAGAGATTTGGAATACTTTGCCTGAGATTTAAGAAGGCCTTTTGACGCCCTAATCTAAAAGTTAAACATCCCCAGGATTGGGAAGGAGCTGTTTATTGGACTGGGAGGATATTAAAGAAAGAAGATCCTCGTGAATGGAAAAGTGCAAGGCAAGGAGAAGTGATTAGCAGGTCACCATAAGGATCAACATGAGGACAGCTTCTGCTCACACTGAGTACAACGTAAGACATGAGCACAAAAGATTAGCAACAATTGAAGACAAGGGAAGAGCAGTATTAAGTCTCTAAGTCATCTAAACAAACTGGGAAAGCACATGGGAAAATTGTTGGCTTCCTTATTGCACCCTGCAGAAGTATAGATTAAAGAGAATTTTACAATAGTAAAAATTAACAAAATAAAAAAATTTCTATGCTACAGAATTTTGCAAGAAAGCTCCTCCTGATGAGCAAGTACAGTCTTATCAGTTTGTTCTCTCCTGCCTGGTTATGTTCCAGTTCTCTGCAGCTCTTAAAGAGAATTATAGCAGCAGTAAAAACACATACACATCCTAACACATGCAATGAAAATTTTCTGTGTTCACATAACCTTCTCAATGGGTGTAATAAAAATGCTCTACAAAATGTTATTGGTACACAAAAGCAAATTACAAGGTAACATTGCTTTCACTAGTCCCTTATTTGTGGAAAATCTCGTGCACCTTCTCAACACAAAGTTACTAGATATCTGAAAATATATAACAATAGGTAAAACTTCCCCCTAGAATTACTGATTTTTAAATTATTTGAGAAGCTGAGGTTTTGTTTAGAGAGTATTTCAAGAAGGCCTTTTGGGCTTGGCAACAGAAATACATACACCATATTAGAATAATAAAATTATTTAGGATGCCCAAATATCATTATCTCTAAAGATGTAACACTAAACTTTCAAGCCCACCATTAAAAACTCCAAGCAAAGACTATGCAAGCAATCCAGCTTGGACACTGACCTTGCTAACTTGCTCATTGCAGGCAACCACTGATGATGTCACATGGACAAACCTGGAACTGAATGTCACCTACACTCAGATGTTGATGTTAAACAAACAGGCTGGCTCACAAGCTGGAATTTAAGCACATGCTCAAGCATTTTTTCAGATAAGATTGTGAGTGATGATGCAGTCACTATACAGGAAATGTCAGCTTTAAGCAAACTAAAAATACAGGTGAGGTTCCAAGAAAATGAGTTTCAGCATAACCAAATCTGATTCTTCTCTCTTCCACAAGTGAAATATGGATACAAACATGATTTTAACAGCCACAATGATGGGGTTGGTCACTGACTGCATTTTTACAAGTCCCTTCAGTATGAACAATCTAATAGTGTGAAATAGTCTTCCTAGGAAATCTTCTATGGTTCAATTCTTTCACTTTGACTTTATCTGCATCTCTTTTGTCTGAGTATAGATCACCACTTAAATTCCTCTTCCAATTCACTGAATACAAGCAAATAAACAACAAGATAAATCTTTTCTTCCACAACTCAGTATAAGAAGAGTATTGTATCTCTCTTACTAAATAGCTTTGTAAACACAGAAATCCTTCATTTCTCTACTTAAAAGCCATACCACAGTAATAATTTCCTTAACAATAACATCCTTACTCCTTAGTAGTTGGAAAAGAAGACCACCTTCTACAGACCAATAAGCAAGAATGACATTAGCTAGACCTGTAAGAAAATTCTGTGATTTAAAGCACTAAGAATACAACTGTGAAAATGAGCAATAAATAAAATTTCCAATTAAATATGCTTGCACTTGAAATACACTGACTGGTTACAGTATCAAACAAAAAAAGATGGGTAGTTTTCAATTTAGAAGGCAAACTCTCTCATATTATTTCTAGCATTGTTCTAGCATTCAACAGATCTGCCCACACAGACCGAGTGGAAATGCTGACTGTACAGCAGATAGTAAGTAAGCTCCACTCACTTCAGACTTTTGGGCCAGCTGAAAAGTGAGTGCCACGTCCTCCCAAATTGCAGGTCCCTCTTCTGGCAGAGCTGTTCAAACCTATCTGTGCAGCCACCAGGCCCACTGCCCAGGAATTAAAGCAGTAAATTTCCCCCTTCCTGTGCTTTTTATTGCCTCCGTCTGTTATCCTTCCTCTCCTTGCTCATGCTCATAAAGGAATATTGCAAATTATCACAGTGGAATGAGGAACAGGTAGAAAAGTTTGGGGCTGACTGGATAAAGGAGCTGAATGTCAAAGTGCACAGCAGAATGTGGGGCAAAAAATAAAGAACAAACAGCAGTCCAGCATATCCAAGGACTTTATCCTTGCCAGTGTTTCACTCTGTTTCTATATGAAGCTTTACAGCAACCTTTCCAAGAATTCTGGAGTTTTATTTCTCTCCACAAATGACAATATTAAGGATGGAGAGGGGAAAAATAACAACCACCCGACATCCTGGAATCCCTCCATAACTTTGCTTAATTTTTTTTTAACTACTAGACAATCACCCACTTGAAGTAATTTCACACAAGCCTACCAAGAGGGCAGTAGCCTGGGAACCCATTACATCCATGCAGGAAATGGGATTGTNAAATACAGGTGAGGTTCCAAGAAAATGAGTTTCAGCATAACCAAATCTGATTCTTCTCTCTTCCACAAGTGAAATATGGATACAAACATGATTTTAACAGCCACAATGATGGGGTTGGTCACTGACTGCATTTTTACAAGTCCCTTCAGTATGAACAATCTAATAGTGTGAAATAGTCTTCCTAGGAAATCTTCTATGGTTCAATTCTTTCACTTTGACTATGAAGCTTTACAGCAACCTTTCCAAGAATTCTGGAGTTTTATTTCTCTCCACAAATGACAATATTAAGGATGGAGAGGGGAAAAATAACAACCACCCGACATCCTGGAATCCCTCCATAACTTTGCTTAATTTTTTTTTAACTACTAGACAATCACCCACTTGAAGTAATTTCACACAAGCCTACCAAGAGGGCAGTAGCCTGGGAACCCATTACATCCATGCAGGAAATGGGATTGTCATCTTTAAAGATCCTCTCTCATTTACAATAGGAGGTGAAAAACTGCATGTGAAAGGAAAACTATGGTCTTCAGGATTAAAAATGTCATCCTAGTTCTAGTCTGTTCAGCTTTGACCACAGCTTACACGATGCTGAAACGATCATCCTGACCTTTTCAGCGATGAATTCTGACTGGTTGCCCCTGTCTTTCTGAAAATCTAGAATTTCTGAGATAACAGAAAGCAGATACTCTGATTTATGAAAGGGCTGAGAATTTGTAACGGCTGCAGGAGTCAGCTACACGTCTGTATCACTGCAAAAAGTGCAAAGTATTTTGAAACATAGCACTTTTACAGTATCTCAAACTGGATTAATAAAATTAGTGATCACTTTTACCTCGCATTTCAGAATTTTTTCCTGTCCCTGCATGTCAAATAACTAAAATACATGAGAGAGTGATTAATCAAAGGGCTAATAAACTACCCTCTTATGGCAGCACTATAGGAAGGCACTTGAGAAAGCTGATAATCATGCATTCAATCCTGGATGGGATGGTGTGCAGCAAACAACTCTGAGCAATTCAGATAAAAAGAAACATTTCATAAAGCTCCTATTCAGTGTTATCTATTGTAGATGCTAAAGGTGCATAAATTTCAAAGAAAATAGTAGCTATACAGTCATGTCATTTAATACCCTTGCCAGGATGCAGATAAACAAGCAGAAAAATAACCAGAATGAAGATTGCCTGTGTATTTTGTTTTCTCTACACTTGACTTCACAACCTTAACACACTTGTAATAAAGCATAGGACAAACTGGCTTAGGAAAAATTGTTTTTCCACTTTTGAGTGTTTTCATGTCAGGGATTTGTAAGCACCTTTTTATAATAAAGTCACTCTAGTATTTAAAAACTCATGAACTTTAAAAAAATCACTGAACTTTATGTTAAAATATATTAGTTAAAATGTTAAAATATATTAGTTCCTTATGCATTTATAGTAACTGGAAATACTGAATCTGCCTTTCAAAAATACATAATCATTTATCATGTCAGAGTATAAGACCATGTTCAGAGACCCATTTAGGAAGGTATGGAGGTAGAGGCCAGGAATCTGAAACTATCCACTTTAAAATGTCTCCCTTCTTTAACTTGAATCAATTAAGGAAATAATTTGCCATTAAATTATGGCTCTCCCACACACCATTTAAATACACACTTGACTCCCATTGAAATGGTCAGTTCAACTTAAACTAGATTGAGCTGTGCATAAACAAAAGGCTACCTGAGAGCACAAAACTCCCATAGCACCCTCTGCTGATAAAGAGGGAATGGGATTAACATTCATACAGAGCAATTCTACAGAACAGCCAAAAGTAACAGAGAAAAGTGAAAATGGTTTTTCACTGCAGTCCAGAATTTAAGGGGCTCCTTGATAAAGGGACCCTTTCAAGACATTTACACTCAAAGGCCCAGTCCTGTAGTCCTTACTCTGGCAAAATTCCAGCTGAAGTCAATGGGAATATTGCCTGTGTAAGGACTATTCAAAATTAGTCAAACTGTCTGAATATCATTCAATCAGCTCTAATCACTGCATTGAGAATAAAGGCCTTAATTTTGGCATTTTTTGTCACTTTAAATTCTTCAACAAATACTTGCATTATTCTCTGTAAATCATCTTGCCAAGCAGTATTTGTCAAATAATTGGACAATTTTTTTTCCATCAACCATTGAATAAATTATGAATAACAAGCACTGATTTAACCATGTGACTCCCATCAGTCAACTCTTAAGTTTCCTATGAAGGGTTTAACTGGGGGTTTTATTGGTGGCTTAAACATCAGAGAAAATCTCATTCAACAAGAACTACTCAGCTACCTTTCCATCAGTATTGACAATATAAAGGACAAACCTAAATTGTGATTTACTTTCTCAATTGTATGGACTGCCATAAATGTTAGTCCTTTTTTTTTTTTTTGAGAGAATGTCTGATTTTCCTCATTCTTCCAAATCCTAAGTATAACCTTCAGGGAAAAAAAATATATGCAAAGCTCTACATATATAATCTCTCCTAAGCAAATAAATCTAATGACTTTTGGCAGATTAACAGGTATACTTGAAATAAATATTTGTTTTCTGTCAGGCAAGTAAGGCTCACATAAGCACAATAGCTACACTACTACATTATTAGCATTTGTGCCTTCTATACAACAAATCTTCCACCTTTGATAAATTAATTAGAAATATCAGGGTCATTAGGAAATGTTAAAGGGAGTATAAAGATAAACCTTTAAAATCCTTTAATTCTGTTTTAATGAGAATTTGGGATAGAAATTTAAATAGGCGTTTAAAATTTACATTTAATATTTCTATTAAAAAGTAGAGAGAAAAAATAGTTTAAAATTAGAAACATTGGGGTATCAGAGTACACAAATAGTCCAGCAACCAGCCTCTAAAATATTAAATTAATTCTGTTTCAGAAGAAGAAACAATCCCTTCAGAAGATCTATTATTGTGCAATACAGTGTGAAGAGAAAAATCTTGGGTTCATCTGAACTTCTATAGAAGCTACAGTTACTATTACTAGAAACAAATAATTTTGGATACTCGTGGTCTCATCTCTTCAGAATACCTATTACCTAAAAAATGGGAACACAGGGTGACACAGACACCAATAATGCAGGGTCTAAGGAATCCCTCTCCTTCTTTCCATTCTGACAGGAGCACACTGACTCCTCAAATGAGGTTTCACTCAGGCCAAACAAAAATAATAGGTTGAAGAGGCAAGAGCAAATGAGATGAGCAAGAAAGTCTGTGATTAGAAAACAATGTTGATTTGTAAAACAAAGTGAAATCTTACAGAGAAAGAATCACTATTCTGTCCAGTAGCTTGCTCTACAGAAGTAATGTGGACTTCCTCTCTCTCTCCCCCGTGTGGAGGTATCTATATGCACATTTTCTTGTATCTCATTAACTCTCTTTGACATTGTGTTTCCCTCTCATTAATTCACCTTTCATTCCAGGTAGCATCAGGAAGTGCAATTAGTTGCATCAAGCACATCTTCACTATGCAAATTCTTTAGCTGGTAACTATGTTTATAATTAAGTGGTTTAACACTACTTATTACATCTTTTCAGTTGCTTACAACCTTGCCAAACTTCACGTTTTCCATGCCAGATTTCTGTCTTGGAAAGAAAATTTTATGGAAAGTTTCTCTAAAATTAAGGAAAAATTGTTTTGTCTACACTGAAAAACTCTTGCCTTTCACTGCAATTGCTGATGACAATTGCAGAGAAAATATAAAATCATGATAAGCGCTTCTACATATGCTCAAGGGTGTCTTGTTAGAGCTGGCAAATTTAAAACCTTTATCTACTGCTAATATGTTCCACCCTCCCAGAGCTCTGAAAATAAAATCACCATGACTGTATTTTAACCCCAGCAGTTGACTGCTCTCTATCCTTGTCCTCAAAGTCTAAGTAGGACTTTTTCTGCTGTTAGAGGTGTAAGAAGTATGGGGACATAGATCAGAAAAGCAACAACTTTAACATTACTCTGCAGCCTAAGGTCTGTGGTTTCACAGATACAGCCCAGGTAGTTTAACAACATCACTAAGTCTGCATGGGCCAGACATCTCAATGTTAATTTAGTTTTCCAGCAAGATTTAACAGCTCCAACTAAGCTGTATGTTGCAAAGACATAGAGGCAGAAGGCGAGTCCCCCACCTTAAAACTAATTTGTGCAAGACAAAAGGTGAGCAGGCACATCTGGACAGCAGTACTGGCACTTGAGCTGCCTCCTGGGCTCTCAACTGCTCTCCTTTTCACTCTGTGGTGCTTAAGCAAAATAGTTTAAATAACCTCCTTGATGTCAAAGGAGAATAGAAACTGGGGAAAGGTAGGAGAAAGGGCTATACTGCAGCAGACTGAGATAAGACAGTCTGCACTCTACAGCACTGTACAGCAAAATATAGGAAGCAACTTTGCATTCTCTGTAAAAAGTGACCCTAATCAACACTCAAAAAAGAGCAAATCTCAAAAGACACATTCTGGCACTTCCTAACCTTTGCAGCTTTGCTTTTGTAATTACGTTCCTCCTTTCCTGTAGGTCTGTGCTATAATCACTCTGTGTTTCCATATTGAAGAGACATCGGTGTAGATTCTCTGCTGGTGTAAACTGGCATGGTGCCAATTCAGTGGAACCATGCCAATTTTCATCAGCTGCAAATCTGGACCATTCTTGTTAATTTACTTGTAAAGAAGCTCCCCACATGCCTCTAATCATTTCTATTTTCCCCCTTGACCCTTCCAGTGTTTGAGACTGGGGTTTTTTTATCCTAGAAACACAGCAACAAAATGCTCTATTTCATTTTATCCGCCAGTTGGGATGTTGTTAGTCACCTGATGAAATCTTTTGCTCTTCTTCTATGATCAGCTGCCTCACTAGTTACTAGTATAAAACCTTGTCCAGTGTTTTTTGTGGAACTCATGTCTTCTTTTTTTTACTGACAACCTTCTCCATTGAACTGTTAACTTTAAAACATAAAGAAGAAGCAGCAAGATATACTGTGGCAACTGTCACAGTTATTTCTCCTTGGTATTATCCTCCATCCAAGTTCTTTATAGGCTTTTTCATCTTTAATGATTTTATCAATTAAGTTGCCTGACACCAAAGAAAGGTTCTCCATTCTAATTCCTGGAATCACTCTCAGAAGTCTTTCCCCCAAAACAGTTTCATATGAAGCTGGCAACCTTTTTTTCCTCTATTGTATCACATTCTGCTGATAAATTACCTAAGTTTTAACAGGAATTCAGTTAGTGATTCCTTAGCTCCTTCAGATTCCTTGGAGGAATGCCACATGTTCTGACTTTTACTGTCATTTGCTGCCATGGGTTGTTGCAAACCCTGATTATACATCACTGCTTTTGGTAAAACTTGCTGTTTGTAAATAGCAAACACTGGGGCAGGTACTTTCTAATGATCTGCTCCACTGAAGTTCTAAGCAACCAAAATAGTTTTCTGCATAAGCTCTTTGTCTTTTCAGTTCTTTCCCTTTGTGCCCTGGTGACTCCTCATGCATTTCTAGTATGTTATTCCTATAATTCTAAACATTCTTCCAATTTCCTCTAACTTATTTGAGATTAATTACACTTGCATTACAGGGATATGGCCTTGAAATAATTTGAAAAACTTATTTGAAGCACACATCAAAAGTTACATTCCAAGTTTTAGATACGTAGCAAACCATAGATATATAATGTGTTTAGTTTATATCATGTATCACATTTTGACATGACAATGAACTGTGCCGTCTACCTCAACTAACATTCTCCTTAAAGTCCCAGCAGAGAAAAAGAGCTTTGAGCTCTTCACTGTCATACTTAATCTCTTCAACACAGTATATAGCACATATATTCTCTTACAGCCTCATACACTATCAGTTTTTGCCTGGAAAAGAAAAATCTATGGGATTTATGGAACAACCTCCCACTTCCACATCCCAGTTTGTCTTTTCTACACAGCATACAGAAACAAATTATTGTAGCTCATTGATTTTTTTTTCACAAGCACCGTATTTCACAAGTGATAAATTATATTTAGTTGATGCCAGACATTAAGCTCTACCCAGAGTTTCTTTTAAGCTCCTTATATTGGTATTTACAAGTTTTATTATTTTATTGAGTCACTTTTGCTGTACCACAGCTGCAATTACTTACCATATCTCCTGCTCTTGGGTATATAATGCAGTGATGAGAGGCCTGACCAGAATGTAAGAAACATGACATTTTCATGTTTCATTTTCATCTGAAAATATCAAGAAGAGAAAAGCAAAATTAGGAAATGATACTATTTCTTGTGAGGAATGTTTTTTGCTGCATAAACCTTTATTACATTGGAGAACATATAGGTTTAAGCAAGAGTAAGAAACATTTTTGCTTTTCTAAGTTGTTGGTGAAACAAAGAACAGAATGCTATGTTGTTCAGGTACCTTACTATTTTAAAACTGAAAATTTATATAGTGCTAATTATTTACAGAGGGTGGAAAAAATACCAGAGAATATTTGAGGCCTAGACAAACATCTTAAGTGTGGTCTGACAAACCCAGGATATTCAGACTAGCAACAAAAATTGAGGGATGACTTGATGATATTGTTAATATATCTTTTCAAGGAGAAAATACCAGTTAATAAAGAGCTCTTCAGCCTAGCTGAGAAAGGCATAAAAAGAGCAAATGGCTTGAAGCTGATGCCAAACAAATTTAAATGAGATATAATAAAGAGTAACAGTCACAATGATTAACCACTGGAATAAACAACACCCTTCAAATTACTAAGTTTTTAGATGAAAACTGAAAGGCTTTCTGAAAGATGTGTTTTAATCAAATTTCTGAACTGCATAAAATTCCTTGCATAGTCTTAGGAGGTCAGGCTGAATGATAAAAGAAAACCTCAAACCTAAACCAAAATTAACATGTGGCAAGATATAACTTCCACAATCACACAACCATTTGGAACAACTGCTTGTTTGTTACAATTGTCTTTTTTGCATTCTCTGAAAATAGTAATTTTGTGAAGTACTTCTACAACCCTCTTTCTTGTTACACAAAAGGTGAATGTCCCTACAGACAGAACAGGTAAAAAGGAAGTGAAAGTTGCATTTAAAAAAAACATTGCTGTTTCAAATAGCATTTGACATAAAAAGAGAGACAGAGGGGGAGAGAGAGAGACACAAACACCAGTGCTGGAAGTATTAAAAGCACACTCTGAAAACCTCCGTGATGACAGTTTGAAGAAAGCAGCTTTTATGTGCTACTGAGCCCACCTCTACAAAGTCTTTTAAATCAAACTGTTTACCTAGAAAATATAAGCAAGGGTCAAAATCTGGACTAGATGAGGCACCTTTTGATTGCAGACACTGAACTGAATCCTTAACTAATAAATTGTTCCACACCTTTGTCTGAAACAAGAAAAGCAAAGCTCTGCATTTTCTCACAAGAATGCACAAGCCCCCTCAAAAGCAATATGGTTTTCCTACATCTAAGTCCCAGTATTTGTTGACTTAAAAGAGTTTGTATGAATGACAATGCACATCACTGGTTTGTTACTTCTGTCATCTGTGCTACTGAGTGTACCTTGACTCAGATCAAAGTTGAAAGCTTCTTAAAAGATACACAAACCACAATGTGACAAATAGCATGCTTTGTTTGACACAGCAAACAAGAAATTACTTTCATCAAGCCAGGGAAAGAATCCTGTTTTTTCAGTGCTAATTCTGAAGACCGCAGCAATGGAATCAGAGCTTTACTTCATCCTCAAGGAATGAGGACCTCTCCAAAGACAAACAGTGAGGAAGAAACAATATCAGTGCATTAAATGCTGACAATGGCATGAATTCAGGGCTCATACTCAATTTTGTAGAAAATTCACCCCTGACATTAATTAAACAGATTTCCCACATAGTGGAAAATGTCTACATTAAGCAAATACTCATCTAACTGGAAAATACACGTGCAGTACTTCACAAATAGATCCAAAACTAAACACTTCTACATCTACAGATTCACACAGCCCAGCAGCACACACAAAGACATCAGAAATATTGCAAACCAGATGTTTTCAGTTCATTTTATGGTATCATTACCTAAGTAATACCTAATGCATTCTTCTAAAGTATTTTAAAGTTTTTAAAATAAAAAGCACTTCAGATCTCTGAATCCTTACTGACATGTGTATTATTAGAGCAAAAAAAATACTGTTCCCAAAACACACATACACAGATTTCCCTTTAAATTAAGCTTTTCCTCCTTGAGAAGGAAATGTTATTTACTTAACAGATTTTCAATCCAACTATAAACCACTGATGGCCTTTTCACTGACTTGAAAGAGCTTTAAATGGGACCCAATAACATCTCTGCTACCCTTGCAAACTAAAACTATGCAGCTTTCCTACTGTGTTGGAAGCACGTACCTGAAAGTTAGCATAAACTGACAGAAAATGCATAAAGTAAGCAAACAGCACAAGAATGAAAATACACATTATCTGTTTGTACCCATAGGGATAAACAAATGCATACATTTTATATTTATGCGAACAAATAGTAAATGGAGATAAAACATTCTCAAACTTCTGAGAAAAAAGAGCAGACACTGGTTTTTTATAATTAAGGATGGCTGAGTCAATTCACTTAAAAAAACCCATAACTGAGCAACTACAAATCTCTGTGACATGGCTCACACATGCACATTTGCCAAAACCTGCCCAGCTCAGCCAGCAGAAGTATTTTGAGCTGAAATTCCTCATTGGCACATTCAGAGCCAGCTCTCACCATTTATGAAAACAGTGCACTAGGTTCTTAGAAGAATTAGTGGCTTGTATGCTTACAACAGCATAAATGTCCTTATTTCCAGTGGAAAGAAAAAAAAAATTCTAGATCTTCATACACACAAAGGTTATTCCCTACCCATTCTATGTGTTCTCCATACCCTGGAGCTTGGTTTGGAGACAGCAACACAGCCCAACATCAGTGTAACAGAACTACATAACAACCCTTCCAGAGATGAGCTTACAAGAAGTACAACACTCACCAATCCTGCTGTTTGCAACAGAGGCTTTACTTATTGTATCCATGTAAATTCTTATGACAAGTCCTTCTTTTTTAAAGTCACATTCAAATACTGATCTATTTGAAGCAACCTTCACAAAGTTATTTCTACATTTCTTTCAAATATTTTAATACTTTGATTACATTCCTCTAACACAGCAAAGTGTAAAAGCACATTACAGATGGTATCACGGTATGATGATACCTTTCAGCAAAGATCAGTTCAGTTACTACACTAGAAAATTTACTTCAAGCCTTGTCTCTAGCATGGTTGTTTCTGAATCAAATTTATTCAAGCCACACAATTTAACAGCTCTTCCTGAGCTGCTTCTCTCTTGCCATTAAGGCAGCAGGCCACCTGCCTCTCCTAATTAGCAGCACCATGCTTGGTTGCAGCTCTTCAAGAAGAAAACAGATTAGCTCTTCAACTAGTAGATGTTAAATCTGTGCCTTACTCCTTCAAAAAGGGCTTTAAAGTTTCCTCTACTGTATGGTCCCTCAGATGAGAGCTACTAAACCACAGCTAAAATTTCATGGATCTGCTTAAAAAGAATTCTACAAAATTCAACCATTTTAGACATTTCCATGACTTCAGCAGAATTTAAACATAACAATCAACATTCTGAAATTCTACATGTGGATAAAGATAGGGATTGTTAGTTATTAGTCATTTAGTAGTCACCTTCCAAACATTATGTTAATATCCTTGGAGTGTTTAAAGTAACCATTCGCATTTGAAGTGGAGGCCCTTGGTAAAAGGTGGCACTTAATAAGAAATGGCAATTACTGAGCCATGTTACTCTCTAGAAGACTGCACTATGAATTTTAATTTTTTCCTGACCATGTATCAGCTCAGGCTAATAGAGACATTGTCGTTTAGAAGCAGTAGGAAGTACAGTAAAAGCGAAAACCAAAATATGAGAGGACACTAATCTTCTATGAGTTTCAATTAAGGACCAGCACCTCTGGATTAAAGGCTTATTTTAATGAAAAGCCTTAATTAAGAATACATGTGTATAGGATCAACCTAATGAGGTATGACAGAAATGGAAGAGAAGGCAAAAGTTATTGAAAAAGAAGCTTATTAGCAACTACAAGAAACTTAGTCAAGGATTCCTGAAAAGAAAAAGGGGGAAAAAAAAGAAACACAATACTGAAAAGATACAAGAATGCTGGATCAAGTTCAAGCAGAAAACAGTGAAACTAAAGGAGGTATGAGAGCTATTTTTCAGTATCTTTGTATCCAAATTGATACATAATAACAATTGTTCTGCATACCAGTGCATTTATTTTTTTAAATGTTACAGTATTCACACTTTCCTTGAAATCTTAGAAGAAAATGAAGGTTTCTACTTTATTTGCTAATGAAAATTTATTCTTAAAAAATCTACAAAAGCTTATAGTGTAAAATATCCATTTGTGGCATTACTGATTCAGGTTTGATGTCAGGCTAACTTGCATGATCAGTCTAAAATCATTATTTTACCCTTTTTTATTTCTGCCTTCAGAAAAATCAGTGATTTCATGTCACTTTAAAGACAGCCATTTCAGTTGTTTTTTACATCTTCCCCTACAATATACAGAGCTATTCTCATTTGCAGATATGACTTTAAAGTAATTACTAATAATTATAGTGAATAAGCGCATCCAGTGGTGTAATCACTTCATTTATATGCTGCTCAAAGGATTACTCTCAGGACAGCCTCACTGTTTTTGCTAAGATAATGTCACTTTCACACAGAAAAACCCCAAATTTCTCAAGCCAGAGCAGCTCAGGACTCTGACTACAATTTAAACCTGAATGATTAAAGAAATGGCACACCTGAACTTGAGACAGCATCTGTACTTGTCCTCCTCTGAGAAATAAAGGGCCACCTAGTGAGAATAATCAGAAAAATGACCAGAGGAAGCCTGTGTTCCCACTAAGGGTTTGCACAGCTCTGGATCTGAAAGGAGCACAGTGGATATTAAACCAAATGGCAATGCCTCTGGCCAAGGAATCCACACTCTGAAGCCTGGAGGTCCCTTGGAGGAGCTGCCATTGTACACTGAGCCCACTCTCACAACCTCCCTGAGCTATCTGCTTGGTCCCATGGCCAAAAATGGGACATCAGGTGACATGGATCTTGAGTTTGACCCATATAGGCTCCACTCACCTCTTCTCATTGTACAGAATTTGTTTTTTTAATAATGGTGCGTCTCTAGAACTGTAAAAAACACAGGTCACCCAGCAAGACAGTGATGTAGTTTCTCCTAGAATTTAAAGCCACCAGTGTGCAATTTCAAGGGAGCCTGCTTTTGCTAAGCAGAGGAGAAAATGCAAACCCCTAACCAGCCATGCTTCAGAGAAAATGTTGTTAAGTTAAGACAGGCAAAACAATCACTGTATAGGTCTTTTTTTATGGCAGAGCCTTGTCCAGCCTAGCCTTAAACACCTCCAGAGAGGGGGCATCCACAACCCCTCTGGCAACCTCTTCCAGTGTTTCACCACCCTCACTGTAAAGAATTTCTTTCTTGTGTCAAGCCTGAATCTACCCTCTTCCAATTTACATCCCAGATCAGCAGCCAACTGGTCTTAATGTAGCCCTAACAGTGTCTCAGTGTTCACCACTAACCAGATAAATCAGATATCCAGAGACTGGACATCTCTGGACACCTGGATGGGTAATTATTAAAAACACAGGCAGTGCCTCTGGCTGAGGAAACCCTGCTCTGAAGTCTGAGAAGCCAGAGATCCAGAGGAGCCCATGAAGATGATCAAAGGGCTGGAGCAACTGCCTTATGAAGACAGGCTGAAGGAGTTGGGGTTGTTCAGCCTGGAGAAGAGAAAGCTCAGGGGGGACCTCAGAGGAGCTTCTCAGTATCTGAAGGGGGCTACAGAAAGGCAGGGGTAGGACTTTTTAATAGGATATGTGATGGAAAGACTAGAAATAATGGAAGAGGGGAGATTCAGGCTAGATATAAGAAAGAAATTCTTTACACTGAGGGTAGTGAATCACTGGAACAGGTTGCCCAGAGAGGTTGTGGATGCCCTCTCTCTGGAGGTGTTCAAGACCAGGCTGGACAAGGCACTGAGCAGCCTGATGTAGTGGGAGGTGTCCCTGCCTATAGCAGGGGGGTTGGAACTCGATGATCTTTAAGATCCCTTCCAACCCAAATTATTCTATAATTCCATGATTCTATGCTGCCCAGTGCTGCAGTAAAGAATGCTGCTTAATAACACATTTGTTGCTGTTACTGACTTTTCCTGCATTTCAGGTGCATCTCACCATCCTGCCAACAACTAAACGAGGTCCTACCATGTGTAACAGTAATCGGACCCCCTCTCTGCTTAAAACCCGATTGTAAGTTGAAAAAACGCGCCTTAAAGATTTATAAAAGAAAATGCAGAGTAAACAAGGAGCCAACAGCCTTCAGGTGGGAAGTAACATAAAGGTTCAGGTTGGAAGGTACAAAGAAGGCGGAGCAGGCGTCCACGTGCACTGCCAACCTCCAAGTTGCAGCGCAGACACGCTGGAGCTAAAGGTGAAATAACTACACCAGTCATCAAGGAGAGGACACACGGAAGCACGAAGCCTCAGTGGTGACAGAAAATCGGCATGGCGGCTGCTGGGGCCGGCCGGGGAACGAGGCCCGGCAGCCCCCCAGGCGAGGCGAAGAGAGGAGAGGTGAGGAGAGGCAGGGCCGCGACACCCCCCTTCCACCGCCACGTCCGGCCGCGGCGTTGCCCGGCAACTCGGGAGGCGCGGGGGTGGCGGCCTCCGAGGGGAAGGGGCCTCGCGCGGTGCGGAAGCGCGTTGTGAGGTGACAAATGGTGAACAAAGAGCAACAAAGTCGGGAGCAGGGGCTGATGTGAGGCGGCCCGGCTGTAGGCATGGCCCCGAGGCCTCACCCCGCATCACAGAATCATAGAATAGTTTGGGTTGGAAGGGACCTTAAAGACCATCGAGTTCCAACCTCCTGCCATAGGCAGGGACACCTCCCACTACATCAGGCTGCTCAGTGCCTTGTCCAGCCTGGCCTTAAACACCTCCAGAGAGGGGGCATCCACAGCCTCTCTGGGCAACCTCTTCCAGTGTTTCACTGCCCTCACTGTAAAGAATTTCTCATGTTTAGCCTGAATCTTCCCTCTTCCAATTTATATCCATTATTTCTTGTCCTCCCATCACATATCTTATTGAAAAGTCCTACCCCTGCCTTTCTGTAGGACCCCCTCAGGTATTGATAAGCTATTCTGAGGTCCCCCTGAGCCTTGTCTTTACCAAGCTGAACAACCTTCAGCCTGTCTTCATAAGGCTCCAGCCCTTTGACCATCTTCATGGCCTCCTCTGGACCCGCTCCAACAGCTCTATGTCCTTCTTATGTTGAGGGCTCCAGAACTGGACACAGTAACTCCAGGTGGGGCCTCACCAGAACCCAGTAGAGGGGCAAAATCCCCTCTCTTGACCTGCTGGTCACACTTCTCTTGATGCAACCCAGGATTTGGTTGTCCTTCCTTTCTGCAAGTGCATATCCTCTTGCTTGCTGTTTGTTTTGGGAGCTATTTCCTCCTCTTTCTCTGCATTCTTGGCTGGAGGGCTGTGCTCCCTGCAGCCATGTACTTGTTGCTTTTTCTCTTGCCCAGGAATCCTCTGATAACTTTTTCCATGGGGCACTGGGTGAGCAGTAGTGGGGACACCTCTTTGCCCAGGTGTGTCCATGACCCATGGAGGTGGAGCTCTGTGCATCTGGCAGTTGGATTTAGAGTTGAAATAGCTGGGCCAGGACCAGCTTTCTGCCTCCAGCAGTGCATGGCTACCATACCATCTGCATTCTTTGAAAAAGGCAGGGAAAAATACTCTCTTGAACTTTCTTAGCCGTAGTCTTAGGTTTCTTTGGAGGGCATATGGCCACAGTGCTCGGTTTGCTGTTATTTTCCCTGTTTAAAAAGTACTCCTGCTTGATGGAAGGAGCTCATTTTGCCTTCAGTGAGTGTCCAGGGTGAGAGAACTGACTCTGGGATAAGCATATCCCAGAAGAGGTGAAGATCTCCACTTCTTCTGGGAGGAAACAACTGTTCCCCTCCCTGCAGGCTGTATTTCGTGTGCCCCTCATCCTGCAGATCCCTCACACTTCTGTGATGTCACAGCCTGTCTTTCAAAGGGAATAAGTGAAGAGTGTCCCCTCTCAAAAGCCATCGCCTTCCACCCAGGTTTGGCTCCTGCCTTGCCTCCCAGTACAAACCTTTCCCAGCTGTAGCCCATCACAGGTTGCCCAGAGAGGCTGTGGATGCCCCCTCTCTGGAGGTGTTTAAGGCCAGGCTGGACAAGGCACTGAGCACCTTGTTCTCGTGGGAGGTGTCCCTGCCCATGACAGTGGGGTTGGAACCAGATGATATTGAAGGTCTCTTCCAACCCAAACCATTCTATGATTCTATGACATGGACCTTTTGGGAGAGTCCAGAGACCGCCACAAGGATGATGAGGTGGTTTAATCACCTCTCAGGACAGGCTGAGAGAGTTGGGGCTGTTGAGCCTGGAGAAGAGAAGGCTCCATGTAGACCTCCTAGTGGCCTCACCGTTCTTGAAGGGGCATGCAGGAAAGCTGAGGAGGGGCTGCTTGCCAGGGCATGTAATGACAGATCAAAGGGCAGTGGTTTCAAACTAGAGCAGGGTAGGGTTAGATTAGATGTTAGAAAGAAGTTCTTCACCATGAGGTTGGTGAGACCCCAGAAGAGGTTGCCCACAGAGGCTGAGGAGGCCCCATCCCTGGAGACATTAAAGGCCAGGCTGTATGAGACTCTGAGCAACCTGGTCTAGAGCAGGATGCCCCTGCTCACTGCAGGAGGTTGGGCTAGATGACTTTTGAAGGTCCCTTCCAACTCGTTGCATTGAACTGAGTGGCTTCATTGCAAGCAGTGGCTCCTGATTGTCACTTTGCCCTCTGCCAGGCTCCTCTCCCCTGTCAACCCACCCTACAGCTTTCCCTCTGTACCCATGAGGGATGCTGAAGTTGCAGTGGAGCAGCTTCAGCTCCATAGAGGCTGCTAACACCATCCTTTCTCTCTGTATCAGAAGCCTCCTCATCTACAATAAAATGATGTGGCAGAACAGGTCAGTGGGGTTTATTGCAACAGCTGTATTTTTTCCTTGGTTCAGCTTGAAATTTGTGATTACCACCATTCATTCTGAAGCTATTCTGTATACATTATGGCAGTCCACTGAGGGTGAGATGAGGCTGCCAGGCACAGCTGGTGATTTATGGATCCAGACTTAACTTCTGCTCCTGGAATACACTTAAGCTGTCTCCAGTAGTAAGCCTAGGAGAAATCAAGAGAAACTGTAGCCTCCTCCTCTGCTACCATTGAGGCTGTTTCTGCTGACAAATATTCATGTCTGTTTGTAGAGACTCGTGTAAAAACAGCTGAAGATTATAGATGGAGCATCGTGATTTCCACAAGGTAGGATTTCACATCTTTTAAAATGAAGCAGAAGGGTGGGGGAGAAATGGAGGGATAGATAGATAAGCCCACTCCCTGCATAAAAATAATATATTCTTGTTTATATTCAGTGTTCTGGAAGGCAAGGTTAGCCTTTGGGATTGTTTTTAATTATACTGAAGTAAAAAATGTGTTTGGGCGTGCCAAACTTTTATCGTCCATAATGAGTTTATTGCATATAAGAATTATGAGCTCAGTAATTAAAAGTTTTTTTTTTAATTGCTACTATTCTATTTAATATAAATGATAAATTAAAGTTTTCATTTGACTTTTTATAAGTTAAAAACCGGGATGTGTCAGAAACATCAATCTTAAATTTTATATTATGGTAATTGTATGTTAGGCTTCAAGTACAGGAGTTGCATGTGCAGAAAACCTTATGACAAGTCCAAAACATTGGCTAAGAGCAGAATTTCTCTTAATTTAGTATAATATATATATTTTTAGAGGCATTTATAGCAATAATTTACTTTTTAGGGACACTCCTTCAAACGAAAGACGATAGCAGTTTCTGCAGCTGCTTTACAGGATCATATAATACACAGCCATCAGCTCCAGGATCCTTCCATAGTTGATCCTTTCAAGTCAAAGACAAGGAATAGCAAGAACATTTACAAACCTGTGAACAAAGAAATGGTCAGAGCAGTGGTAGATACTGGATTAAGAAAAAAGAGCACTCGCCACAAGAACATGGAAGATGGAGAAAAGGAGTATGTTCTTGATCCCAGCCCTCCACAGCTAACATTAGGTAAATTATATTCTGATTTCTAGTTTTTTAATTTTAATTGAGATAAACTGAAATGAGAAAACTTCATGTTCAATAAGATCATTTCATGCTAAACAGCATAAAATATTTTGTAAAAATTCAGCAGCTTAATGCCATCAGGTAAACACTCATTTAAACCATGGAGTCACCATCAGTGTCTTTAAAGTGTCTTTTGATATCTGAAATGTATTAAATATATTAGTCTTGTGACAACAAACGTAAAAAGTAAGAAGCTGATGCATCTTGATGAAGAAAAATTCTTCATAGCAGGGTTGAAAATGTGTTTTGTATATTGAATGTTATGGCTTTCTTTACATTATGTTCTCAAGCAAACATCAATGATTTAGATACTGAATTTATTTGGGAGAATGGTTTTGTATTAAGATTCTTTTAAAATCTATTGAAAATTACTTGGTTTATTGCTTATTCTGTAAAGAGACATTTACTAGTGCTGCATTAGATATATTCTTTGTTAATACATACTCACCTTTACTCAAAGTTAAAAAGGTTTGTTTTTACAATGGTCCTGGGGCTAAACCTGAGAAGAATTAACACCTGTAGTTAAATGCCTTTTTCAAATTTAGAAGCAAACATGCAACAAGATAAAAGTCACAGATGTGAGAGCTTGGAATGATGCCTGGTGAGAAAACTCACTTTTAAGCAGTATTATAATAATACAGTTTTGCAGCAGCAGCAGCAGCAGACAGTATTGCTTAAAAAAACAAAGCCAGGGAGTATCTTGGTCAAACCTGAAGTCCAAATATGCTTCCTGTCTATTGACTTCAGTCTTGTATTTCCATTTTCTAAAGGTTTCTACAGTATTCTTGCCATTCTTGGTAGTCTTCTTGGTTAGGCTTTTCTTGAAGGACCTTGTGGCTCAACAATGTGCAGTTTTCAGCTTTGTAAACTTTCATCAACATTCGTGATTGTTTTAGTTACTCTTTTTCATACAAAGGCCCTTAAGCCCCTCTGAAGATCATGTTGCCTTTGCTATAGTAACTGTCACAGTAGTCCCAGCTCTAGAGAGAACCATGTAAATCAGTGAGGCTCCCTGCAAGCACAGGCATCTGCCTCTTGGAATCAGCTGAAGGTTAAGGGGGTAACTTAAGACAATGCACAACAAGTGAGTCTAACAAGTGACAGGACAAAGGTAGCGAGACATGGTGATTATTATTACTATGTTTACATGGTTATAGTTCTCAAGATGTGAGAGGGGTTTTTTTTCTTTTGGTTTGTTTTGAAGAGGAATTTGAAAGAAGAGAGGGTAGTGGAAGGAAAAAAAACCCAGCAGAGAGGTACTGGGGTTAATGCAAATATAAATAATGGGTGATTATGGAAGCTGAAGGTTGTGGTGAAAAAATGCAGCCCAAGTGTAAGCATGTTCTTTTGCAATTATAAGACAAAGTATTTTCTTTTTAAAAAGGTCCCATGTGAATGCTTCTGCAAGAGATTCAAAAGAAAATGCTGATTTTTTTTTTTAATTGCAGTTGTTTCTGGGGTTTGTTTATTAGTTTTTCTCCTTTAGTCTCAATTTATTTTTAAATGCTTGTGTCAAGCTTTCTCTTCTTAGGAAGAATTTTGGGCTTTACACCCATGAAACAACTTAGAAAATGAAATTTAATGTCACTTTTTCTCGTTGGGTTTGTAGGTAACCAAACAAAATGTCACAAGCCTCTTTCATTAATTTTTTTGCAATAGGGACTTGAGTACTAAAATAAAAAAGAAATTTAGTTTAATGAATTTTTTGATAGTGTTCAGTTTAGGATAAATAACTCATTTGTAAGTGGGTGTGTCAGTAAAATGGGTTGGGCTTGTGAGCTTGATGCATAAACATGAAAGCTTGGATGTCTTGAGCTGTGATAAACATAGGCTTTCACTGTTTGTATTTATTCAAAGTGTTGTTTAGAGAATATCTTCACAGAGCTTTTTGCTTCAACCCCATCTCCTTGCTTGCATGTCCTGCTGCCAGGACATGCAACTTTATCAACTGCATTGTACAAAAGCTTTCCTTTTGAACACCTGTATAACTTAGAAGATAAAGTTTTGCTGCCAGTTTCTTCCTATTTGGAGGCTTTAATCATCCATTTGGGAAAGTTTGAAGTAAGCATTTTTTTCTTACCCTGGGGGTATACAAAAGGCTTTCCACAAAGCCATTGCATTGTCTTGCTTAAAACAGTCCCTGACCACAGTGATTGGAAGAAAATTAAGGGAAAGCATTTTTTATGTCGTCATACTGCCTTTCATGCTGTGACTGGTTTGCTATCTTGTTCCACCTATTTATCAAGATTTTCTCCTTGAAAAGACCATCACTTGGTCTATCAGAACAGGATCTTATTTCCTTACCCTGTTACTGATGTCAGATGAAAATTGAGATGTGTTTTCACTGAAACTTTTGTCATGTATTTTATAGTTTGATCCTTCTTGTGTAGCAGAAGGACTGTTCCATGTAATACATGCTCTTCAAGAGTGGAATGAACTAAAGGGAAAGCACTCCTGGTTAGGAAGACTTTCTTGTCATTTAGCTACCAACTTCAACAATTCATTTATGTTCTGAAGTACTTCTGAGACTAAAATGTTTGCAGGATCCTTCACATTTCTCTTAAACCTCATATGATTTGTCAACATCAGGAGGACAAAATCTAAGTATTTTACTTCACAATAATCAATAGACAACACTATTATATGTAAATACAGTGTATATTTTACATTCTGTAATTAGGAATGCAAACCTACAGATGCACTTTGCTCTTGACATGGAGCAGTTTCAGTTCTAGACTGGAGCCTGCAGGCAGGGCTGTGAGCTCATGCACTTGTGGAGATGCTCTGTTTGTGTCCAAGTTGTCCTTCTAACATTGTGCTTCTAAGAAAATTACTGTACAGTCACTGGTATAGTCTATGGTGTTTGTTGCTTTGATATTTAGGTTGTGGTGCTTGCCTTTGTTACCCTTCTAAATGTATAAAGTCAAAAGTAACAAGATGGGGTGTATTTGAATTAAATCATATGAAGAGAACACATTCTGTGTTATTCCAAAAGCATAAACTGACCCAGCTTGAAATCTCCAAGCCAACTTGCTATTCAGAATCAAATTGATTTACCTTTGAAGGATGTCTTGACCTCACAAGGAAAGTATTAGGCAGATAGTGCAACTAGATGGAATAAAGTATTTCTTGTAATTCCTTCAGTTCCTCACAAAAGTTCTTCAAAAAGGTCAAAGACAGTGTTGTGCAAATTTTAAATGACTAACTATACCCATCTGTAGATGGATGAGCTCAGGAACGGAATTTTTCTCCGATTAATTAACAAATCCTAGAAAAATCAGATACCTGAACAAGGGGATCACCAAAACCCCCATCTTTGATTTGTTAGGATTCCTTTTCTCTTCATGATTAATTGGCAGAATGGGTTTGGAGGCACTGCCTGCATGATGGGGATTTGAAAGTTTAGGTAGCACCAGTAAGTGTTGCTTGTTCACATTCAATTTATGCAAGGATTTGGATCTGTATAAAAGAATTGACCCTTTCCTTCCCATTTGGACCTAAAACTCAGATGAGTGTTATCCTCTTGCATTCCAGCTGTTGCACGTCCATTGGCTTTGGCAGGTCCACACAAGCTCCTTCCTCTGGTCTTCAAAGATAAGAAAGATACATTCTTTGCTCTACCTTCTACTGTCTGATTTTTTTACAACTGAGAAGCTGACACCAGCATTTATCTGACATCCGTGGGGGCAGGAGGGAAGATATTTTAAGCATTTTCCTAGATTCCTTCTTTGAGAAGGCAGAGGTTTCACAGAGATGTGCAGCATGACACCTCACAGGTAGCATCTGAGACTGACAAGCTCAGCTATCACAGTGATGTCACCGGTGCATTGTGATCATCTCTGTTTCTTTCTGCTCTTTATTTCTCTTGCATCTGTCATAATCTTGATACACTTTGGCATTTTGCAACAGCAGCAGTTTTTTTCATTATGCCACTTAGTTAATTTTTGAGAATACAAAAATGTGTTGTTGAAGAAACCTTCATAAATTAAGCCTAACAAAGATTCTGTTTGTGCAAAGTTACAGTGCATTGTTACATTGTCCCCATCATAATGGCTGTAGAATGGTGTCAAACTCAAATTACTCAAGAAATAATGTTCTTTACATTCAAAAAATTCTTATAGGAATCTTCTATTTAAAAGAGGTTCTGACAAACAGTGAATAGCAAACAGTTTTTGGACTGCCAGTGGATTGTATGTTGATAGATTTGTGTGAAGGATCTGCATAAAGTATTTTAAATTAGTGCATCATTGATTAATTTCATACAAAGAAAAGCCATTATCTGCATCTGCCAAATGGTATTATTAAGTGATTTGTTGTCATTATTGTCTACAGCTCAGAAATTAGGCCTGGTTGAGCCTCCTTCCTTGCCACTAACTGCTGAGGAATGGGGAAAAATAAAGCAGAGATCCATTCAGCATGGAGATTCCACCCAGCCTTGTGCAATATGCAGGGAAGAATTTGCACTTCAGCCTCAGGTATGTGTGTAACTGTATAATTGTGGGGACTACACAACCCCATTTAATTTTTTTTCCCCCTGAATTACTGCTAAAAATCATGAGCTGAATTGAGAAAGGAGAGAAATCATTCTGTTTTAAGACATCATTTAGCATTTAATAGCTGGGCTCAGCTATCAGTAGCAAACTCAAAAGTATTTTAGATGTGACACAGTAGAGAATGTTTAGTAGTTTGTTAACTTCTGAAGCTGTGACAGTGAAGGAGAAAGGAATCAGCCTTTTAATCTGTTCTTGCAAAGCAGGTGTAGGCTATTTTTTGCTTCATTTAAGCTCCTGTTAGATATGATCCTAGCCTTGATTTCATCATGGTAAACTTTCACTAATGATACAGTTTAAGATATATTTTGTTTTCTCCCGAATTTTGTTACTTTGAAGTTTTATTTCAACAGTTACTTCTGTTTGGAGAGTGGAAGTAGCTGTGCAACCAGTCAGTTGGTTCCTTAGGTTATCAGAAGGAATGATGTATTTTACTGATGCATTTATTCAATGCATGTGTGTAGCTTAAGAATGAATACATATGGTTTTATTAGACTCTGTCATCTATCATCTTGCAAATGTTAAACAAAAGGGACACATTCTGTTGATGTTGACAAAGTGACTGAAAAAGGGGGTGACTTCAGAGCAGTGATGATGGTAATTAAGAGAATTATACCAACTCCTTGCAAGTTTCTTCGCACTTCTGCCTCTTGAAGACTTTTTACAAACAAGTTTATGATGTGCAGCAAGGTCTTTCAATAACCTCACATACAGGGCTTTTTGCTTCCTTTTATAGCAATGTTAAACTGAAGGTGTAATATTGACCACAGACAGGTGGGATGGATCTGCCAAGAGACCATTCTGCCCGTTTCTGGCTACCCTGAAAGTCTAAAGCTTGACAAGAGAGAGCACAAGACAGCACTCATTAAAAAGGTTACTTCAGATTTGGCACAAAAAGGGAAATGCCTCTGGAATTCTTTTTGTCCTCAGTGTTTCCTTAGCTTTCCTCCCTCGAGGGAAAAAAGCCACTGTATCTGAAAGCTTTCCCTTCAGCTGGCTGCAAGCCATTAATCCTTTTGTGTGTGCCAGCTCAATAGTGCACACTACTTGTTCTGGTTTTCACTCCTTTCCCAATTTTTCCTTCCTCTAAGAGCCAACTGCCTGTTTTGTCCAACTCTCCATCTTTTGTCAGGTTGGAGATCGACAGCATTTGGTGGGAATTTAGGTCAGATAAAGGTGAAGTTTTCTTGTAGCCTGTGAACATGATTTCTCTTTTGTTTTTTTTTCTACGTGTGAAAATGCTTCATTTAATGTACATCACTTCTTCAAATTTCACATCTCTCTCTGGGAAAAAGGGGGGGAATAAAAATCAGCTTTCATTTTAAGTACTTGTTTTATAATCTTTTCCTCCAGTCACTAGCAGTTGGTATTTCTTGATTTCTGACACTCCCTGTGTTTTTAGTACAAAATTCACATTAGTTTAAGATGTCATAGATTAAGTAATTTCTACAGAAGTCCTATTTTCACCAGAAAAATTGCAGTAGTAAGAAAAAGAAAGTGATGACCTTTCTGACACTCAGAATTTTTCTCACCACCTTTTTTTTTTTGCTTTTCAGCTTTTATAAATGACTTAAAGTCAGGTTGTTTTTGTTGGTTTTTTCCCCTCTAAAAAACAGGTGCTGCTTTCATGTTCCCATGTATTCCATAAAGTGAGTATATTTTAAATATGTTCAAGCACATAATAAATGAGTATTTTAATTAAACTACTTCGGTGAATATCTCCGTGAACTAAATGTAATCATCTTGAAAAGTCATTTTGATCCCGGATTTTTATGGTAGAAAATATAATTTAAGACTATTTTATGATGAGGATCTTAATCCATTTTATTACCTTATTTAAAACCATATGGGAAATGGTAGTTTGTTACTGAGCCATACACTTGTACACTAAGTGGAAATAGCTTAATTCATGCTGTTTCATGCATGTAGACTTTCAAACCTCTCTTAAAATATTAATTATAAAGTATACATCCTGTATAATGCTCATGGATTGATTAATAAAATGTTTTTATGTTCTGGAATCCATCCTGTTTCATCTGTTCCACTGATATGAAATATACTATAAGTAATTGCAGGGTTGTTTTATTTTTTTTAGGCATGCCTGAAAGCCTTTGAAAAATTTATGGGTAGAAAATCTTGTCCAATGTGTAGAAAGGAGCAGTATCAGACCAGAGTAATACATGATGGGGCCCACTTCTTTAAAATAAAGTGTGCTGTTAGGTAAGCTTCATGCACATAATCCTGCTACAGGTGTTATAACTGGAAAGTGTTCCTTTCTAACTAATGTTCCAAATGTGGTAAAAATTTAATGTGATTAGGAACTAGAATGAATGCACTATGGAAGCCAAGGTTATAAAAAAATGCATAAAAATTTGTAAATAGTAAAATGAGATAAATTTGTGCTGCTGCTGCTTCTTGAGCAAAATTGTGTCTTACAGAATTCAAGCTTTCTGGAGGGGCTATGTTGTTAGAAAATGGTATAAAAACTTGAGAAGGACAGTGCCTCCTAAAGACTGCAAATTAAGAAAGCAATTCCTTGAGAAAAAGGTATGTTGCATTTGCTTCCTTTGTCTCATTCAGCTCTCTATATCAGCCCTCTGCTTTTTCATTTAGTCCTTCTTGTTTCTGTTAAACAGACAGCACTGGAGGTGTAAACCAACATTAGTGGGCTTTTTGAGAGGGTCTTTATTTTCCTTCTCTTTTTGATAAATCACTGTTGTGTTTTTCTGTAGAATTATATGAAGGGGCTGTAGCGAGGGGAGAAACAAATCCATAAACAATTGTAACTCCTTTTCACTGTCATTGTTCCTTCCCTGGCTGCTGAACTGAATACTTCCCTTTTCCTAGCTTTACCCTTCTCTAACTTCTGCTCAGATGCAAGTCAGACTGTAATAAATTAGGGTCCTGACCCTGGACAAATGAGGCTGCAAATCAGGTGCAGGCATTTTTGCAGTGACCCTTCCATCCTTTCAGCACTCAGCTGCTGCAGAGTCCCTGTGCAATACTCTGGTCCTCCTTTTGCCAGCTTCCAGTTTAGTAAAGGCCAGCTCAGATCAGCTTTTCAGTAGCAAAAACTGCTCTGAGACATCCTTAGCAATTACCAAACTGTCCCTCGAGGAACAAGAGATGCCATCTCCCAGTTCAATTACCAAACAGCCTGGTTCACAGAGATTCACTGAGCCAGCAATTGCAAATCTGAAAGCACTCTCACCCTAGCTGCAAGTTTAAACAATATTTAAATAAGTAGTTTGCTTTTTTGAGGTTTGTTCTTAGTTTTTGGTTTGTTTTTTTTCAATCGCTGCTTTAGTTAAGAAGAATCCTTGCAGAAGAAGGCTTGTTACAGTCATTATTTGTTGTGCTTGGTTGTATCCTGGTTAGAGAGGGCTTTGGAAGGAACCTTACTTGCTATATTTTGCCTTTATGTAAGGTAGGGAGATCAGTACCCTAAAGGAGATCTGTCAGGCTGTTGCAACAGTGTTCTGCTTCTGTAGTAACAATGATGGGGGGGGATTGGAAACACTGTTCCCAGCTTTCAGTCCACAACAGCTTGCTGGTTGCTACGTTACCTTGCAATCAGTCCAAAGTCCTGCCCTGGAACAGAGAACAAGAAAACGGAGGTAACCAAAAAAAGCCAAAATTACACCTAAAAGTACTCAAACAATTTTGGAAGAAGCAAATCCTTCGGTGGACTGTGACTGCCCCCAGGTACCATGATGAGAACAGAAACACCCAGATTTTTCTGCAGGGAAATTCATGTGCTTCTTTCCCAGTAAAGATGACCATTTTCTGTGGGCTTATAGCTGTGCTCAGCTGTATATCCAGTCTCAGTAAAGAGGAGCTGAAGGTAGCCTCTAAAACATGCTGAAGTGTCATCTGTTAAAATTTCTGTGAAGGCAGCCTCTAAATATGATGAAGGCTGACAAGTTGCCTACATCTAACCACATGATTATAAGCTATGGGATGATCTTAATTAAATTATTTCCCTACATGGTTCACATTATTAGGAAATTAATTTTACACTTCAGCATTTTGCAGGGAACAGAATGGTGGCTGTACTTTTTCACTTTCTATTAAGAAAAAATTATTACGTTTTCTCCTAGATTAGCCACCTTTGAATAAAATCCAGTCCCAGTTGTGATTACAGGACATCTGTGTACTGAATTCCCTTAGTGGCTTTCAAGTGGGAATTGTAGATGAGTTTTTCTGCTGTTTGCTCTTCCACTTTTAAGTGTTGGTTAAGGAAAATGCTAAAGAAATATTTCCATTTCCAGATACTGAAAAGCTTTCCTAAAATAAATTTTGCCCCTCAAAATTGTGCTGTGCTTTTAAAGTGTCACTCCCTAAACATTAACATAATCAAATGGTAGCACAATGGAGGGGCAGGATGGAAGAAAAAGTAAATTTTAATAGCTCTCCCTCCTCTCAAAGGATCACAAAGGTTAAATGTCAAGTTTGATACACTTAAATATTACAAAATAAAAAAATAAGATGTGAAATATTCATTCTAGGAAGTTCACCTATTTCTTGTTTTCAGGGTGCTACAGTAGCCTTTATTACTCTTAACATTAAAATTTTTAATAATCAAGATCAAAGCAGATAAGACAGGTCACTGAAACCAAAGTAGGCTACTCTTTAGCACTACTATGCACAGAAAGCAGGGTGTTGCTTCAGCATGTTAGGCAGTGAATTTCTTTGATCTTGCCTATAAATGTCACTTCTGTATGTCATTTAATTGTGGTGTAGTCTTTTATTGCTGCAATTAAATCTTTTCAAATGCATTACATTATCTCCAGCTTTGCTCAAAGTCCTGCTATTGTTTAGGAAGCAAGGTAAGGCATTATGAAGTGATGGAGTTGACTTTAGCTTCTTCCTTCCCCTCTCCAAGTGATTTCTCCCCAACGATTTTAATTTAAATCTCACCAAACAGTATAATGGTCCTGGAATTTGTTTAAGTCCTTTGACTTCCTTTATCACATGGAGATGGTAAACATTCTGTTGCTAACTTAAAGTGGCTCCGAGCAGCAAAACGAGGAGGATATTAAACCAGTAAAAGCTTATCAACTGATTCATTGATACGCTGTAAATTCCAGCCTTTTTATTTTACTTTTGAGGGCTGCCATAAGTCAACACATTAGTAAGCAATTTGCTGACATTGGGTCACTTAAAAAGGCTTCCCTGTGGACAAAGTTCACCTCCAGTGCTTTGTTTCATCGTTTTATCATAGCCTGGTGCTGCTGTACAGATGACTGATGTAGTTTTGCATGCCAATAGAGAGTTTCACATACTTGGTTTGTGCCATTCTAGGGGAGTTTTAAGAAGTCTTGGACACTAAAATAATGAAATGCGGTGTTTTATTTCTGAAAACACCATAAATTCAATTAAAAAATCAGCATCATTTATTCTTGGGGGGGGGGAAGAGATTATTCAGGACTATGCATTAAAACACGGCAAAATGTAATGCTTAAATCCTTGAACACGTGGAAAATTAACAGTTATTTTAAAAAATGCATATTTTGTTTCTGCACACATTGAGAGTTCACACTGATTTTCCAATCAGCAAAAATTTGGAGTTAAATTTCAGTTACTCTTTTTATTTTTTTTTCTCCCCAGCCTTAGACATTATTTACTGATTGATGGATATGGATTGGGTCAGGTCATACTGCAAAAAGTACAGGAGTAGCTCAAAGCACATAGATAGTATCTTAGCAGCAGGGGAACTTCATGGAGTCTCCTGTCAGGCAGGAGAGAGAAGAGTTTTCCTCTTTTAAAGTTTCTGCTCAAGGAGGTTTAGTGACTTCTAGAATCCTGGGGTGTAAGCGGGGAGAGAAACACAGAATAGAAATCTTGGGCTGGCATTTGTTTCCTTTCTTACGGAAGCAGTTCAGGTCTGTTGAAGTTTTCTCTCAATATAAATGAAGAGTAATCATAAATCAGGACCAAAAGTGTTCTCAAATGGATCAGCCTCTGCTTGATGTTGAACAGAAACCACGAATTAACTACAGTTTAGGTGTAATTCAACCCTGCTTTTCCTGAAGTCAAATTTAAAATCACTTAAGAGCCTTCAACCTTGGAGCATCCAATAGCTTCAGTTCTAGAACTTGGGTAACAACAGTTCAGTTAAAACTCACAGGCATCATTAATCCATAAGAACATTAAAATATTGCCATTGTCACATAACCTGACTGAAGTGCAGTGTGTTAGTAGTTTCATGTTTTGTTCAGGAAGCTCACAGTGCTATGGGCTGGGATTGCTTGGAGATCATTGAGTGTCAATATTGAAGGAGGCCTGCGGTGGGATTTTTGTTTGTTTGTTTTCTGGTTTGCACACAGCCCTAAAGGTCAGTGCCTGTTTGTGTGGGACAGAAACCCATTTTCTTTCCTGTCAGTGAACAGTCACGAGGGGAGCACAAGATTTCCCCATCCCCTGCTCTTTGCTGGGTATGGAATTCTCTCACAGCATACACAAGATGCTCCTACTTTTCCCAGCACACTGATTTAAATGTATGCAATATGCAAGGGGCATATTGGAGGATTTTTTTTTTCCTTCTTTTTTTTTTTTAATTTATGCTGAATTGATACATCCATATTAACTAACAAAGCAACTAAATCTAATTTACATTGACAATGGTTAGGAATCTTTTGGAAATACAGTAAGTCCTAACTGGTCCCAGTTAGCAGTGAATCAGGACATAAAACAGAAAGAATATATCTAACATCAAGCAGGAAACAGCTTTTCCTACTTGTTGGTTTTCACCATTTCCTTTACCTGGGTGGTTCTAATGTTTAGCTCTAAAGTCTTTATTGAGGAACATGATGAGTTTCACCCAAACCCACTTTCATACCTGCATTCTTTATGAACTTTCTTTTAAAAACTAACTTTTTGTCATAGTTTTAGAAGGAAGTTTAGGAATTAAAATGTTTGAATGAAAATTTAAAACATGAAGTGTGCTTTTCAGTTAATTTTGTGGGATTTGAGCTCTTGGTTTCATGAAAAGTCTAGAAAAGTTCATTGTGAGTATTTGGGTAAATGCTGTGAAAGGGCCCTTGAGGAGCTGTAAGGGAACATACATCCGGATAGAGAAAAGCTACCAAACAAAATGGGAAATTAAATAAGAGGCGAGTGTTCAGGTACCTTCAGGCTGTCTGGCCTTGACAACAAGCCTTCTGCCACCTCACCTTCCTCTTCCCATCCTGTCTTTCCTTGTTGTCCTATCAAGAATCCCTCCCAAAAAACAGCTGGAGAGGAGGGCTCATGCTGCACCATTACAGGTGTTGAAATGGTCCTGAAAACTGCTGAAAGCATTTAAAGCTGAGTTACAAAAGTCAAGTCTCAGAGTTGTGGGGCTCCTGAGAGATCTTTCAGATATCATGGTAGCAAGGGGAGAAAGACTGCACCATGAGTAGAAATTGCACTCAGGCAAATTATTAAGTTTAAGCATTAAATTGCTTTTAGGTATTTCTTTTGCTGGGCACTGACAGGAACATCTTCAGATGTGATGAAGAGAATGCTGATGTCTATGTGCATTCTGCAGAAACATATCCAAGGCACTAGGTCCTAAAAGTCTGTGCTGAGGACAAGAGCTAAGAAGGTGCTTCTTGTGCCTGTAGCCAAACCCACAGCAGGAACTCTGGTTTCCCATCTAGTTACCACTTCTACATCTCCATCCTTGGGCCCAGCTGTACCCTCTGTGCATATTAAGAACAGCACATTTGTCAGTGTTTTCCCTGAAGCTTTAACACTCCATCAGTGGAGTTGAGGGATTTGATGTTTTTATCCTCTGAGCCAGCTGTGGACAGCAGCTGAATGAGGAACAAGGTCCCATAGATCATGTAACTTGTCCCATCACTCACCCTTTATCCACAGACTGGGAGTTACTCACAAGTTGTCCCTAACATGGGTCTATGTTCTTTTCAGGTTCAGCAGATCAGCACTCGCCTCTTGAGTTCTTATGACATTGACCTGGATGAATTTTTTTCTGAGGTAGATTCTTCTATCGCTGCAAATCGAGAGGTGCTGCAGCAGCTGGAAGGAAAAGAAACACCAATCAGTGAAACTGAGTGGGATAAGATACAAATGCAGGTTGGTTGGCACATCTTCTAAGTTACATTGTATTTTTAAGCTCTTCTAAGCTGGTGGGAGGGAGAGTAGTCTCAGCGTAACTGAGCATGTTCTGTTTACTGAAGTTTTGGGCTTTTTCTAAATCAGAAATATCCCTGGTACAGTCCAGGAATTTCCCTCTGCTACTCAGTGAAAAAGAGCCCAAAGAGGCTGTAGACAAAACCAAGAATCAAAGTGTTTATCAAAGCATATTATAGACATAAAAATGTGAAGATTTAAATAAACATATCACCACTGCAGTTACCTTCTATTGTTGCACGACACTTGGTTTGTTTGTTTTCACTCAGGCATTTCGGCAAGAGATATTTGACTGTCCCATCTGTATCACACCCCTGGGTCCTGCCTGTTTCTCCTCTGGTAGCAGCCAGCAATTTGCACGCCAGGTTGTTCTGCTTTCCTGCTCACATCTGTTCCACCATCCCTGTCTTCAAGCTTTTGAAGCGTTTTCCTTGGGTGAGAGACATGTTTGTCCTTTGTGTCGCTCACATTATCAAAAGAAATTCCTCCGATGTTGATACACGCTGCAGCTGATGTCACATGTCTCAAGCCTTGTCAGAGCCAGGTCTAGCAGAAATAAATTATTTTGTATGGACAACAGTTTTCACCTTCTATTTAGAGAAATAAGAATTGCAAGAGTGCTGTTGCTTCCTTTTTTATACGTGGTTTTACCTTTAGTTTTCCAGCATCATTCTTCTTCCTTCCTTTCTCACTCCAACCTTCTCCATTTGCATTTCCTTTTCCTGGAGGCGAGCTGCAGCAGTTCCAGGCCTTGTGTTCATTCAGAAATATCCCACTGGTGTCCTCACACCTTGTCTGTTGCAGCACAGACTCCCACTCACAAGGACTGTCCTGTCTTCAACTCCTGATTGAAGCAAGAAACACCTTTTTTCCTTCAGCCAAAACTGGAACCCTGTTTGCTTGAACATCTCCACCAGCTGCACAGTCTGGAGATAGAGAAAAACAGCCCTCAAAGATGCAGGAACATTTCAGAACTTTCTGAACCATGGAACCAGTAAGTACTGGCCACTTTCAAGAGAAATAAAAGCACAATGGTGAGATTTCAGCTGTACTGTGAACTTGGATAACACAGAAAAATAGGGTCACCAAAAGACAAAAGTCAAGCCAAAGCAAAATGAAGCAGTGCTGTATCATAAGAAGAAAATTCCTTTTGCATAAAAAGCTGCTCTCTGACCAACTACAAAAATGATGGATTGAGACCTTCCAGGTAGTAGTGATGCATCAAGCAAGGTGGTCATGGCCTTCAGTTCCTCAGCTGGAATGGGAAAGAACAAGTAGAACTCTGCTGTGAATCACACCTTAACTTTATTGAAAACACAGTAAAAAAAAAAAATTCTTCCTAAAAAACATTCAGTGTAAGATTTCAAACAAAGGATAAAACTGCTGCTTTCCACAAAAAAAAATCTTCATTTTTGGCTGCGAGTTTTCATGAGTTCTTTAACAGCAAAATGTCCACAGCCATGAGCATCACTGAAGTATTTCTGGATGACCAAAAAGTTGGCAGGGCCCGGTGAGCAGCAGGTACAGACACACAACCTCACTCTGATTCAAATAATGCGAAGAACAGGACGTTTCAGCTCCATGTTCCCTTCAGTCCATGATGCAGCCACAGGAAAGAAATTGCAACTGCTCAGGACAGCACTTTAAAGCCTTCAGAACAAAGCAGAGGGGATGATTCCAGGTGACGTCTCTCACGCTGTGAAGATTGTTTGTGATTTGGGATTATTTACTTGTGAGCAGAAAGCTGAACCAGGAAGGCTGCAGGGAGAACCTGGCAGTGTGTGACAGAGGACAGCTGCTGCTCTTGTCACAGCACCACCAGGTGCAAGATCCACAGAAATCCAAGTTTTTATTGTCACATCACCCAGGACCACACATAGCCATGTGGCCAACAGCAGCCCAACAACATTCTCCATCTCCTCCGGGAGAAAGTCACCGCCAAAGCTTCACAAAGAGTGACACGTGCTTTCTACAGAAGTAACACGAGGCAGAGTCCTCAACCCCACAAAGAAGTCAATGAAACACAGCCCTATTTTTCATGTAGGTGTTTCACAGACTTTGAGATTTCAAATCTATGACCCAAATTTATCTTCATTTTCAGCCTGTTTGTTTTTAAAGCAATAGCAGTCAGGATAGTGTCCTGGCAGAAAGGCTCTGGCACTTCATAAAAAAAAAAAAAAAAGTGGCTCAATTTAGTTTTGCTCTGCAAAGCCAGCAAAGAGAAAGCTACGAGCACAGATCACATGCATGATTTGGCACAGACTGGGCAGAATTTTCTCCTCGAGGATTTCAACACATCCATAGTGCTCACAACACCAGTACCACCAACACACAGCATTTCTGAATCCTCATTACACAGGGGGAGGAGGTACATTCAGCTCCTGAAATACAAGGGCTGGAAGTTCATGTTTGCAAGATTGTCTCCAGACACACAAAAGTACTAACAGTGTGGGGTAGATCTTACTTCCCTGAAGCATCTCAAGTTTCATACATCAACACTTCTTTTTAAGCAAAAATAAACAATGCTTCTTTTTAAGGATTTCATTAACAAGGCCCTAATGTCCCATTTTTGCATAAATTACTTAATTTGGTTTTAAAGAAAGTGCTGGTTTGTGCAGACTCAGATTTTAAAATATTTTGTGCAGACTCAGATTTTAAAATATTAGGGTCTTCTGTATTTATCTCAAAACTGTAGCTGTCAGACCACTAAGCACCAGTTTCATCACTCAAGCCCATCCTGCTTCCGGAGAAGAAAACCCAGAACATTCTTACAAAGCTCAAGGAAAGTCAGACACACCAAGGACTAATTCCTCGGTTTCTACCTCATTCCCTTCTAATTGAGGCTGCAAATCCTTCATGTAAAGTGCATCTCCTATCTACCACGCATCAGCAGACAGCAGTGAGCACCTGCAGAGACATACAGGCCAGCAGCAGAGAGCTGGTAGGACAGGAGAGAGGAGGGCTGCAGTCCCCTCTGCACTGGTCACTGCTGGTGACATTGGAGAAAGCCTCACTGCAGCACACACCATGGTGTCCATCCCAGGGAGCTCCTGTTTGCAGCACCAGGCTCTGGAACTGCCGGTGGTACTTTGGAAGCAGACAAGGAAAACAACTTGTCAAATCCTTTAATTTCTATGACACTAAAACAGTCACAGGGTAAGGGGCACGGGAAGGAACAGGGCCCAAGAGAAACATCACATTACAGACAATAAACAAAGCTTCCTATGAATGTCAAACCTCTTGTACAGTAGCCAACACCATTATCTTGTAGCTTAATGATAAGTACATGTGCTTTCTGCTTATAAATCCCACAGTATTTCAGTTCTGCCCCTGCATCTAATCTTGTGCTACCAACAGAACAAGGCCAAGAAAAGGCCAACTGAAAAACACTTATTTGACATCTATTTTTTGGTCTTGGCATGGGATCTAGTTGGGGATGGAAGCATTGCTGTGCTTTTTTGCCTCGTAAGAAGTGAGGCAGATGCTCACACATCACTAAGATCAGCTGTATGTACCTGGAAGGTATAGACCCCCTGACTCTACATGAGTCAAAATACTAGGAATGTATCAGCAATATCCATTAATGAATTACCTGTTGCTTGTATTTAAGTGATCAAATGCTTCTGTGAAGAGTGGTCTGTATCCCACACCTACTCTGCCTGCAAAGCTCTGCACGAGCACATCAGCTTTTCAGGTGGTTTCAATCACAATGCCAGTAACAATACAAAGCTACAAGCTCTGAGGTGTCCCTAATAAATCTCCCAGTATTTCAAATGTAAACACATTTAAAAACCTGTTAACCACAGCTCCCTGTTCTTGGTTGCAAAACTCAAGACTCTTTTATAAAGATTTCTCACTGAAACGTCAACGCTAAACTCAAACAACAGAAGATGCTTGTGAATCTTAATGAAATTAAACAATTTTACTTGAAGCCTTCCAAGACTCAGCACAACACACCAACAATCAGTTTCATAAGCCTTGAATTTCAACCAGTCACACACAAAAGGAGACTCTGGCTTCATATTTACCACAGCAGTATTTACATTAAGCCCCAGTTCAAGTCAGAAAAGGCAGCTGCAAAAGCAGCTGAGAAATCCTGGTGAATTCTGGAGCCTGATTTTTTTGAAGCACTCCGGGGAAAGAAAAACAATTAAAATCAAATAAAAACTCCCCTCTCAGAGAGAACAGTAAGGTCTGCAGCCCAGAGCAGGCTTCTCAGATAAACAGCCAACAAGCTTTTGACATGAGGTTTCTTATTCCAGAGCCACATTGGAGAGCTAGTTAGTTGTCACCACCTGATGAAAGACCTCAAAGTACAGGCAGATTCCTACAGGAACTTTATCCAATGGGAATTTACTGGAAGTGTCCCCACTCCAATCCACTTGCAGATTACTTGTGGCAGAGCAGAACAAAAATGCAACCAGATCTTTAAGCTGCTCGAGGGACTCCCAGAGCTGAGATAACACTAAGGGACAGGACATCACCACCCAGTGATGCCATCCTGAATCCCAGACCTCTGAGCAGCTGAACTTTACCAGTGCTGAAATCCATACTACCAACATTGAGCACAAGTTTAGCTTACCATAAGTCATCTCTATAAGCTCAGGGGTTCATTTCCACTCTCTACAACTAAAGCCCTATTTACATGTTTGTGTGTGCATTAAAAAAACAAAAAGAGGCCAGGGAAATACACAGGATTCTCCTGGTAACTATCGTAGAAATTCAGAGAAATAATTTACCACAAATTAAAGGAAATGGTAAAAAAAACCCTGCAATTGCAGCCTCCTCAGCCTGTGCTACTTACATTGCTGACAGTGCTGCTGAGAGACAGTAGTTTATCAGGATTTTTATGTGGGGGAGCATGGTAGGGGAAGTGACCTCCACAGCACAACAGCTCACACAACTCTAAGAGCTGTGACAGGGAGGTCTACACAGCAGATCAGGCTCAGATTTAACACTGAAGTAAACCTTCATCTCCTACTTGGCTCTACTCAATAAAACATCACCTGGATACCAGCAATCTGACCAGAAAGCTGGCCTTCTGCCAAAGATCCGTGACATGGGACTGCAGACAGCACTGTCATCTCTACTGCTTACTGGCATTTCTAACACAGCCTCAGTGGAACCACTTACCTACAGCCATGAATGCCTACTCCAGGTAGTTACATTTCCAGTAAGGGTCATACAGGGCTTCAAGTGTATCATTTATTCTTTTTTTTTGTTTAAACCAAGTCCCAGAGTTATTCTGTGAAGCTGTGTCTGTGTAAGACAGGAGGTGCTGTGCACTCAAACCATTTCAGACCAGGTTTAGATCTAAAGATGTGAGACTGTCAACAAATCAAAAGCAATGCCTTCTCTGCAGCTTCCAGTCTTCAAGGCACCTCCTGCATTTAACTAACTGAGAAATGAACAAACAGACCAAAAGTTCACTGGAAAGAGAAGAAACTGATAGACCAAACGTCCTCAGAAACACACAGCATCAAAACATGAGACAAGGTTGGACCCAAATGAATCAACAAATGAATACAAAAATGCTGATGAGATGACAGGAATGCCATGAGGTTGATGTGTTCAGCTCTGTTGCTTGCAGGTGATGGTTGATCACAGTGTTTTCTGATGGCCATTTGCAGACGGCTTTGTCTCCGAGTCCCGTGGATTGTTTGACAGATGAAGTTTATCTAATCCTGCAAAACATGAAGCAGTAAGGAAAAAAAAGTGAGGCTCTCCCCTGAGTCATGCACACAGCTATCTGAATGAACACACACAACACAGATTCTACTTTGTGATGAAGGAATGCACATCTGAAGAGCAGGACTGACATCCCAGCTTGGCTAAGAACCACTGCCAGAAAATGCCCTCAGTTGTGTTTTCAGAGAGAATTCCATAACCTTGGATAAGGATGGAAGTGAGAGAAGCCTGGCTTCACATTGCTTGAATCAGACTTAGACATTAAGAACTAAAATTTTAGAGAACTGCAGAACTTCAGCAACCTACACAAACCAAAATAATCACCTAAAATATTGCACAATAGCATCTTTCTGAACAGCATCAATTTCTTCAGATCCCCGGTGATAACCACATCACCATTCATATGCCTAATATTTTTAGGCCCATGTTTTATGAATTTCTTTATCCCCATTTCCAGATATTTGTCCTTAATGGACACCACATCACCTCTCTAAACCATTCATATGCCTAATATTTTTAGGCCCATGTTTTATGAATTTCTTCATCATCATTTCCAGTCATTTATCCTTAATGCACACAGCTTTACTACTAGTGCTGAAGTCTGTCACCATGCCCCAGGCAAATAAACAAACTACTTCAGGGGAGGGAAAAGGTGGCAAATTTAATATTTTATCCACAAAAAGCCTAATGTCAGACTTTCTTTGCATCCTGCTGCCTCTCTGTGAAGTTTCTCATCAAGTTTCTGTAACTATGGGCCAAAACCAGAGAGCTTCTTACTCATCCAGCACAGCCTATCGTGGATGTTTTACTGATGTGCCACATTGTAACAGAACTTTAACATCAAGGTATCGACACTGGAGACAGGAAACACTCAAAGACAAACACAAAGTTGAGAGCAGCACTACCTAATGCCTTCAGGAGCTCTTCTCGCACAGCAGAAGTGAACTTTCTGACCAGACACAACGTTGTCACGATAGCAAAGAGCAAGTTGTAAGACAAAACAATGTAGAAGTTTCCCAGCCAGTTAAACCTCCCAAAGTCTCCAAGAAGATCAAATCTGGTGATTCCTGTAAAAATTGCATTAAAGATTTACATTAAAGATTTGATTGCATTTTTTTTTAAGAAACACAAACATTTCATTCTATTACATATGAAAGCTTTTTTTTTTTTCCCAGAAAATACACTTCTAAGATGGTTAAACACACATCACAGCTGTCTCAAGGTCTTTTTCCCCTTCATGCACCACTATGAAAGTGTAGGATACACTTGTCAAAAAATTACTTAAACTTCCCAATAAAATCCTTGAACACAGAGTTGAAGTAAAATGTCCTCATTGGAACAGAGCTCTGCTTCTGTAATTTTAATAAATATAATTAGGAAATAATGAGTGTAATTGCTTGTAATTTCAGTTTCTACAAAATCCTTATCTATTCCAGAAAGGAATGAGACACACCATGAGCTTTCTTACCAAAAAAATACAGGTAGCAAAAAGCTTTTCCATGACATTCACAACATCTTAAAACACTAAGCCTTCTAAGTGTTTTTACAGAGCTACCTCTTTTGAAACTGAACTTTAACACATCTCTCCAATGGCAGTTCTTCTGTTCTTCTCCCAGACCTACCCACCACAGCAGCCACAGAGCATTTGCACAGGGGGAAAAGCATGTGGCTGAAAGACAGCGCTGACAGATCATCTTCACAGCAGACCCCAGACCACTGACACTTGGGCTTTGTGCTGATCAAAGGCCAGTCAATCACTACAGCCCCAGGAGCAAGAGTTTTACAAACTGTGGAAATGTCTACAAGCTACAGGGTACACCCCAGAAGGCAGAAGATGAAGAAATATGGGTTGTTGCTCTGCCAGGTGAATAAAGGGCAGAATACAGAGACAAGCAAATGACAGTTGTCTAGGATTGATTCCAGTCCCCCAAAATACACCTTTCTGCACAGATCACGTCACAGTGATGGGCACTCTCACAGTGCAAAGGAAAGAAGCTCACCTCACACCAGAACTAACACAGCAACAGGTATCAGAAGACAAGCAGACAACAACCCTAGCTCTGCCATTCCTGTCTTCTCATTTTGAAAGGTTTTGGGGGCTTTCAAGACTTCAACAGTGAAAATAATGAGACAATAGAATTGAGGGCCAGTTACTTTCTTTTCAAGGGTCAACCAGCTGATTATGAATTTCATTGTACCTTGACACCCAAGACTCACAAGCAGCTATCAACAGTGTCAAAAGGTGAAGATGCTGCTTCTACTCTGCATCAATTAAATAAAATAGGCAAATCAAATTTCGTGTCTAAAAAATACACCAAAACAAAGGAAAATTTTCAAAGGATAATGTAAAAAAAAAAAAGCTGATCAAAATAGCAAGGCAGGAGGGAGAAGTATCAGAAGGCCTGAACTCAAGAGGAGGAATCTGGCTCCCTGAATCTACCAGCAAAGAGATGAAGGATAACAAACAGAGTTTTTTTCTCACTATAAGGCAAGCAGAGTGTCCTTCAGAATATTTTCAAAGCAGCAGAGAGTGTTTTAGTCCAACTGCAGAGCTACAAGAACATTGAAAAACTTCAAACATATCAGCTCCCAGGTCTTTAAAGGAAATGAAAACTCTTCACCCTATGCTCAGGCTCTCTGGAAAGCCAAAATCATCCTTGACACAAAGGGACACAGAAGAGCAGCAAGGAGTAAAGCATTATGAAGACAAACACAAATGGAGCCTGGCATTTCTGTTAGAGAAGGTGGGAAAAATACTGTCCACAGGTTAAATACATTTTCATCTTACAGATAAAGAATTGCTGCTCAGAAAAAAACAAGAAGTACCTGACAGCATCCATTTGTGTGAGGAAAAGATTTCCATGACTGTCACTTGACAGATTACTCAGTCTAAAGAAAGCTACAGCCCTCATGAAATGTAGTTTTAACAGACTAGCAAACATATAAATTTGTAAAAAAGGTCCAATAAAGTTGGTCATGATCAGCCAAATAAAACATTAAGGAATTGTTCAGGTTGAAAATAGAAGAAATACTGTTTTTTAGACTGTACAGACAAATAAGTTTTAAATCACTTTTCAGTTAAGTATAAGAATGAAGAAAATTCTAGAAGCACTTCTGTATATGAGAAAACTCAGTGATTTTATTTCTATTATTCCTAGCTATTGAGTACAATTTGTTTCACAGCAGTTCACAATATTGTGCTGGTGGGGAACTTTTTTCAAGGACTCCAAAAAGGCTGATGCATTCTGAAAAGGATGAGTTAACTTCTTTCTGTGAAATAGTTCAGTAGAAACTAGTGTGGAGCTCTAAAATAATGAAGAGTTAGAAACATTCACCACTTAAGTATTTAACAAGAATGCCATGAAACACCAAGTTTCTTATATTTCCATTTTAAATCTTGCAAAGCATCAGAATGGGCACCAGATAACTTCTCCTTTCTGATAATGACAAAGCTTGGGCTTTTCTGTATAGTCCAAAAACTTTTCTTTTTTTTTTTAATCAAGTGAAAATACTATGAATCTGCTTAACATATTTATTTCTTTTCATCTATTCAGCATCACAGGGCAGGCAACACATGTCAGTATTTCTGCCAAACCCCACCTGACTCACTGTACTCTGACACACACTATTAATCCTGTTTGGACAGCTGTGGCTGTGCATTTGTTAGCTGTGTGTTAATTGTTCCATCTTTTTTCTTCTTTTATTTATCTCTATGGCAAACTAGTCAGGAATTTCATTTGTTAGCATTTTTTTTTTAAGTGAGTTTCACCATTAATCTGTTTCCTGTGAGACAAAAATGCACCCAGCATGTGGACTTACTTCCACAGAATCCATTATCAACTGTTAATCTTGTAGATCATTAACAATTTTATTATTTTTTTTTAAATTATGAAAGCAGCAACATAGCAAACATAATATTTAAATTCTACTCAAAAACACTGATTTTTCAACATAACATCTTGCTCTAAGCACTAGAACCGGTGAAACTCTTAGATCTTTAGCATACTGGATGTATTTTAAAACTACACTACAAATTATTACAATTTTTTTTGCATTTTGGTGAAGTCTTACTACAGATTTCTAAAACACAAGTTCTACAATGTGTGTATTTTGAAATTCAACCCATCAAGGTGCATTGCAGGTGGTTGGTTATAGAAGTGACCTAGTAAATCTAATAAAACTCATCATCTATAGATACACACAGCAGGAAAATATCATCTAGTTCACTGGAAAATATTGACTGTTCTTGAATTCCCAGTGTTCTAGTGGAAAAAGAAGTCAGCCACAGAACTGCTGGGTTCACATTATTGGTCTGTGGGCCTGGGCTTAAACTTCTCTAAGTTTGTATATAAGAACTAATCATCCCAAGGTAAGGATTTTTGGTTTGTTCTGTTTAATGTTGCCAATGAAATTCACATCAGCTGCAAGGATTCTGTGTTCCTTAAAGACGTAATAAATTTGCAATCTAACAGCAAGAATTGAAAATTATCTAGTTAAAGTGAAGATAACTAAACAATTTGTCTTTCCAACCAGTTAAAGTAGTTTTTCCAATCCACAAGCTCCTGCCAATTCCTAACAACAGAATTGCAACTAGTTCTGTTCTATTTTGCTGGATTCCAAATGTCTATATTTGACAACTGAAGACACCAAGAATCTAAGCAGAGTATAATTTTTATGGAAAATTATGTAGCCTAATCTCACTGATAAAAAACTTGTTAGATTAAGAGTTTTTCTAAAAACAGATAATGGCATTTGCACTCAGCATTACCTCCAATTTTCTGATTAAAATCCTCAAGTATATTTTACTCAAAAACTGAGTTCTGTAATTTCACACTGAACACAAAATGATTTTATGACCTTCAATGAGAGGTCTCCATATCCATTCTTCTCACCATCTCCTGGTTTAATATCTGATCTAACCTTTTAAAAGGATATATTATCTAGAAAATTCTTTTTATATATTCTCTAGAATACACTCTCTAGAAACTTTTTGAGAATGTACACAGAATGTTTGTCTGACACCTTGAACTGCTACAGGAAAGAGCCACATATACACTGAAAGTGAGGAAAAATTAAATCCATATTATGAAAGGTACAGCCACAGGCTGTTCAGTTTTCATTGGTTTTTTAACTCCTTAAACATCCTTTATCACAATGTTTTTCTATTTCCATTTCACTCACCCAGTGTCCTTGACATCACTGGCAATGCAGAGCTTAGCACCAAGATTGAGACACAGTTTCCAATGATCTGTTTGAAAAAAGAAACAGCATGTTCTTTAAAGTGGGATTCTTCAAGAAAAAAATTAAAATAAAAGGTGGTCAAGTTGAAAAATAAATCCTGAAAATTACATTGTTTGTGCTGAACCTAAAGCAAATGTAAAAATACCACAGTTAGTCCTGCTAGTTCTGTCTCACAGAGAATGCTGTAAGACAAAATGATGATTCAAGACAAGTGTTTTAAAAAGATCAGATATGTAATCACTTGTTTTTAATCAGTGTTACAGATTATTAGACAAAATAATTCAAACCCACCATGTTGCAAAGCATCAACAGTTTACTTAATTCCTGCCAACTTGTTACAAAAGAACCATTCCAGAGGCTTGCAATAGATGACTGATAGAACCAGCTTAAGCTTTGTATGTAACTGCTCACAGGATTAGCATTATTTTAAAAATTACAACAAAGAGCTTCCCTTCCAGTGGAATGCCTGCCGACTGCTTTAAATATTGAGGGGAAAAAAAAAAAGAAAAAAAAAAATCACAGCTGTTGGATTTTAGTCTAGTTTTTGTGAAGCTTTTGGAAAGAGTAATTGAAACTTTCTCTCACAAGGGATCACTTTCTTCAGCTCTAATTCTATCAAAGCCCAAAAGGAAACAGAAAACTTGTTGGAAGTAGGGAGATATTTGTGGTTTTACTATTTATTTCCACACTACTTCTGGTGCAAACAACTCATAGAAAGTTTACTATTTATTTCCACGTTAGTTCTGGTGTAAACAAATGATAGAAAATGGAAAGAACATCCCAACCCCCTGTTAACTATTGCCTATAATCATTCTATATGTTTAAATCTCCTCACTACCAAAAATTTATGGTAAACGTGTTTATCCAATACTTAAAAAAAAAACAAAAACAAACACAACCAAACAGAATACACTGATAAAAATTATTAAATTCAACATCTGTTCCTTGGTTACTGATCAGCTGCCTCAGCTGTGGGAAGATTTTGCCAATCCCATGAGCCAATCCCTCTGTATTAGGTACCAGCATTTCTGATTCTGAAGCCAGTGGAAAGTCACATTAGCCTCAGACAGCAAAACGTTTCTAAACAGACCCCCTCTGTCTTAGTTTAATTATTCAAATTTGAATTACTTTGTATTACTTCGAGCAACCCGGTTCTTCAGATCTCAAACGGGGGCTCCCCGAAGTACAGTTAACACAATCAAAGTTACTCATTAGCAATATGTTCCCTTTGAAAAAATAGGAAGAAAAAAATAAAAAAAGTTCTTTCACCAGCTTTTCTATAGCTGGTTAACAAGCTCTGCCATTCCCGGCTTTTTACAAGTGAATGGATGCCATCCAAACTAAACACGGCACATCCTTTTTCCCCACTCATTCAGCATTTTGAAAATCTTCCAGTTTGTGTTTGCCAGGCTTACAAACAAATACTGATCACTGCAAATGAGCCATTCAGGGCAATTACCAACCAAAGGAGTCAGTTTGTCTTGGGTGGCAGAGAGAGAGAGAAAGAAAGAGGTGGGGGCCATCCCCAGCACAGACTTTACCTTTGTCATAGTCGTGTCATCCTTCCTGGGAGTGAAATTTTCAAAAAAACGAAGACTGTAGAAGCCGACGACAGAGGACACCATAAGATAGCTGTGAGAATCAAGGAAAAAGGACCCTCCGAGGAATGCAAGTTTCACTCAAGTTCTCAGCAGTCTCCTAAAAGTCTTAAGGACTAAAGAAAAAACAACAAAAACACTGCGAGTGCTTGAGGAGGCCTGACCTATCTCTTTCTTCTTTGCAGGCAAGCCTCTTAGTAAATTACCAGTGTCCCAGAAAACTAGACAGAATACTTGTTAACAGACAGAATTCTTCAAGAAAGGATACAAAATCAAAATGATTTCAAGCGCTGCTCCCACAAAACCAAAGGTGGAGAGGGAGGCACTTCCTATTCCAGGCCCCTATAGGGAGAAAAAAAAGCTTTGGGATTTAAGTGTAGACATGCAACTGTTTATAAATTTAACTTGTATCAGAACTAAAATACCCAATGCCTTACAGAATATACAGCCTTTTCCCAATACAGTATTTAAGGGGCATTCTAGGAATTGGCTTTCAAACTTGAGCATGATTCACATTTTACCCACACTGCATCTCCCCAATGTGCTGCATTCTATCCATTCTCCATCACTTAGGAAACTGAAATAAGAAGTTTCAAAAGAAGATTCTTGTAGTCGTTTGCAATTCCACAAGTAGGCAGCCACTACCACTGAAAAAGTCTCCCATAGTTCCACACTCACAGCAGCACACAGGGAAAGAATTACCAAGATTACAAAGGCACTTCATTATTAAAGACTATTTTGCTACTCTATTTGCTGTCCTTTACATTCTTGGACTATTTTTATCATAAAGGGGGGAAAAAAGTCTGTTTTGTATGAGGAACACAGAAGAGAGGCTTCTCATTCCTCTTTAATGCAGTTCCTTAAATTTATCCAGTCCAGAAACAAAGTAGGAGACAGGAGTAAAATGCAGACAACAGATTACTGGTTTACTTTGCTGATTTCTCTGCATCTTCCTAAAGATTCTGGATTAGGTTTATGGAGAACTCACTCTAACATGATGTATAACAGATGTTTATATGCACACAAGACTAACTTAGGCTGATGCTCATAAGTTTCACTGTAATCAAAGCAAAAGTTGTCACACTTTTGTAAGGGCTCTGAAGTCACAAGAATCATAAAAGATTACTTTACCCCTGATCCCTTTGGCATTGCAGTCTCATCAACCAACAGGTAAAGAATGTTGAGAGCAACTAAGAGGACTGAGATGGACTGAAAAGAAGCAGAAAGAGTCTTGTCATTCAAGCATTCCCCATTTTTTAAATGTATACATTTACCCTCACCAGATTCTATAACATTAAGTTCTTTTAAAATGGTCAAGAAAGTATCAAGTTTGTCGCTTAAAGGCATCACTCAATTTTTAAAAATATTCCCCCAAATGACTGAAGAATTCTTCATGCTTTCTGCTGAGGAAAAAGAAAAAAAAAACACAATAAGACAAAATTCTTACTGTCTCAATAAGCAGCAATATCATCACAGCTGGATAGACTAAGTTCCTTTCCCAAGCAGAAGCTTTTTTCCGCCGTTCTGTTCAGAAAAGTAAAACAGAAGCTTAATATCATACATCACCTTAGAATGAATTCAGTAAAAATCACTCAGGAATCTGTAAGTACATTATAAAAACACCCACCCTGAAGAGCTGTACAAAGCAATGCCAAAAACATGAAGCCTTTTAAGAGAAAAACTTGGGAGAATCTCATTTGTTTGTTAGAGGGGTGCAACAATTCCATGGGATGTATTTGTAGAAACAATTTTAAAGGCACACAGTTGGTTAAAAACAAAGTGGGATCAATCGAGTGACTGCTACAAGCTAAGCAGCATCTTTAGGTCATTTATGAAACTGCTTCCTGGATGAAACAGCAGGAAAAACCCCCACAATTACCTAGAGTTGTTTTCTTGCTTTTCACTTTTTCAAGCTCCCGCTCCAGCTCTACTGTCTGATATTCCACCATGGAACACACACCTTTGGAGAGAGAAGAGAGGATTTTCCTTCAGATGAGACTGACTACAGTGCTGTGAGAGATGTGACAATTCAGATTTAGGAAACACTCTATGTTAACACAGGTTTAATCAAGAACCCTCTAACCAGAGGAGCTCAACGCACCAGAGGTTTTGCAGTGTGATCTGCTGCCATCTCTCCCCATTTGGTTAACCAGCTATTGCTGAATCATCACATGGGGCCAAACATCAGTTGTAGTGTGGCAGACACAGGACAGCACAAATGCCTCATTCTTATATCTCTGGGATTTCTGCATGAAGATGTAAAGCATCTCTGGGTACCTTTCAAGGGCATTATTATTTAGTCAATTAAAGAAAAAGCAGACCTTTGGCTCCAAACTAAGTGAGCTGGTGGCTACATCTCCAGTTAAAGTTTCTGTCTTCACTCCATTTCTCCAGTTCCCTTTGTCCACACTGCTAACTCATCCTTCTGCTCATAAGAGCTTGTCTGATTTGGTCAGTGTCTCTATCCTACAGAGCTCCCTCTGAAGAACTACGATCAGACCATCCTCACAATCATATTCTTTCCTTTTTACAGCACATGCACATCACTCCTCTCTACACCAGCTCAAAAGTGACAACTGTGATAATTCCTCTCTCTCTGGCTACTTCTCTGCACAGAAGTTGCTCAGCAACTCTTCTTCATACCCCTACACGGGCTCTAGAGAAACCAAACCATTCTCTGATTCATCTTCCACCTCTTCCAACCTCCTGTTCTCTTCCAACCACCCATCTTCTCCAGTGCAAGCACACTGTGGTTTCTCCTCTCAATTCCATTTCCTCTACAAACACTGCATTATGTCCAATAATGATACAACTCTGAAATGCTGACTAGAGAGAGTTGCTATTTCAGTTCTTATCTCATCAGCTCTACTTTAAGTCTCACCATCACAAACTCAGCATGTCCCCCAGTATAAATCAGAAACACTCTCCACTCTTGTATTTGCCCTTCCACACCTTTCACTTCTGAGTAATTTCACTTAAAATAATAAGAAAGATCACATTTCCCATATCTATTGTAGATCAGTTCCACTCTGCAAGAAGACTGTGTGACAGTTCAAGATCTTAGGAAACCTTAAGTCATCTTGTTATCTTACTTCTTGTTTCACATTGGAATCTCCACACCTGCTGGCCATTCCCTACCCTCAGCCTCCCCCTTTGATTGTGGACTAACCTGTAGTAGCACCATCTCCCAGAAACTTTTTAAAAACACTCTTTAATAAATTGCTATGAGCTTAATAGCCTTATCTAGGCTTTTATCTCATACCCTGATCATTTGCCTACAAAAACAAAGTAGTACTCATGCTGCTGGCACAACAATACTGCTCCATAGCTCAGTCTCATCTTCTCCTTATTGCCTGTTCTCTGCTCATCCACCCAGCAATCTCAGTACAAGGACAGAAGGTTACTCTCTCATCCCATCCAGCCCCCACTACCTCCATATTCCAGCACAGTAATGCCCTACCTGAAAATCAAGATTAAACGATACTATTTATTGGATTTTTTTTAACTTTTACTCTTTTTATTTCCAACTATTAATATTTATTCAATGCAGTAAAATTAGCAATGAGGCATCCAACAGTTTAAAAAATGAATTTTAAGTGTTTAATTAACTCTTCCTTTCACATATATTTTTGCTATAACTTTAAATTCTGTGCTACACCAAAATATTTATCTTTGTTATTAGTGATATAATGTATATGTGGTAATATTTACAGTGACTTCAAATGTATAAATAGTTCAAAATCACAGGACTAACCAGTAGGACCCACAAATGCTGATTTGTAACAGCTTCTATTCACTTCAACTGTCTGCAATGGAAGTATCAGTTTAATTGCTGAGCTTTTTTTAAATAACTAATTGTAACACGAAAGCTTTCTAGGAAAAGCTTAAAATAATAAAATATCATTACAAAAAAGCTTTTGGGCTGATGCACTCCTTCTGATAAAAGTTTAAAACCTTTTTATGGAATGACTAATTGAGTTAAGAAAAAAGCTATGGAAAAAGTCTCAAGAACTTGAATGGAAGCAGGTGAAAATTAAGAAAACTCAAGTTCACATGTGACATTTTGCTCTTCTCCATAACTGATTTAAAGGACTCTGAGGAAAAGTTTTACTTGAGATATATATGCTGTTTCCTCCTCTCAATATAAAAATCCAGAGCTCAAAACACTGATATTCATGGAAACCATTCCAGCAAATTCAGCAAGATCACATTAGGTCCCTGAGAAATCCTTGAACCATATATAAGCACAGCTCCATTTCTTCCTTAAAAATAGTAGCAAACAACAGGTTGGAACACAAACGGATATTTTACAAGAGGGGAAAGCAAAGTTTCAGATCAGTCAAAAGAGTATTTGAAAAGGATGCAGCTAAATTCTTAAAAGCTCTATAACATTAGCTTTATTTCAAACACACACAAAGTTCAATGTCAGCGCTGTCTAGCCAATAAATCAAATTGGTAGACGAGACTTGTTTGGACTAGCAATGAAAAGTTAGAAAGGATTCTCCAAGAAAGCCACAAAGCAGCTCATTTAAGGTCAATTTAACGGTATTATTCTGTTTTTCTTCCAGCCCCGACATAAGATTTCAGTACCTCAAAGGAAATTGTAAGAGTATCTATTTGCATTCCCCCAAGGTGATTGGCAGTTCAACACCAATTAGTTCAAAATTACACTGTTACTAGCGTGCAATAAAAACAACACCTTTCATCTTTCTTACATAGGTAAGGATACCTTCAGAGCCAATAACTTTGATCAAGTAAGTATTTTTGATCCTACCCCACCCGTCTCTTTGGATTCAGGAAAACTAATAGCTGAAGGCAACTTTTTGTTTTTTAATATAAAAAAAAAAAGTCCCAGCTTTATTCTTCAACTGTAGGAGTGATGTGGGTACTGAAATATAATACACTGGAAACAAACATATTCCCAAAGCCCAGTATCTCTTCAATAGATAAAAATACTGGGGTAGATAACATGATCAAACTTTCCCCTCCCTCCTACTCCAATTTTCAAACATCTGAGGGGGAAGAAAATGAGTTTCAGCAAAAGACAGGCAGTTTCACAGTTCAATTTATTTTCAAATATTACCAGCTTTAGAGAATATTATCAGCTGAATCATTGCCACAGTGGTTACATCTATGAGTCAGGAAGGGCACCAGTTCACACCAATAAAGTTCATCATCTGAAAACTGAGGCTTTGCCCCATCTGTTCAGGGGGAACGGGGATTTCTGCTACACCTTTCCCATGTCCAGGCATTGCCTGGGGAAGCATTAATAAGGAAGGGGCAAAGCAGTGTTAGGAGTGTCATAGCAATTATTCCACCAAGAGAAAAGCCAGCATTGACAATCACCACCAAGTATTGCTTCAGCCTGTGTTTTGCTCCTCTTCACTCTTAGAAAAGATTCAATTCTTTGATTATACATATATATATAAAGGGTAACTTAAGCACATATCCAAACAACAGATGTAAATTGGAAGGGGGTAAATTTAGACTTGACATAAGAAAGAAATTCTTTACAGTGAAACGCTGGAAGAGGTTGCCCAGAGAGGCTGTGGATGCCCCCTCTCTGGAGGTGTTCAAGACCAGGCTGGACAAGGCACTGAGCAGCCTGATGAAGTGGGAGGTGTCCCTGCCTATGGCAGGGGGGGTGGAACTCGATGATCTTTAAGGTCTCTTCCAACCCAAACTATTCTATGATTCTATGTATTTTCTTTTAGTTACATTGACGTGGAAGAACTGCAACAGCCACTGCCCAATATATCTGCTCTGAAATAGCAACAAAAATACTTAACATCCCCATGCTAACATCACAACACTACAATTACTGATGTAATTAGCACCACACCTTCATTTTTAAAAAACACAATCATGATAATGGTGAATCTTCATAGTTCTGTCAGAAATGGTAACTATTTTTGTGGCATAATTTATATCACACTTCTGGCAAAGAAGGTGAAGCTTTCCACACTTGCCACATAAATGAGAACCATCCTTGAGATTACATAAATAATTACACACCCCCCTCCACCTATATGCTATATTCAAGTTTAGACTTCTATTTACTTTTCTGCATAAGTCCGTCCATTTTCTCTGCACATCAAACTAAGTTTCCAAGCATTCCTTCAGGTGGGGGTATCAATACTATTCCCTCAGCACATGAAACAGCAGATTCAGTTCTGTCTCCTGTGGAAGGACATTTAAGCCCCACATTTTTCACTTCTCAAGAGCAGGCTAGTGAGAGCTCTTGGAAACATGGGTGGGATGCACTTCCACTTTATATTGAATGCTAACTAGTTTGAAGCCTTTTGGCCAGTGGTCAAGGGAAACATCTGCAAGAGTCCTAAATCCAGACACAGTTAGGTGTCTACAAATCAGGTCCACCTCATGAGTGATACTACTAAATTGTACTATAAATAACTGCTGAGCACAATTCATAGAATCATAGAATGGTTTGGACTGGAAGGGAATTTAAAGATCATCAATTTCCAAACCCCCTGCCAAGGCAGGGACACCTCCCACTAGAGCAGGCTGCTCAGTGCCTTGTCCACCCTTTACACAGAAAAAGAAGAGTCACCAACTAATCAATCACATCAGCAAAGATGAATATTACAGTTAAACTGAAACCCTGTGCTGGTTTTAACACAACAAATTCACCACCTCTCCAAAAATTTTAATTAGAGGTGGCCTCCATGGAATAGAGAGGGCCTCCATGTCCTACTGGGGTCAAAGGTACCTCTCCTGACCAAGCAGCTTCGAGAGGAGACTCACTGAGACTTGAATAAAAAAAAAATTGAGTATTATGAGAGAAGAATGTGAGAGAAAAGGCAGGAAACTAAGAAAATTAAGGCTAAATTACATCATCAGTTAACACAACAGGGATGTGTCATGATATGACCACATTTTGGTTTTCCAGTCTGAAAGAATTGTATACACTGAATGGATGGCTTACCCACACAGTTAAAAATTAAAAGCATGTGTACAATGATTTCCTGGTTTACAGAATCCATACATTTCCCATAATTGGTACCTGCCATGCTACAATACTCTTCCTTCTAGTAACCCAAAGTTTCGTGCTGTTTTCTAAACACCTTGAAACAGAAACACCTTATCAAGAAATACAGAATTGGAATACTAAATACCAGAAGTCTAAAACATTTGTATAATTATTTATTAATAGAATTATATAATTTATTGAATCCCCTGAACTCCCAGGATATAAAGGACAACTCTGATGTTTAATGAATTGAGATTATAAAGAATAATCAAATAAAGTAGAAAAAAAATCCTCCAAATAAAAACCAAAACTCAGAAGTGCAGGAAGTCAAGTATCTCACTTATCTACCCTCATTGTTCTTCACATGAGGCTCAGATACATTCAGTTACCAAATATTTTGCAGAAAGAGCAGTGGACCTGGTCAACTATTCAGTTTGCTTCCTCACTCTCAATATTAGAGCTTATCAACATGTTAAAAACAAAAACAAAGCAAACCCCACACCCCAATCTTGAACAATGAACAAGGAATGATGAAAGACTACAGCACCTGTTGCATTCTAAGATGCTGAAATCTTCCATTTTGAGAGAAGAAACTATATAACAGTGAGATCAAGACTGAACAGAATCACTCTGCTTTAAGTACTGATTTGAAGTAGGATCAGAACAAACATACCATTAAGCCTCCTCTGAATTGCTTCCTCTTCTAAAGTGATGATGTACATCTGCTCATCCAGGTCTTCAAGGATCTGAGTTTGGAAACAGAAACATGAACTGATTTGAGTACCAGCCATTTGTTTTTCTGACTGCACTAATCCAGGTTCATTTTATTCTAGTAACCTGTATTTGAAATGCATAGCCTAAAATTGGAAAGCAGAGGAAGGGACAGTACACCTGATCCATGTTTAAATCACATCAACCTTCATGCTCAATTTTTAACAGAAATAACTGCAAATTTTGAGAAAGTACACTGAAAATTCACTTTTCACATAAGCCAGCACTTCAAGTTTGTTACTGGAAGATAAAAACAAGTAAATATAATCTATCTACTGCACTTTGAGTCAAAAGCTTACAGACTGCAAGACCTTTGTATTGAACTGAGAAAGGAAAATGAATGCAAGACCTAAATGAGCCCAAATTTTAGCCAATACTAGCAAGGAAACACAACAGAAAACTAAAAGAGCACGTGTACATGGTACAAACCTCACCCTCCCTCACAGCACTCAGTACAAGAAGAGCAGAGTATAACTGGATAAGAAATTCTTATGCAAGCCACCTACATTTCACCCATCCAGGTGTAACCCCAGGTACCCTTCTTGTTATCCTGCCTTAGTCACTCTTGGAACCTTTGCTCCTGAGCTCAGAACAAGCCCACACTTTTCAGGAATTTGCAAAACAGACACTGTAGGTAATACTGGCAACAAATATTAGTATAAGTTACTTAAATTGGAAAAAATCAGTGGAAATCTATAATATTAATGTTTTTCTGTTGAAAGAAGAGAGGCATAAGTGCTATCTGAAGATCTCTAAGTACACAAATATTAACTATGGAAATTGTGATGAATTAAAGAGAGAATTACAGAGAAGCAGAAGGATCCTAACAGAACCTTCTAAGCAATAGGAGGACAGGTTTGTGTAACACTCACTGTTGGCTTCACCAGCAACTGACCCATTACTGTAAACATCCGTGAAAGTCCCACTGGCGTGCACACTGCAGAAAGAAAAAGATTATGCAAAAACCCCTTTCATTTGCATGTCAAAAAACAATTTTATTTGGGTGCTTAAATATGTTATTCCACATACAACTAAGCAAGGTTTTGAAGAGAACTGCAAGAGTTTCAAATTCCAATGTAAACTTCAAAACACATTACTGCCATGTGAATTTAGAACAAGACAAGCATCTCTCCCCTCCAAGGGCACAAATGCCATTTTTTTGTCCAAGGAACACCATCAGATATCTTAAACTTGCTTGAGTAATTATTTATTCAAAGCACAAGGAACCAGAGGCTATGTCTACACTAATAAATTCAGCTGTGCCAGGATGCATTCCTGGGCATTAAGACTTGATTGTCTACACCAGTAAATTGTTAGAACTACCCTGGTATGATTTGCCCTGGGCCAGTAAGCACTTTCCCAAACAATTCCCAGGTGCAGTTGTGGAGTTCATGCAATCCAGGAACCATTATCATGAGGAAATATATGTACACAGTCATCTTCTGCCAACTGCAGAATCATGGAACAACACTATTTGGCCACAGCACTACAGAACATCTCAGGCACGTTTAACCTATTAGCACAAGATGAAGCTGCTTTGCACTAGAAGCTATACTGCAGCTTCCCTGACAGCAGGCTCAGAAACCAGGTTTTAAACTAATTTTTTTAAAAAACAATTATTGGTTATAGCCTGTAATGGCTTTCAAGTATGGTGGATATGTGTTTGCTGGGAGAAAGGCCCAAACCATGGAAAATAGGCATCAATTAGTAAAAACTAATTGTTTAAAAACAACAGCCTTCAAATAACACAGTGTGTAAAGATGGGAGGAACTTGCAACAGCAGGAATGAGAACACTACACTTGTAGTTCCCATTATAATAAAGCAGTGTTGCTAAGAAAAGGAGAAGTATACATGATTTTACAGTGAGGATTTGATTTATTTTTAACAAACAGTGTTTGTACTAGTGACTACTACATATTACAGGAAAAACACATAGAATTTAAAAAAGCCTAAGTTCAGCCAGTCTTCCTCTGCCATAGAGGAAGCCTGCAGGAGAAGCAATGTCCCACATCACCACAGCAACAAGTCTCACTCATACACTGCCCTCAGCAATTAGTCCAGATGAAGATCTAATTAAACTCCCCCAGAATCTATGACTTTCCCTTCCTTTACGCTGTTCTTTCAGTTACACAGCCATAACAGTTTGTAGGTCTTTAACTTTCATGATTTGCTTGTATAAATTACAAATAACTCTTGCAAAAATTGGCATTTTATCCCAGCTGTTTTGGTGAACTAGTTTACAACATCCCCAGAGCACACTGTTTTCAGCTCTGCTGACCTAAACTATGAGTTAGACATAAGAAGCTGGTTAGCTGACTTCCCCACTAAAATATTCAGCAGCTGGCATGAACCACACTCTTGAATTGCCTACAGGAGACTTTTAGAACCACTTCTTTTGGTTATTCCTTCCATTGAAGTGAGTTGAACAGCATGGAGAACCTAAGGAGACTTGCTGAGGTCTCTGTGAGCAGTAACTTTCACAGGCAAATTATCATTCCCCACTTTTCTCCACAGCAACAGCCCTGTGAGCATTAGCTGTAAACTCTAACAGTCTAGAAAGGGAGATATTCTGCCCCCCTTGCATGTTTTATTTGAGGAGGGGAAGAGGAGCAAGTGCAGAAATTATAAGTGGAATCTGGAGCTTTCCATCACTTTTCTTACTACCCTAGACACAGGTGACTGGTCTCTGGATAGGAGCAGTTGGTATAAGGCTGGATTTTTACTGCATTTTATATATATGCAGTCATCTAACTGACCTCCAGAGCTGCCAGACATCACTTCCAACTTCTGTCTAAACAGGGAGATTTTTAATTTAAAAAGAATAGTTTGCTCAATACAAGACAAACTAAGTGTCCCAAAAGAAATTTCTCTGTTTGCTACTGATCTCCTGTGGACATTTCTTTGGAAAATTGTGATTACCTTTGCAGAATCGAGTCCCTATTTTACAAATGTCCACTTTAAAAAATAGAAATATTTTGGGTAAGGTAGGAAGTACCTCAAAATCTGAAAATATAAGGCAGCACTTGTTTCAACATCAGAACTCAAGTCTAACACATTTATATCTACAGTTAAGAAAAAAAGTACTCAGTTTCACAGTCTAGTTTTATCAATGAGAAGTTACCTTTAATCTTAAAAAATTGTATAAAATCATTCATGTTTTAGAATTACCAGGTAAATACTTACACAGGAGTAATAAGCATCCCATCAGTGATATACAGGAATATAAATATGGGAGGTAGAATTCCCAGAGGTCTGTAAAAAAAAAATATTGAGCACAGTCTAAACTTATCACCAATAGGTTGCGTAAGTTACAAATACAACTGAATTTACTTCTTAAGTGTTCTGGATTGAACAATTCTACTTTAGAGAATAAATAAATTAAGAATTACTCTTATTAATTCTGTAGGCAATTAAATCCCTGACTACTCTAGCTTGAAAAATGTCTTCAGCTTTTACTTCCATTTCATTTAAGTCACTTGTTTTGAACCTACACTGTGTCCACACGAGCACAGAACTCCTCAGCCTGCTAAAAACAGACTTAAACAGAAAAAAATTGTATTGACTGAACTGATACAGCTTCTTGAAAACCTGTGCAATACTCACAAAGCATTTACTAGAAAGATAAGTAATTGAAAACATCCATTTTCATAATTAAATGAGCGTGGTGTTTGTTTAAATTTCATACCATACAAAGACTCCATACTGGCAGCATCATTGTCTATGAGTGCTGAGGCCACCCATACGATGCCAAGGATAAGCAGTGCAAGAAGAATAAGCATTACAAGGGTTTCCAAAATGCGTGCTCTGATGCCCTGTGGGCAGAAGAGGGGAGAGGGAGGAAAGAACACAGCCAAGAACTTAGAATCAGACATTTTCAAACACAAGAAGAATAAAAATAAATAGCAGTTCCTTTTACCTAATTATATACTCACATTTTAACGTGTAGACAAAAGCATAACATGTAATGCACATTTAAAAGGCAGCGCATAAAAAAGGAAGTACTTATGGCTTTATAGGGCCCAGATTGCATTTTTCCCCTTAAAACCACAGAAAAGTGTTTTAAATTGCATATGCCTTACAGTTCTCATTAATCTCATTATTCCATAAAGTATTCTTTAGACCGTATGAATTTTGCTGGAGCATTTTTAAAAAGATGGATTACTTTTCTAATACTTTCAGCAAAGAAAAGTGGATTAGCAAATTTTTATCTATGATTCCAATCAAGGGAATGGAAAGCCAATTATGGCAAATCGCCAAATGGCCCCGCAAGCATTAAACCTTGCACAGGTACAATGCACCAATTTAGTTAAAATACATTCTTCAACTGCAATTGGCTTCTCCTGCTTCTCCTCGCAGTCTTTAGAGCCCTCAAGCGTACAGATGGAGTTACTGCTCGTCCTCATCCTGCACATACCCTGCTGCTGCTGCATCCAAAACCTCACAGCTGAAGGGAAATACGTACATCTCACCACAGACACAAATCACAGCTCTACAAGGTTATATATCACAGAATTTGTTCGAGTCTATCCATGTAACACGGCTCTAATAGTTATATTTACATTTGCAAATCTAACATACATCAAATAACACACAAACACACATCCCATTTTCTGAATGGTATTTATTGTAAATTTAAGTAACAGAGTTACTGGGAAATTTTCTTCAGGCATCCTTGCCATTAAGGGACCATCAGAATACTGTAAACAGAATTACTTCATTTTTATTTTTCTTCATTTTTTGGTCCCTTCCAACCCAAACTATTCTATGATTCTATGATTCTATTATTCATTTGCCAGTATTTCACCTCCAATCTCTTCTCTCATACAGATTCACCCCAGCCTGGATATATTCCACTGAAGAATTAACTTTGTAATTAAAAAGCAGAAAGCTTTATTATCCATCTACTTTTATCTCCTTTTCCCTCACTGTTTAACACAGGAGGGTAATCTTTACATGACATTCACACTGAAAATTGCACTTCCTTACATAACTGCTGTGTCCAACCACAAATAAGGCATCCTAACCATGAGCAACGATCTTAACCAGTATACCAGTACCTTCTCACCATCAGTCCTCTGCAGAACAGCTAGGGATAAACAGACAAAAACAGCCCTTCACAAAATTCCCCTTAAGGTTTGAGAAGGCACCAGAATCTCAAAGAATCTTCAAAGAATCTCAAACTTCCCCACTATGAGAAACATGAACAAATCTCAGCCTCTCTGACTTGGAAGTTTCACATCAACAAACTGTACAAACCTGGAAAATAGTTTACTTTACACAGCAACCCAAACACCAAATCCTTCTCCCTTGGATAGAGTAGCCCAATTGCCAAAACAGACAAATAAGAAACACATTGATGGAGGCAGTTGGTTATCAATAGCTTTTCATATTTACTGCCAGTAATATAAAGTCAGTTAAGATCAGGACAATACAAATAGGACTCACTCTCAGAAAAAGAGACAACAGCAAGTACTCAGAGGTAACCACTGCTTTTGGTACAAGCTCTAGAAAAAGCCAGTTAGCTGCCTAACAAGCCCTCTCCAGTTTTTAATTTCCATCCCAGTAACCAGATCAATCTCCTCTTGTTCTCAGTAGATACACCTGTTTCCACACATATATGATTCATGGACAACACCACAGTCTCATGGAGGCACTGAAAAGCAGGACTGACAGCAGAACTGCTGCACTACACAGCACACAAACACCAAGATTCACACACTACAGTACTTTGAAGAACTTCAGTGAAGTGCTTAGATAGAAATACTCTGTCACAGGTGATAATGAATACCTGGTAATAGTCCAGGATTAAAGAAAACTTTTAAAATATGCTTAAAGCCTATAGGTAAATAATTAATCTCAATTAGGCATCCATAAGACTGTGCCCTATTAAACCATTAATGTTCTAGGCCCATTAGTTCATATCTACATTAGCATACTTAATAGCCACTATTTGTAAGGCATGAAAGGTACAGAACTTCCCCACATGCACATTCTGGAGAATCACAGGAAAGTAGGGAGATATACGCTCTAATCACAGCTTGCGTTTCTCTCCTGTTATTGTCAATCATATTGGTTTGTTAATGTCTAAATTGTGTTAAAATCCAGTACATGGCCCCAAAAAGGCAATTCTTCAGCTGAGAAGCCCCAGAGGGGTGATTTAGGTTAGATATTACAAAGAAATCCTTTACCATGAGGGTGACAAGACAATAGAACAGGCTGGCCAGAGAAGTTATGGATGCTCCATCCCCAGAGGTGTTCAAGGCCAGGCTGGACGTGTCTTTGAGCAACTTGTTCTAGTAGAAGGTGTCTCTGCCCAGGGCAGGTGGATTGGAACCATATTATTAGTTATTTTTTTCTTTTTTTTACAATATTTGCTCTGCCAGTTGTAAACAGAAACACAAATATAGATTTCCAGCCATTTGAGCATAATTTTTCATGCTTTATAATGTTACAAGGATATGAATAGATATGTACAGATGTTTACCATGAGATCTTGTGTTTCAACACAAGTGAAAGAGTAACAAAACTTGCAACACATTCTCTCTTTTCACCAAAGAACTACAGTCCCACTTCTACCTCAAGAAAAAATTGTTTCCTTGCTGGAATATTACCTGGCCATAGTTATTCTAAAGAACAAATTATTAGCTCCTAAAAGACAGTACTTTTGGATCTACATCAGCAGTGTACAATATGGTATGGCTTTTGTTAATGCTAGGTAAGTCTACATTTAAATTTGGAGAAAAATAATAAAATCACTATTATTGATGACATTAAAATTAACATGTCGCACACAAAACCAGAGTTCCAACAAAGTTTCTATGGTGCTCAATGTCTGAACACAGCTCTGCTTGGACACCCTGACCTCTTCCAAGGCAGGTAAACAATACTTTTTACACCATGCCCTGACCCACAGGGAAAGCCTGGGAAACATTTCTGCACTCCTGGCACATTTAAAGTACACATGAATCTCATTGTTTTCATGTGACAAAGAGGAGTCTTGGTTACCCTAAGGTTTGTTCAGCAAGATGCTGACTGCAACAAACATGCAGAAAACAAATGCAGGCACTTAAAACCAATGACAACCTATTAGAGTAGGCATGAGGCTGGGGAAGCTATATTTCACATATTAACATCTATTACATTTTTAGCATGTGACACTCCTCTCTTTCACCCTCCCTGAAGAGCTCATCTTCAAGCACACTAACCATTCCTATGGTTAGAAACCACACTTGGAGCAACCTTTGTTCTGACATAATGAAGACAACATGAAAATTTTTAAGTGAAGGAGGCTCATTTTTCCATCAGGTAACATGAAAACACTACAATTAAAGCACTACATTGATATTTCATCAAAGAATCATTACCTTATGTGATTAAGCCAAACTACTAAGTTAAAAGCAGAAGCTGTTTATAGAAAAACTCATTTTTAAAATGTAGAAGTCAATGAATCAAAACCCACACAGAATACACTAACAGGATTTAATCAAGAAACAATATATTCAGGCAAACAACTTGAGCAATCAAAAAAGAACCAAAGACTTCAGGCAAGCAGTGCTAGTGCTGACTCTCCTCTCTCACACTACTTCTTCCCTCACATAAAATCCCCACATGCTGGAAAGATGGAGATTAAAATGAACAAGAGAGAAAAACGAAAAGAAAGTCAATGGAACTTGGAAGGAAAAAAATGCATGATGAATTTTTGGCTATTGGCTACAGAAAAATGTATCAATTTCTGCCAAGTTAGAAATGAAGGACCAAAATTACTCAACCAGTGGTCAAAGAGAGATGTCTTTATTTAGTAGCCTGGTGAAATGAAAATTTATCCAGGATTCAGTGACACCCACTGGAGTGACACCTCTGCCAAAGAAAACCTAGGACCTCTTCTCCTATGTCTTGGAAGAATATCCAAACCACACTGATGGAGTGTATTTTGAGGTCCATATCTATCAAACACTCTTCTGCTGATGTCATCCCATGCAAATAACTCAATGGAACAACCTATGAACTCTTTGCAGACTTGTGTCATCACAACTGGGATAAAAAGAATTTTATTTCCTCTACCCTAGCATCTATTTAATTATTCAATACAAGACTGATTCCAGTAAGAATGATAATGTGAAACTCACTACCCAGAAGGAAGGCATTGCTTCAAACACATGAACTCAAATTGCTTAAGGAAAGAGCATCTACGTGGCTCTTCCTAATCTAGGTATCATCCTTGCATATTTAACATAAATAGTACAGTAGAAAAACACACCCTCTTAATTTTCAAGCAATTGGTATGTCTCCTGTTACAAATGAGGAAAAAGTAGACAGAATACAGAGAAAATGCTAACAGCTACCAGCTGGAATAAAATAACTACAGCCTACAACTTTGAGATGTGACTACCTTGCTGCAGCCTGCCTCCACATTCCTTCCTAGAGAAACTAATATAAAAAAAACCAGAATTATGACAAAGCTCTCCTTAAAAAGGGCAGATGCAAATCTATTTACAGTATAGCAGAAACATACAATCCAAACTTTCTAGGGAGAAGAGAAGCAAGAAATGTAAACAGAGTACAATGATGACTGTCCCAACACCCTGCAACAACAGTACAAGTTTCCTCTTTTCCCATTTTCCTAGCCCAGCCCTCAAACCCTCATTAATTAGCTCTTAGATGCTCCACTCCCTCCACTGACCAAGTTCCCCAGACTTTCCAAGGCCACCTGCAACAACAGCATGGGAGCTGTCTAAATTCTGACACAGAGTTTCCCTCTAGTCGTTTACTTTTGGATCAAAAAGAATCTTTCCTGCTAGACTGGAGCTATAGGAAGATAAATAGATATTTTCCAAACTTCTTTGTAGCTTGGCAGAGGATTAAGATAAGTAATGCAAAACTATAAAGACAGTCTTGGAATTTGTGATTGTGTTTGTAGCAGAAAGAAACCACCAAGACAGTTCCCAAAAGCAAATGACACGTAGAAGAACACAGGTCACTACTAAAGTTTTAAAGTAAAGAGAAATCTCAATGCTTTTTCGTGTGTTTATTACTAGCCCAGCTGGCACATTTCTATGAATTGGCCAAAACAAAGCATTCAATAAGCAGGGAAATCCTTCAAAAAGCTACACCAAAACCAAATTTTTAAACCAGAAAGCCAGGAATGGGATACAAAATTATTGGTCCCTCTTCCTCCCTTCCTTAGTAAATGAAGTTGTTGGTCGTTTTACAAATCCTCATTGCAAATGCATCGGCTCCTTCCTTATGTTGCCAAGTAAGTGATTCTTAATAATATCATAATTCCTTCTCAAAGGATGGCAAAATGTTCTTGTTTGAAATACTTAAATTTCATTATAAATTATCAATAATCAAAAAAAAGACATACACTTCAGGGTTTTCAGATACACAGTCATCATCCACCATAAATAGAAGAGTCTTTAGAGAGCATTAACAATACTCTAACCAAACAAAATTTTATAACTATTCCTATCTGACTAAAATAAGTATATAAGAGAAAAAAAAATCTAAAACTCAATGCTTCAATTTACATCAGTAATAAAATGAAAACATTCAGGATAAGTGTTTTGTAACTGCACAGTCTATAGGGTTTACATGTAGGAGAAGTATTTAGCATGTCTATTTTTGCTCACACATACTCTATAAGTTTACTTAAAAATCCACTCCATTTATTCACTGCAAGAGCAGCAGAGAAAAATATTCCCATCTTAGTCTATTCAGTGTCTTCCAACTAGATGTAAAGTTTTTAACAAACTATGGAAAGTCCACAAACCATAGGCTTGTTTCAAATTCAGCAATAATGTACTAGTTCAGAACAACGTAGGAGTGGGGAAAGCACAAAAGTTCAGCAACACACTTTATTCCTGGCTCAGATGAGGTGGAATAACTAATGCAGCCTCTAAAATCAGTTCTAGTGATGACTACCACTCATAATCATCAGTCATCTAATACAGTTTCTCACACTCTCCTAGAAAACTAATGGTCAGAAAACCACACCTCAAAACAGCACTCAGGGTGTTTGGGATTTTCTTCACAAAATGTTTTTACATCAATATTACTGACAATCCTTGTTTCATCTTGTTACTCTACTAGGTTCCATAGCTGAAAGGCACAAAAGGCATAAGAACACAGAATAACCTGAACCATTTTTCTTTTCTATTTATAATAAAGACTTGGCCAGAAGAAAGTAAATATAATCTCAACCCGATAAAATACTGCAGGAAGGAAGCATCACTGCTCAGCAAAAAAAAATCACAAAGAGGCAGGTAGCACAGAAAACCTATTGCCAAGTAAACTATAGCATTAGCCTGTTAGCCTACATTTTTTTGACTTACACTGAGGCCTCTTTAGAAGTAGTGCATTCTAATTTATGGAAGCAACCAACTGACATTTAACTACTTCAATGAATGGGAGCACAGATCACATCTCATCACATCTTGATCCAATGTGTGCAACAACCAGCATCCACTTATTTCCCCCTCAGCTGTCCCCAGCTACAGAACTTTTCAGCGGATTTAAAAAACTACACTTCTTATGGTAAAAAAAAAAGGATAGATAGTGTTCCAAACTGACTGAAGCAGGACATCTTATAAAACCTTATAAAATGTTTCATGTATCTACAAAACCAAATTCACACTAAGCCACTATTTCTCAACAGTCACCAGTTTCTCCCTCTGAGCCACAAATTCCTGAATTTCTTTATTGTGCTCTCATTGAAACACGGGCCCAAAGTTGGAGAATACACGTTACCAACCTGCTTTTATTCCTAAATGTCCAAATACAAAAAGCAAACAAAAAAGTTACATACACTGAAGATGAGGATTTGTAATGCAAAAATAAATGCAAGCAACATTCACAGCCTCCTTTGAACCCAACTACAGTAACTTTCATTTTACTGTCTTGATCTTGACTTTGTCTCACAGTCATTGAGAAAGGATAGAAAAATGGACATCCCTGTAATACTTACTTCCATAGACAAAGGTACTCTACTGTATAGAGTATAGTAATATAGCAGTATAGTAATATATTCCATATATTCCAATCACAGGTCCTGAGAAGCAGAGCATTCATTCACATAGCTTTTCAGACTATTTGCTGAAATACACATATAAGGTAAACTATTCCTCCCTGCCCCATAATAAAGGGCCTGGTAGTATAGAGCTTGAAAAAGTGTCTACACTAAACTCTGAAAACATGTTAATGTGAAACAAGTGTTACACCACTTCATCTTCCATTCCTTCCATTTTTTTAATAAATAAAGCTTCTCCAATTTAATATCAGATGTGCCTCTCATCCACACTACAAATTACAACCATCCACACACACCATTGCTGAGACACCTGTGGAAGTAAAGAGTCAAGATAAGCCTAATTCTTACTGGGACATTTATCAAATACAGTCATCTAATTCACCTCTCATTTTACAGTTTATGTTCTGGATTTGTATCACTCTCAGTTCAGCATGCTTTTATTTTACCAGGGAGGAAGAAAAACACTGATTAAGCTACTTGCCAAATCTGAATCCCAGAAGAATCCAGATCTGCTTCTGAACAACAACAAAAAAAAGTCTAATAAATTAAGTGGTGCAATTTTAAATTAGTCAACATATTTGAACTTCAGATGTTAACTTATGTCAAAAATACAAAACCAAACAGCTGCCTTTCATGTGACTGATTAAACAAATTTTGTCTCTGGTATTCCTAATGGAATGAGCAAATGGGCTGTAATGTAATACACAATAATTAAGTTACATACTAGTAAACATTTCATGGAGATCAGAGCACTAAACTCTCAGTTCATGCTGAATGATTTTATAGACAAATAAATATGAGCTTAAATGCCAAATAAACATTCACCACTAACAGAGTACCTCAAGACTACTTGGTGAGCCATTACACAGTGGCCCAGGGGTATTGTGGTCAGACATAGATGCAGGCATAAAACACCACCTCAAATGCAATTTCCAAGTAAGGTTCAAGATTCCAGAATACCTCTCAATCACTTTTCCAGAAAAAAAAAAAAAGACAAATAAATTTAGAAAACTGACTGGTTTTAATTAGGTATAATCTCATATAACTGCTTTTCTCAGAATGCTACTTGAGATCAGCAAAGAACTTTCTAGGAGGAAACACTTCAAAACTAACTTTAAATATACTTATTAGACTGGCTTCATTGCATAACAAAAGTGTGTTTTACAGTGCTCTACACCTTTAAGTTCTGCTGGTATACAAAACTGGGGAGTGCAGCTTTTCTATGCAGTAAAACACAGAAGTCAGAATTTCTGTAACCACCAAGGAAAAGAAGCAGGTTTACTTTTCACTTATTTAGAGAGGGAATTAAATCAGGACAAATATTGAGCCACACTCAGTGTGGCTACCAGCAAATGAATAAGAGCTTACCCTTAGTGCCAAAAAAAAAAGTTACAAGAAATGCTGTATTTTTGCAGAGATTCAACTTCCTAAAAGGAGTAATATTATTTACAAAACATTTTAAAATCCATTTTCCAATAAAAATGGGGAAGGGAAGAAATATGCCTTCAACAGCAGAAACCACTTTATTTCACTCTTTGGAAAGGAATCTACACCCCACAGTTTGCCTTCATGGGCTAAGCTGCAGCTGCTAAGGCAGGCAGGAGTTTGCAGTCTTGACAACTAAATCTTTTATACAGTAGCAAGCACCAGGCAATAAACTCTTCTGACCACTGGCCCATCTCACCTGCCTTAAGCATATGAAAAAATTGCTACATTTTTAAGTGGTGTTTTTTTAAAAAATAAACTCCATGATAATCTGGGAAGAGATATCAGGGAAAGGCAAGCAGATGGAGAGACTAGCTGACACATAACAATAGCTGGTGAAATATTACACTTATTTTCTGTAATAAACATCAAGATCAAAACATTATGCAAGTTAAATTTCCTTGAAAGGTTCCCAGCAGGAGTTTTCCTTTTTGTTTGTGCAGTACGCGATTTCCTCTCACCCACAAAAAACATACCAAGAATGTGCATGTGCCACTAACACTAAGCAGCACTTCCTTAATCACTCATTTCCAACAATTTATGGATGATCAGTGGCAAAAACGAGCAAAAATAATGAAAGCATGCAATGAAAGCTCATTGAGACAAACTGGCTTGGACTTCCTACTCATTTCTGTGTCTCTTTAAGACGGGGGTCTGATACAAATTAGCCACTGGGAAAAAAAAAAGTCATCTGGTCATAAAATACAGTACAGGGTCACTTTTATGTAAGTTTGCCAAAAGGGACATAAACCAGGACAATTTCAAACTGTGACACAGGATAGAAGTATATTAAAAAAATCTTTGTTCCTCCTCCATTGTGCTGTCATGTTGCTCAGCTTTATAGACATTCTGAGCACCAGCTCTGGCCTCTTCGCTTCCACCTGGTCCACCTAATTAATTAAGCAAGGAAGTTACCTCAAATTTTTGTACTATTTGTTTTTATTATCATGCACTTCTTTTGATGTTCCAGGAGTTAACCTCTTAATCCACAGACTCTGTGTGTGTTGTGTTCTTGAACATTTTGGGATGTCTGGATAATTTGGATAATTGGTCAGGATGTTGCTGTCGCTCATGTTAAACTTTATGCCATGACTTCAAGTTCAAAAGATCAGTATTAAGGTAAAATACTTCATAAAGCTTTTTTTAAAACTCTGCACTCATGATTATGCAATACCTAGTTATTCCAGTTTCTCCCGGCAGTAAATTGCACTATTTGTATTTTCTTACAAGGAAATTACTCCTAAACGTCTTTATCTTTGTCAACTTCAAACAAATACAAATTTCAGTTGAAGTTACATCAAGAGAAAGCATATTTTAAAGGTCAAAAAAAAAGATTAGCAATTATCTCCTCAAAAAAGCCTGCTTCCACACAGCAGCACACATGTAATTTTCTGCTCAGTCTGTTATCACACATGGAAACATCAGCACTGTGAACTACAGATTCTCTATGGCAAATACTACAATTTTCCTTTCTTGGAGAAAGAAAAAATGAGGATAATTCAGATATTAAGGAAAATGGTCAATACCTCTGTTCATAACTCTACTACAAAATTTGAGAAAGAACTGACAAAGAACTGGAAAAGCAATCAAACAAGAAACAGAACTTCATATAAAGACCCTACAAAGGAAGGGAAGAATATAGAAAGATACAAAGAAGTTTAACATTGTTGTAGAAGATTAAAGTTACTTCAGATACTCTTTCAGTTATACCAGCTGAGGTGATCTCACACAATGACCTTGAACTTCAACAGTCCTGAGAAACCCAATTTACACATGCAAATGAAAATACCTGTGTGCATAAGTATACCTGTGGCATGTAGGCATATATACATGAAGATATATGTATATTATACACCTCCACTATTGCTTTTATAACTTTTTCCCCTCATAAAAAAAGTTTGCAACTGTCAGTAAAATATAAATAATAAACTATGGCAAGGGAAGAGCACCTGAGCTCTTTAAAAGGGCACAGTCTACCCCCTTAGGCCCAAAATGTCCTTTTGAAAAATCCACAGCAAATTGGAAGATGGCAAATCAAACCCTTTCTGATTCATGAAACTTGTATAGTTAAGAGTGCAATGTTTCCCTATTAGAACATGAAAAGTTCTACAAAGTAACCATGATCTCAAAACCTCCTCTGAAAAAATATAAGCAATATGCCAAAATCTAAGGAAAGCAAAAAAGGTAGTAGTTATCCTTCATAGGTTCTAGAACTGAAAAGCTTACATATAATTAGCCATAAAATTTTCCAGATTCACAGATATTAAAAATACATCTATTTACAGATATTAAAATATATATATTACTTCATACAAGCAAAATAATTTATTTCTATCAGAATTTGAACAGAACACTCAATTTTAACTATTAAACTTAGTCTGAAAGTGACATGTGCCACTGACTTTGTATGAAAAACAACCAAAGATAAAGTACATTAATATAAAGCTGATTACAATCCTGTATCTTCACCAATCGCTTTAGGGCTCACCGAAACAATTCTGGATGTGTTTCCAACTATTTTGGATACTTTTAAATAGAGCAACCAGGCAGAACAGATAAGTTTTAATATTAAAATCTGATTTATTCTACTCCCATGAAGAAGCAAAACTATTTTAAAGCTACAATTATCTTCTTCCCAATACCTGCAGACAGATATGTTTCAGTCTCATCTGGAGTTAAAAACGCTTCCAAGTGTAAACATGCAATGATGATCCAATTTATCCTAAACAGGATTTATTGCTAGCCAATATTATGAAGTTTTATAGAAAATGCAAGTTTAACACAGCTGGGATACACAATGTAGGAGCCACAGAAATCTGTATTTTAAGGGGACATGCCAACAGTAGCATACATGACACACTAATACAGAGAATTATCAGAATACACAGCTGTACACATTTACACATCCCAGCCCCAAACCCTCCTCCCAGATTTGTAGTTTTAGTTTCATCACAAACAAAGGTTGAAAATGGAATATTTAATGGCATTTTCCTACCTTTTTTAAACCAGCAAATCCTTCCGATTCCAGGAAGAAAAAGGCAAAGGGCATCAACACAAACAAACATAAATTTGAAAAAAGAGAAGCAAGATTCCATAAACCTGCAACAAACAAGAACAAGTTGACATAAGCTAAAAGATTTTACATCTTCATCCCTTACATATAACAGTGTAGCAAACATACAACACTAAAAGAAGCCAGATTTCCATGGACAGTTATTTACAGATTACTACTGAAAAATACCTATTTCTCTGCATAATGATATTCAAACAAAAATTGGACACCAATTTCAATAGCAACAAATGTCTGAAATATTGGGAGACAGACTGCAAACTCTGGTGCTCTACTTCCACAACACCCCACTGAAGGTTATTCAGATAAAAGTTTTCAGGACAAAAGTAATTTGCTACCAGTGAATCTCGGACTCTGTAAATTCACCTCCTCCCGTATTTTTTCCCCTCAAGAGAAATTTTGACAAACCACAGAAAATAGTAGATTTTAACATGAGCACAAATGCCATTGTCACCTTCAAATTAGAAGGTATCATAGTAGTAGCAACAGCAGCCCACCACAATGAGATGACTGTCTCAGTGGGCAAGGGGAGAGCAGCAGATGCTGTTTATCTCAACTTCAATGAGGCTTTCAGCATCATCTGGTCTAAATACAGACTGAAAATTGGCTGAACATCTGGGCTTAAAAGGTTGCAACCAGCTGAACAAAGACCAACCAGCCACCAGTGGCATACCCCAGGGGGTCAATATTGGATTTAAGATTTTCATTTCTGACCTGGCTGCATCCTCAGCAACTTTGCTGAAGATACAAAAGGGGGAGCAGCAGTGGCCTGCCAGTCATACAAACTTCAAACAGGCTGGACAAATGCTGAGAGAGCACACTGGAGACCAATCATCCCAAAAGCAGCTTTGTAGAAAAAGCCTTATAAGTTTGGTGGGACATCAAGTTGAACACCAGACAGCAAAGCCCCACTGCAGCAAAGGTGGCCAACACCATCCTGCAGGTCAAGGGAGGTGGTTCTTTCTCTTTGCTCAGTGCTGGTGGCACATATATGGAGAACTGTACCCAGCTGTGGGCACCTCAGTACAAGACAGACATGGCCATACTGGAGCAAGTCCAGCAAATGACCACAAAGATGATTAAAGGATTGAAGCATCCGTCATACAAGGAGAGGCTATGAAAGCCAGAATTGTTTAGCCTTGAAAAAAGACTGGGAAAGAGTTTATCAAGGTATACAAATATCTAATATAGGAAGGAGAAAGGAAAATAAAGTTGGGGTTTTCACAGTGAAAGAAGTAGAGGCAATGAACACCAACTGGAAAACCAGAAGACCTGTAAAAACATAAAAGAAAAAAAACCACCAAACTTTTTCCACTGTGAACAGTGCACCATGCTGCCCAGAGAGGTTTTATAATTGCCATCCTTCAACAGATTCACAACCTGAATGGGCAATGAGCCTTAAACAGCCCTCTCTAACTGACCCTCCTTTGAGCAGGGAGGTCACATCAGACGATTTCCAGAGGTCCCTTCCAACACCAACGATTCTGTGATCTAGGTGAAAAATCAACAACTGACTCAGACTAGGCCATCTGTAAGACACATGCGACATCTACAGGAAGGGAAAAGGTTTAGAAAACAGTAATGCGATATGCACTAAGGCTATCTGCTCTTTCAAGATTTTTCTAAGCTGAACACTTTCTGCTCAGAGTTTCTAGTCCTAAATGTGAAACTCCTCATCATCCTATCAAAAGTTGTGCAGGATGCAGTGTTCTTTCTTTATTGAAGTAGAAGCTTACCAGCAATTTTGCAACTGACAGGTTTAACTATTATCACATGTTTTGCATCCTGAACACACAGCTTTTATTTTATGGTCAAGAAAGACAGGTTTAAGTTCCCCAACTTCCACAAAACACACACAAATCCACAATTCTGCAGGGCTATGCTACATCACCTGAAATACAAAAAAAAACATCCCTCCTGAAAAATAAAGCTAACAGCTTTGTTATTTTCATTTTTTTAGTTCTTTTACATGCTTGTTAATTTCCTTCTTTGGAATTGTCCATTTCAGAAAAAATAGGAAATCAAAAGACACATTTACTGCATATCTGGGAAAGTAATTCTTGAAAGAAATTCCTGTATTTAGTTCCAAATATAAAATAGCTGCTACCTTCACCCACTATCCCATTTACAAAACATTCTTTTAATATATGCACTTCCTTTTTCCTTAAGAGAAATCATTCAAATTTCAAGAAAAATAAAAATAAGGAGGGGAAAAGGAGGCATGGGACAAGAAATCTATTTCTTCAGCAATTGATAGCATGAGGACAGCAGGAACCAGACTTAAATAAACTACAGAAAACAAAGCAAGAAAATGACAAAAGATGCATGAAATGTAATACACAATTGCTAAAGAAAACAAGACTGTCTAAAGGGGACTAAACTCCAGCTAACAAAGAGGGGGATTTTTCCTTTTGAATTTGCTTAGCCAGGAAGCTCCTGTTACCATTCAAGAAACATTCACGAAGAGAGACAAGAGCAAGAATCTCATTAACAGCCCTTAGCTCGTACATTAACTCAAGCACTCTGCATACTTTTTTTTGTCTTTTTTTTTCTGGAAAATGAAGACACCAGCGTTAAAATAAGGGGGGGACGGTCCTACTTCTTTTCTCCAACTGAAGAAAAATAGTGCATTCAGTGACCTTACGCAGAGCTGAATAGCTGGTTGCCCTAATTTCAGCAGATTTATTACATGTTCCCAATGTAAAACTATCATTTGTCAACAATATAAAACAGTGCTTTGTAGCTACATGGGATGTACAGAGCATTTTAAAGGAGGAGAGAGTGGCACAGACCCAGGATGATTTTTAAGAAGTTAAAATCCAGAAATTCACACATCAGCAGCTGATAACCTTATCTGCAGAACATTTAACCAAAGAGCTACAATGTGCATGTGTAAGAAGCAAAGACAGTGTTATACTGCTGCTGACATACACTTTCCTCAAAGTAAGGAACATACAAAACCCTCTGCCCTAATAGTATCTCCTATCCTAATTTCATAATTCAAATTAAAATAGATCCAGAAAAATAATGACTTGAATGCATCACAAAATTGCATGAGAGAGACCTGTAGATATCAACTTTTCAGCAGCAGATATCAAGTTTTCAGAAATCTATTGGGTTCAGGTTCTTTTGCACTCTTTAGCACCTAAATATACCCCCCCATTAAAGAAATCCACAAAATATAAAAGTCTTCCAATCTTTGCCAAACAGATTATTCTCTCAGCAACCTTCTCATTCATGGCTGTTGCATTATGTTTTACCCCCACCTGGTGGCTGGGTCCAACAACAGCTAAAGCAAGAATCCAGCCGCCAGATGTATTTCTGGGTTAGTTCAACACACACTAGATCAGAGCATTTACACAGGAGCCAGGTATGGGCTTTCTGCCTGCTCCTAAAAAATTAGGAGTGTATATTTTCAGTTTTTCTATGTGCCACAACTAACACAGTCCACACTATAAGAATTTCTTCAAGTTACAATCAAATACCTCAGAATTATCTGTAAAAATGAAATGTATTTTAAAAGCAATACAACTATAGTGTTTTGATGAATAAATTTGAGTAACATAGTAAGCAAATCACACAACAAGACTACGCCAGACAGTACTGTGGAGATATAAATATTTTCAGAACTTGAGCGCTTGTGGCAGCACCATCAGCTCTCAAAACTTACACGGTTATTCCATAATTTCAAAGTATTGCCACTACATGGTTTTTCCCATTACTGTGTAATCCTAGTGAATAACACAAGAGGGAGCCCTTCTCCAACATAAGGTTTTGAAATAAAGGGACCAATTTTTGCCAAGTTGCACTAAGAGGCCCGTAGTTTGAACCAAAAATCAACTGATGTTACTAAAGGATCAGCTGATATAAATTTGCTTTATTTCAGTCGTGTCTGACCCTAGCATAAGCTTTGCAATGGACAGTCAAACTTGATCACACCAAGATGGTGAATTTACCTCCTTGCAAGCCATTACTTAAGAAATATAAATTATACTAAGCATTTATGAACTGACACTTTCAAATCATTATCACATTAAAATCCAAAGATCATTATCATTGGAAAAGTCAAGGACATTCCTACATGACAGCTATTTTTCCAACATGTTTCTAACTATTCCAATTCCTGGATTAATAGCAACTCTTATAATTCAGAAATTTTCCCTCTGATAATTTCCACTCTGAAGTATTTTATTGTGGTGTTTCTAAATTTAACTCAGATGTAGAAGAACTTTTTCCCCCCCCCCATTACCTAGAAGTAGTAAATATAAATACATCTGAGCAGCTAAACTGTTTGAGAAACAAGAATGTGCTGTTTGGGTTTTTCCTATCTGCATTATCAGACATTTAGCAGAAAGTATCCATTTTCCAGAGAGAAATCCTTCGTGTTTCTTCATGAGACAAAAAGGACAGCACAGTTAACTTTCTAATTATTTGTTGCAAATGAAATAAATTGTTTCACACAGAGAAGGTACTATTTTCTTTCTCTAGCCAAACCTACAAAGAATTACCTCTTTCCACCACTTACTTTCCTTAGACACACAGAAACATCCAAATTATCTTCAAATATTAGTATCCACTATACTAGTTACAGTTATAAGCATGTTAAGCAATATGAGAAAGCATGCTAAACTCACTCAGGGAAGGTATCAAGGCATCATCACTTCAACTACAAATATCATTCTTTTCTTGCACCTTGTTTTCCTTGAAATAAGTTTATTTTTATTGTACCCCTTTACCACACCAAATACACTTCTATTCTGTAATTTTCCCTGCTTACAAATCAGTAACAGTAATTTAACTATTTAATCTCAACTGCTCATAGCTAGCAAGTTTCTTAAAAGAAGGGGGTTTATTTTGAGAATTAATCTATATGTATCATCATAGAGACAGGCTTCTGAATCTTGCATTAACACACAAGGAAGAAGTTTGAACAGTGTGTTTTCAAGTTAGCTTTTAATAGCTCTTATTCTAGGTTAATATTCAAAGCAGTGAACTTGGTTTAATTACATCAAGTGAGCATAATTCTTAAAAAAAAAAAAACAGGACAGTTAAGACAGACTTTTGTGATATATCACATAGTAGCACAACAAACTAGCCAATAACATATTAACAACTTGATTAGATTCTTAAATGAAAATGGAGTTATTAGCCTGAAAATTAGACCATATCTGTGCACGTATAATGAAGACATCCATTTTAATTACATTATGCTGAGTACTAACCATGAATTAGTGAGCCATTTAACCACTGAATATAGTAGTTTTGTGGAAAAGAAAGCAGGATCTCATTGCTGATTATTGAGAAAGGTAGAAGCAGGACTGCACCAGCTGAAACTGCTAGAGTGAAGGTGCTCAAGAACAGCCTGAAATTTAAAGAAATGTACCACTGTTACAACCAACATGTTCTAAACGTGGGGGGAAAAGTAATTAGCCTACCTATTCATGAGCATCTGAAGGCAACATATTCTCACAATATAGTAAAGGGACAAGAGAAACTAACTTTCACAATACTTCACTCACAAAAAGCAAATTTCAAACATCAACTCACTTACAGAACTCAGTAAAAATAATTAGCTTTTACCAACTACTATAATTATTCTCTTGGGACTTGCACACATTCCAGTTCCTGTCATTCACAGGTTAAGTTACGGGAGTTCATGGAACATCTCATAACCCTCCCATTTCAATTAATTTCACACACACACTGAATTTTAAAAAAAAAAAATCTAACTCTACAACTTCTCAAAGCAGAGCAACTTTATTACATCTAAAAAGTAAGTACTATTATAATTAAATTTTAATACCAAACTAAAAAAAAATTACTACTCAAAGTCATTATTAGAGTATCATCTCATAACTTAGGGTTTTCTGACAGCTGTAAAGTCAACATGGAAATTATCAGAATTGCTTAAAAAGTTTGAGGCTATTCATTCTAGATTCCAAATGTAACACTTCAAATGCCATCTTGTGGCACTAAAAAGAATTGTGCTCTTCAAAAGAAAAGATCAACAAAAATATTCTTACAGAAGTAATCTAATGCTACAATAAAATTAGAAATTCTTAAAATTGCACACCAATAAAAAACTTGGATAGACCATCTCTACATGTAAGTTGCTTACAGAGTTACTAATTTTACTTAGATGTCTACAAATACATTTTTCACTCTCAATACTTACCTCACAGAAGCCAGGTTGTCGAGTTATTTATAAAATACTCTTCTTTGGTTTTATTGGAGGTTTCTGAGGTATTCCTTTTCCTTTTATTTAAGGATGTTGAAACATTAAACTTAACATGCTACAGCCAGCCTTACAAGGTGCTACAGTGCTACCTCAACTCCTGACAATTTCATCATGCAAAGAACAATCTGCATATGTTTGATAGTTGATGCTTTTTGGAAAAATAACGTGTACATTTTATGTATCAGAAAGCTTAGGCTGAAAAAACAAGTAGCATTTTATATCTAACCAAAGTCTATTACTCTGATAGAATTGTTAATCTTATGCTGTTAAGACAAAGAACACAGTATTTCTTGAATTTTAAAGCTAACCTAGAAAACAGATGCAGGGGGCATAAATTAGGACAAATGCTGTTCTTCAAATATTGAAAAATTCAGAACCAGTCTAATAAAACAGCTGCTATGAAAATCATTTAATCTAGAACCACCTTCACAAAGCATGAGAGATGTGCTCCTCTGCTGGAGAGGGAAGAGCTTCATAGCACTTAAAAGTAATTTTTCTCTAGGCGTGAAGTTGGCCTCGTGGCAATCAAGTATTTCAAATTTATAATGAAGTAGTGGTGTAAGACAATGAGAGAATTGCTCCTAAAGATTTACATCATCTTTGTACACCTTTCAAGCTTGCCACATGCACACAACCAAAAGCGAACAGCTTGCAATGTACTCGTCACTGTCCCAGGGTACAAGACAAATCGATGAAATACTCCATGAGCTCTCTTTCCAAGAGGATGGCAGTACCACCAAGGGACAACTAACAACACTGTCACAACCAAGTAGCATGTGCATAATAGTTTACTCCCTAACTGAGAGGGCAGCATCAGCTCACAAATGTTCTGTAAATCTTGAGCTGTATTTAAATAAGAAAGATTAATATCTAGCTTTATGAAATAACATGAAGAGAATAAAGTTGCTGGCAGATCAGCAGGTCTGGCAAGGGCTTGTCTTCCATTTGTTACTGTGTTCTAAGATAATCAAACACAGATGTCTGCTATGGGGTTAAGATAAATTCCTTTTCAGGATCCATTGCTCCCCTTTACAGGGCTTCCTTCCATCAGCTGCAGAGGGAAATTAAACACCTACCTCCTCTGTAAACACCTACAGTTTAGAAACCTAAATTTGGGTGCAGGTCTTACAATGAATTCCACTTCTTCTACCAGGTCTTCATGCAATATTCTGGCCAACTTTATGCCCAAGAGGAAAACCACAGATGAAAAATAAGCCTTGGACCAAACTGCCTTACCTCTTAATCATATCTTTTTCCTCTGTCCTGTAGCATTCTCTTTACGGTCACATTTAAAGCAAACTGTTACATATTTGGGAGTGTACAAGATTCCTATCACAATAAAACATTCAGAAAAAAGTTCTGCAAAAAAGAGCTATACATACGATATTCTATTAACGATGGCATCTTCATCCTCTTGCTCATCTGAAAATTAAATTGCAACAGGTTATATTCAATACTTAGTCATCTTTCCTCAGGCTAAAATGTGCACACATAAGAATAATCTTAATTTACAAGTAAAATTTTAGAATTACTATAACAATTCATTAGCATCTATCTTAAAAGCATTGCTCCAAAAATGCACATTCTTTTTCTCTCTTTTTTCTACTTTGTTTTCATAGTTAAATTGATTGAAAAGAGTTTAAGACAAAGAATTTAAGGCAAAAAAAAAAGTCATGATGATCATCAGTTGCTTGCCCTTACCCAATCCTCCTCCCAATCCCTGGGTATTTGGGGCAGGGGAGGAGAGTTTCTGTTGCTCTTGTTTAGAATTAAAGATACCATGGCTTCCCTTCTGATATCTCAGACTCAATTAATGCTACACCTTTCTGAAATATTAACAGTGAATTCAGAGGTCAAACTCCAATACATCCTTCATTTATTCTTTCTATCATTCTCTATGCACATCTGTATAAAACAGATGTATTTTCACGTTTCAAATAAAAGAAGAAAGGTGACTCTAAAATCAAGTCTCCCAGATTTCCCACAAGAGGTTACTCAAATTTATTATTTTGAAATAATCTGAGAATAAATACAGTCAAGTGTTTTAAATTCTTATACACACTTGAAATAAACACTTAGCCAGTAACAGTATGCTGTTTTGAAATTCTGTGGAAGTACATTGGGTTACTGTTGCTGTGGTTTTTTGAGAGGAATCTCATGGTGTTTTGAGACACTAAGTCAAGGTCCCTTATGAATTATTTTGGCTAAAGAGCTCACTGTAGAAACAGCAAACAACTCATCCTGAAAGGATTCCAGACATGTTAACTCCTCAAACATGTCTCATCAGGAAGATCCTAAAGCAGGTTACAAATTCTGTCTCACTAAACACTCACAAAGCTTCTATAAATTCAGAGTCCTTGATCTCACAAGCTCATGAGATCAACTGCCAAAAAAGGTAATTAAAGTTCTTTTACAACCTGTAGATTTCTCCAAACCCATTTTCCCCTTCCTGGTCCTTCCCTGTCTCCAAATGATAGCAGCTCTGTAGTATTCAAAATACAATCTGGGATCAGAAGACAGTATCCATCTTACTTTAACTATTTCCTGTGTTTAAAGGGTGGGCTTATTTTGAAGAAAACATACTAAATTTCCTTAAGAATTTAACTTTTTTAAGCAATCCATCTATAAAAACAGGTCTATCATAAGACAGGTCAGTACAGTTCAATAAACAGTTTCCACTGAAGTTCAAACTGCTAAGATCACACATAAGAAGTAATGCCTCTCCAGCATGGCTATTAATTATCAAGGTCACAAACACACCACTGGAAGTCAAAGGTTCTGCCATTTTGTACAGTTTTATGTATTTGTCTTTAGAAGAAAATAACAGTGACTCCTACAGTCTAGTTCCAGAAAGACATTGCTTCTAAAGGAAAAAATAAAATATAGAATTATGTCAAGGAATAAGGCTTCAAAGAGGAGATCATAAGGAACAGGTTAAGAACACTGAAATAACTGTACCAGGACCAAGCAAGATTTTTATAACTAAACTGCTACTTCCCTTCTGTACTACTGGCAAACCTTCCACAGCTAAAGCTCTGAACTTGATTTTGCTGCCAGAACACAGCCTCAAGGTACTTATTCTGGAAAAACTGAGATGGAAAGACAACAAGAAAATCAAAAACCAAGGGAGGCAGAACTTACAATCCTCACTTTTCATTCCTCTCAAAGCAGTTAAAATTGAGGCCACTGAAGAGCAACAATAGAAGACCTGACTGTGGACATCCACACCACCTGCATAATAGCCACCCAGTCCCACTCCAGAGTGCCTTTTGCTGATCCTTTTTCAAGGCACTGCACTTCACCCTTTCCCTTCATCAGTGATATTAGAAAGCAGACTGGAGGGCGTGAGAATTGCCAGACAGACAAAAGCAAGGTGATGGAAACTTGCAGGCTGGGGGCAAAGGGAGGAGGCAAAGGGCACAACAGCAGCAGAGTCTGATCATTCCAGGCTTCCATAGACCAGCCTAAGAAACACTTTTGCTCACTTAGCTGTTCTGCTTTCCTCGTGGAGACAAAGTCATCCATTCAATTGAAAAAACAAAATTATTTTTCAAGTATTAAAAAAAAAGTCTATGCTTACCTGCTTTCCTTTTGTATCTTGTGATTATGAAGTAGGAAACTATGTAGAGAACAGCAAACAGGAGAAAACAGATCTGGAGTAAGAAAAAAAAATAACATTGAATTCATTAGGATGTGAAGGAATTTCTGGACTAAAATTAACAGAAAGTCCAGAATCAACTATTTAAAATTGAATTCAGGAAAGCCAAATTCTAGGTAAATGTCCAGTTACATTTTATATTGTATCAATACAAACATTAAACAGGTAAGAACAATTTAGACTAACATGTTTTATTTTAAAATAAGAAACTTAAAGAATTTACAGTACAATTTTTTGTCTGGGGGAGGGTGCAGTAGCCTGGGTTGTTTTCTGAAATTTGAACACACTTGAGTTGTAAGAGTTATTATATTTTGTATCCCCTTCACTTGTAACCTAAGTTAAACGATCCAATGAGCTCCTTAAAATCTATTTTGGTGTAAGCTAGCAGGGTACCTGGAAAGAAAGGAGTTTTGTTTAGTTTTTCCATCACGTCTTGGATCAAGTAAATTGCGGGTAATAATATACACAAGGGAAACTCATCTGCCTTCAGTGGATATCCAGGCCTGAGCTGGCCACACACATACATCATTTAAACTCGGAAGCCAAGGCACAATTTCTCTTCTTGTAAGGCAGGTAGCACATTTAGGTCAGGTGCACCTTGATCCCAGAATGACCTGCATCAAGTTGTTTCTAAGATTTCTCACTAGAATTTTAATATAATTAGTAAAGATACCCAAAACATCTGCAAATACATTGGCAGTCTTGGAGGAAAAGATCTGAACAGCAAGAGTCTCAACCCTTTAAGTCCTAATGGGAAAGAAAAAGAAAACATTTGCTCCTGGACGAGGCATGAGTAGCTCAGTGCTGCTCCCTTAATCTTGTTTGTTAATGCCTATCAAAAACATGAGTAAGTCAGAAATGAACAAGGATGAAACATGCTATTCTGAGATACTGGAGCCTTTTGCCCTCACTTGTGCAGAGCAGTCAGTGAGAAGTGCCATTAGCAACAGCCAGCAGATAGCAGATCACCTGCACACCATAGGCTGAGCAGCTACCTGAATTAACACTGTTAAAATTCTTTTATTTGTGCACAACACCAGTAGCCACTTAACAAGCCTTAACACACAGCACTAAACCAACTGAATAAACCAAAACTGTTGTAGCAGTTTCTACAGTTAAAGACAGATCTCCTGCTTTTGCTTCTGGGTTCTTGCTAAATGTGTTCTATTTCAATCCGAGCTTGATTCGCCTTCATGATCTAAAATTACAAAATTACTTCACCAGGCAACAGTGAAACAGTGAAGCATTTCCTTAACCAATCATGTAAAGATCTGTTGCTTTTAAGAACTCACTGTCTTAAAAAAAAAAAAAAAACCCTGAAAACCTGCCATAAGCAGATGGAAGATGTAATTTTTAAGGGCTATCATCACTGCCTTTGTTGCTATCACATCTACATAAATGTATTATATTCAAATCAGCAGAATCAGAAGGAGAAAGAATATATTGTTCAACAGGACAGACTTTAAGAGATACTAATAAGAATAAACTGTGGGAGTCATTTCTCTCAATGTAGTCACATACTTTAGATTTCAAAAAATTAAGTACAGCCAAGCACCTGAGTATGACATTAGTGCCTGCCACTGCCCTACACATGTCCCCCAGAAGTTTTATGGTGCCATGGGTTTCAAAGTAGCAGCTGATCTCATCCCCTGAGCAGGCAACACACACTGATATCTGAAAAAAATCACATTTCATAACTAGATCTCTGAAATCAAATATTTAATCTGAGCCGAGTTCACCACTAACTTTCTAGAGGACACCAGAAAAGACAAAAGCCTTGATAAAGAGTCTAATTCTTCAAATAAATAATTCTATTAATGAAGATTTAATAATATTTTTAAATGCTTTAATATTTTTTAATCAGGAAGAACAAGAGAACCTGAGAATAGCCTTGGGTTTTCAGAGCACTCTGACACAGTTTACTCCCATTAGGATCAACAAACTCAATCCCAGTGCTGAAAGAGTCCTTCTCCAGGTTCCAGTTCCTGTGAAAACCAGACCAAGGCAACAGAGACATCTAATTTTAGGCACCCACTTTAGAAAATTAGGTATCACACATACAAGGTCAGTAGGACAGTTCTTTAAAAATCTTTCAGACCCAAATAACACTGCCTTTGTGGAAAATGAAGACATGGTTAAACTCATTGTTAGTTTAATTTTACAAGAAGAGTAAAGATTACTGCAATCTTGCTTCCACCTTCAAATACAATAGACAACCTTTATTCTATTCTATTTATTCTTTATTCTATTCTATTCTATTAAGATAGGAAGGTCACATGAAAATGTGGATCTCTGCTTAGAAGGCACCACAGAGATAATGCAGGTACTCTGAGAGCAGATGAAAGCTGTCCAGTAACACAAACTGTCAAACATTTTATTTCCAGTTTTAGATGACAGTTACTTTGCAACTCAGCAATAAGGTGTAACTATATATCTTGGTGTAATTATCCCCCTACTCCAGTTGGAATTGAGAACAGTTTTGTAAACACAATCAAGTTGCTCATTTCTGAATTTGAATGTGATCAGCGAGAAAAAAAATAAGGAAATTCTAATCAATGAAAGCTCTAAGAGCTTAAAGAGAATTCATAAATCAGAACTACTTCATACTCATCAAAACAAATCAATAAAAAACCTCAGAAATACTAAATCAGTCTCAATTTCTGCTTAGCAAAGCCTGTGATCCTGAAGTGTCTCTAACCAAGTATTCTGTAGAGCTTTCTGAAGGGAACAGTAAAAGACAGCACCTTAATTATTTTTAGAGTGGAACTCAGTCAAGTTGGGGAAAAATAATGTTTTGCTAGTGATCACTGAAGAATAGATTGTTTTGTCATGCTGCAACCTTGGGTTCCTACTCCTTGTACTTCTTTGTTTTTGTACTGAACAAAAAACCTAGAGATCTTGTTTGTAGGTGTTCTAGCTTCAGTTCATGTCTCTTAACTAAGAATGACTGGGCTTGTATGCAATACTCCAGGTAAGATCTTACAGCTGTGTTAACAGTACTAAGCCCTCCTTTCTGTATTGAAAATATTTAAACTTATTTACTTAAATCATGCTCATAACATCACATTATCCTCCAACCACTGAATCCATCCACAATGTCCTTCAACACCATTTTTTTCTCCCCTTTTACAAGCCACACCTTAAATTAATATTATTTCTTTTATTTGGAGGTAATCAAGTCCTTTCTGCACCAGGTTCTAACCTTCCATTGTACTGACCACACCTCCTAAAGAATTTGGTTTGTGCTAACAGAATGTTAATTTATTTTCATCTAGGTTGAGCAAGATCGCTCAGTGGTGATACCCGAGGAAAATTAATACTAACTTCTCTCCAAACACAACACTCTCATATTATCTACAGCAAATTTCTCATTCACTTTACAGCTCTTCTACTAAGGTGTACTGACTGCTAAGTTTAAGAAATACCTAGGTATTTCTTAGGTATTTCTCAGATATTGCCCTTGGTACATGCAAAGAAACATTCTACCAATACAGTTCTTAAAAACTCCTAATTTTCCTTCCTTAAAAAAAAACCCTTAAGGTAAATTCACATATACATATGTTCATACTACCCTAAATCATCTGACAAGTTTCATTTCTAATCACTTATTAGAAGGCATAAGCAGTCACACTGAAACAGAAAAGAACACTGAAAAATAAAAGAATACACATAAAGGTATATTGGTATTTTCAAAGACAGAGAGGACTACATTCATTTAATCCAATCTCTTCTTCCAAAAGCTTAGACACTGGAGTCAATACTGCAATACATTGCTAAAACCATGTTTCTAACCAAAATGCAGTGGTTTATGTCATTATCCATCCCTACATGAAGACCTCACAAAAGCTACAGATACTGAAAATGCAGCAAATCCAGAACAGACTACATTCCTCCTACTGCCAAATACTCTCCAAGGAGTTTTTCAATGGAGTTCAAATGAAGATCTTGCACATGTAACATAAAGAAACAGTGAAGGCACTGTGCACAGAATATACACAACTGAGATGAGTAAGGACTTCTGACATTCTCCACCCAGTGTCAATAAAAACAAAAATAACATCCACTCCCACACAATAAATATATCTTCAAATCTTAATTTATCTCCTTAAATTCATTCCAGCTTTACAGAGGGGCAAAGCAGTTATGGATCTGTAGTTAGCCTGCTCCTGGAAAGCTACTTTAAGACCTGCTATGATATGTTGACACATTATATGGAAAATAGACTCAGTCCATGTTTGATCAGCTCCATAAAAAACACAAAGGAAAGTCTGAGAATTTTATATTATTATAGCCAAGCAGTCAAACAAAGCAATTCTTATTTATGTCTTTTTTTGTTCATCTCTCCACATCACTCAGCAACTAAAAGAAATGCACTGATTCTACCCTACATATAGGGACTCCATTTTAATGGGTGGTACATAAAGAAGCCTTCAAGCATTAAGCATATAATAGATTTAAATCTCTTTGCATGGCCTAAATACAGCCCCTGACAGGACTAGCAAAAGCAACTTGTCTTCCCTGAAGCTCTTAATCTCCATTTGGAAAAGGAAGTGCTTTTTGCTCCTGCTTAGATTACACGTTAGACATGCCAAGAGAGTTGCTTCTGAAGATGCACTGTGCTACATTCTTAGGTATCTTGTATCTAACTCTTCCATAGAGTCATACTTTTAGATCTGTCATCCAAAGTCATCCAAGTACAACCCAAGTCATGCTTTTGGACCTGTACCAGACATCTCTCAGCTCCTGCAAGAGCAGAGCTAGAGATAAACTGTACGCACTTAAGTTCATAATTATCTGCATCTGTCAGTGAAGAGTCTAGCCTTAAAAACAAGCAATAAAGGTCTGAACTAACTCACATTCCATTGTGCTTATCCTACTGACAGCTTCTAAACATCAGCTGATATTAATTTGTCCATGTGGATAATCTTTAACACTATGGCAATGAAATAGATGCCTCAGGTCAGTAAAACATCTTTTCTTTCAAGTGTTAGAGCTACACTTACACACTGAGAAGGAATATGTTTAAAATCCACAAAATATTCTTCCCCCCCCCCCCCCAATGCACAGGACACAACCAACTCATCACAACAGTCACTCACGTGAGTGCAGCGAAAGCTACATTTTTACATACAGAAACATCAACAGCTTCTATTTATACACCATGATATTCTTCCCAACTGTTGTGCAGGAAATACAGCTGTAGTTTATAGCAGGAAGAAAGCATACAGCTGTGGTGTTGAGTAATTGTTTAGTACCCATCAATCAGTGTGCCCTGGCAGGAAGCACTCCCATGAGCAACCTGGGCTATGTTATTCAAAGCACAGGCAATAATCACAGTGAAGTAACTATCTCTCTCCAGCCAACATTCATCAAGGTCACATGTAGTTGTTGAATCCAATTTTGATCCTCCATCACAGGAGGTAACTGCAGCAAGGAAGATCACTAAGATGGCCAGGAGGCTGCAACTTGCTTGCTGTAGACAGGCTGAAGCACCTCAGCCTGTTCTACATGAGGACAACAAGGCTTCAGAAGGACCTGACAGCAGCTTACCAGTGTCTGTGAGGAGGTCATTAAAAAGGCAGAGAAGGGCTCTTGAAAGTGGTGCACATTGGGAAGATGAGATTAGAGATAAGGAAAAATAATCCCCTCGATAAGGTGGGCCAAGCAGAGGAACCGGTTGTCCAGACATACTGCACAATCTCCATTCCTGGAGGTTTTCAAGCCCAAACTAATCCAGTCTGACTCACAGCTGAGCCTGCTCTAAGAAGGAGGCTGGGGTCCAGTTAGCCTTCTTTTCTACAATCCTGAATAAAGTAGCACCATTAGAAACTTAATTCATTCCCTCCTCCACGTCATTTATGAATGCATTTAAAGTACTGGTGCAAGCACTACAGCAGAATTGTCATTCCACCATGAAAAAAGCTGGACAGAATGACATCTTTTAGGACCGAGGAACCCCCACAGAACTCCTTTGCAAAAAAGAGTAACAGACCCAAGTTCATATAACACTTCCAGGTATGCAACACAGGTTGAACAGTTCAACTTGCAAAGCATCAAAATGGAGAAGTGATGATTTCCTCACACTTGCCTGCATAGGATTTAGAACAGGGAGAATAAATCCAGAGGAGTCAAAGGGACAAGAAATCAACAGCTTTTTACAATAGTAGGTAGGAATTGAAAGACCGAGAATCTCCAAAAAAACAAAAGAAGTAAGAAAATAACTACAAAAAAAAGTAGTGGCTGTGTCAGTCTTAAAACATAAAAGTTACTGATGTTAAATCCACCAGCATTTTTTGGTCAAGAGTACGCAAGAAAAAAAACAGACATAGTGAAGAATCTCTCTACTTCTTGCTGTTTACTCTGTAAAATACACCCTTTTCCCTATATAGAAAAAACACCACAGAGGGAAGAGAAGGAAGAGATTATCCTGGATAACGCCACCTGTAGAATGTCTAAGAACATATTTATGAGTTGAATATGGAACTGTCAGTGTTTGCTTGACTGTGATTACTACCTACAGAAAAACAGCAGTGTTGCAAAGCTGGGTTTTAATTTCTACCATAGAAAAACCAAGTAAATATAGCATTGTGCACCCATCTCTTCCTGCTCTCATACCACTCAAGAATTTTAATGTGTACTAAAATGCCACATGACAACCAAAGAGCTTCCTCCTACTATCCCACTTGGCAAAGGTTCTTGTTTACTGGTGAAAAGGATGGGAGGAATAAACAGCAAGAAAGCACAGGTAGAGACAAGCAGTTGTCCTTGGTCTACTTCTAGTAACTCCACTATCCCACTGACACCTAAAGAGTAAACAAGGTGTTCTACCTGGTTTGGATGTGTCAACTGTAACTTATGTATAATACAATAAAGAAAACTAAAAATATTAGCTATAGCCTCAGTATGACCTTGACATTCATAACACCATCTGCTTTGGACATATAATATTTCTCAAAATAAGATATCAGCTATTTATTCTTAAAAACTGCACTCTATGGCTAAATTAGGTTCACTCTAATCCAGTCACCCTTAGCATGAGACACTAAATTCAAGCTTATGGGAAACTGCCAAATACATCTTTTGACCACAGATGAGTTTTAGTCATTAATACAGCTCTTCACATCTATTATTTCTATTACTCTCCTCTCAGGACTCCTCCCTGGCTTAAGACATGTGAAAGAGGTTGACCCACTTTCTGATGGTTCATAAGCCATGAGGAAATAAGTGGTTCAGAGGCTGGGTGCCTAGGAAAAATTTTCAGGATCTAAAAGGAAATACAAAACATCCAGAAACACGTGCTAGAAACAATGCTCAGATGAAGAGAGAAAAACTCTGTATCCCCTCAGAAGTTAATTTCCATATGTCAGTCACTTAAAAGTACCTTCACATTAACTACATTAGGAACAAAGCCCCACTTCAAACCAATAAATAAATTCACTATATGAATTTGTTTGCTTTTATATGCTTAATAGAAATGTATTTATATTGCTGGGGAATAGGGAAAAAATATGACACCTCCATGACCTAATAGGCCTAAGATATCTTTGTTCAGGGTTCTGTATTCCATACTCAGTAATACACTGGCAACCTCTCAAAGAGAAATGATTCAAGGTCATTTTTTGACCCATGTGGGCTACAGCAATGCCATTAAAACTGGTTTACAGAGTATTTTTCAGATTTAGTTCAAGACTTAAAAACATCCTCTAGAATTCACTCCAATAGGACCAGTCTGGATCACCCTAACATTCTGCCCCTGACCAAAGGTGTTATTCAACACTTCACAGTCATAGTACAATAGCCGGTTACATTAACACTTCAGAGTCATTCTATTAATAACCCTTTTCTGAAAAACAATAACCTCAAAAGTCTCATTAACGCAAGCTTGGTAAACCATCTGCACTAAGACAGCTTCTTTGGCTAACATTAATTCCTAGGGCAAGATGCATAACTGTCTCAGAAGACAGAGCTAATGAATTTTCTCCTCCTAACTCATGAAGATTCTCTTCCTTAATTTCTCACACACACATAACATAGAATTTAGGTAGTATATAATTTTTTCACCTCCACCTTAAAAACTGCAATACTTGTATGTTTCTGTAATTCTCACCAATTATGCAAACTCTCTGCTGAACGTAAGTTATCACAGTTTTAAATTTGGCAAATATTCCAGACTTGTTGCTATTGTCAAACCCTACACAAATGTATCAGCATCAACTCTTTCCACTGGCTAAATACATTAAAAATAGAAAGCACAGTTAGGTAATGGAAAAAAATGGGAGACTCACAGCATAAACAAGTACTTAAAATCAACAAAACTGTGAAACACTATGTTTCAATGACAACTGCGGAACCTAACACTGGAAAACATCATAAGCCAAGAAGGTAAAAGCAGAGAAGCAGGGGGTGGAAATCGCATATACACACTGATTCTCTACCCTGTATATTAAACTCAGCCATACAGACTTAAATGCCATCCATACAAAGTCCACTTGCTATGGAAAGCACACATGGCAGGGAAATAGAAAATGAAACAAAGTTCCATAGAACAGTATTTTTCAGTTAATCAGAATTTTCAATTATTAACAAAGTGCTCAAATGCAAGAAAACACATTAGGCTCCTTCTTGGCACCATGCTGATGGTAGTTAGAAACAACTTCAAACATATTCAGATAATCAAGAAGCTAGAACCTTCTGTGTGGGAAACAGCTCAGCATACAGCAATACTTATTTGACACCAAGCTGACAAAAGGTCAACGTGAGTTTTGTCATCAACTTCATGAGAGAATATCAGGCCCCAAAGAGCAACAGGTTAAAGCTGCTGAAAGTATGAAGCAATTTCACTTGTCACATGAAGGACTAACCAGGAGGTTACAGCAGTAGCTTATTCCAGGTCATCTCTGCCTAGGTGTATGCTTACATTTCAGAGTGAAGCAGCAACCAAGACTGTTAATTATTATATGCATCACAACAAGTTACAATTATGACTTTCAAAGTCCCTCCTGCTCTTGTGTTATGTAAATTCCTGCACATTGTCACCAAGTCAAGAGTTCCTGGTCATTTGACATGTTTACAGGAAGGTTTCAGTGGTTTTCAAGGTAAGGTAGAAGGTGCAGGGAGTCTACAGAGTATCACATAAGCCAAGACATTCTCAACTAGTGCCATCACTGCCCTCCTAAATGAGGACAAACAGCAAATTAAATAGGAAAGGGTGGAAGCCAGTAAAGGAGAAAGCATTGTAGTTTTATAGAAAAAAAATAACATAGCCCTTAAATAAAGCAGTAAGCTTATATTGAATTAAGTCTTTTCTTCAAGTAGTTCTCCTTAATCCAAATTTCCATCTGTGTCACCAGAACCAAACTCTCAACTTCCTTACCAGAACTTCACTGGCAACATGGTTCAGATCCATTCTCTACTCTAATGTTACCACCATTTTTTTCTCTGCTGTTCTGCTCTCCACCCAGAACCCAACCCCCCTCAACACCTGAAAGCACTTCTTCTCAAAGGGTCTTGTGCTTATAAATTCAATCACACTCAGCATCTCTACATCACAGGAAGGACAGAGGCATTCATTACAACCCTACAAACTCAGTCACATTCTTCCATCCCTCACATGATCAGCTCAAATTGAAACTCAGGCAAAATTTGCTGTCTGTGGTCTCATAATCAAGAGCTGGTTTCATTTGCTGCCAATCCTTTCACTTTTTATTAGTTTTTTCTCAAACTTTACTTAAGCTTTTTTTTTTTTTTTTTTTTTTTTACAGCACATGTCTGTACCTCCCATGAGGTGTTGTGCTTTTGGTCAATTGCTACATCAAAGAAACACACCAGGAATCAAAAGGAATTATTTTGATCTGCAACTAATAGCAACTTTTTACACTTCAGCCTTTCATGTTTATTTTCTGTAAATGGGAAAAAGCACAACTGTCCAAAAGTCCTTCCTGTTTTGGGATAAGCGTCTCTCCATCCACTTGTCTATGCCAAGTATTTAGAGATGCCTATTGACTCCAGATGGACCCACTAACACTGAACATCAGAACCAGCAGCCAGGAGGTGATTCAGCACTTCCTAAAGTTCAGTTTCCAAATAAAAGTATATTTTTAAGAAGACAGAATAATGTCAACATTTTTAATATGTAGTTGTGTTAAATACTTACAATATTTCAGCCTCATATCTCATACCACAAATGAGTAGTGAGGTAAAGTTCTTTTTTTTTAAAAAGAAACAGTATTAACTATAAGCAAAATTATTTGAGATATAAGAAGCATTTAAGATCCAAATTACTACAAGCTTTTAGCATATGGATAAAAAAATTAAATCATTTTTCTTGAATAAAAGATAAACTGGCATAAACATTCAAAAGAAAAACGTTTCATAGAATGTTTTGGGTTGGAAGGGACCTCAAAGACGATCCAGTTGCAATCCCTCTGCCATGGGCAGGAACACCTCCAACTAGACAATTTTACAATATGTGTAAATGTTTGTCCTTAAAAATCATTCATGATTCTAAGCAGCATTTTCTTCCTGGCCCATTATCAGAATATCATCACTTCTGGCATAAAAGAGGGTCTATAAAGATTATAATCTCAGTTTTGGGAATAAATTATAGCAAGTAGAACTGGTTGGGAACAAGTGCTCACTATCAAGAGGAACCTAGTGCTCAAATCACCTTTCTCACTTTACAGCCACACAGGAGACAAATGTCAGTAGTACCCAAACTGCACAAGATCATCAGAAGAATCCTCAATACCTCCCTACCCCAAAATAGGACAAAATAGGGCAAAGGGTACAAAAAGAAACCAGAGAAGACAAAGCTGGTGGTATTAGCGCAAAGCTGCAAACCAAAAACACAAAGGTATAACAGATTGCAACTACTTAAAAGGACTTTCTAAACCGTTCAAAATTATTTTTAGATTCAGATTTACACATCTAAACAACCCTTGTATCATCTGTAACAAAAACCTATCTTAATATTTAGAAGTAGTATGGTTTGAACAGAAAAAAACAAAGCCACCTTCTAGAGAGAACTGCATTAACAAGCAGAGAAACTATGCTTTTCCAAAACATACGTAGCATCTGACACACCTTCAAACAAAAGCATCAGACATTAATCACAAAGCTACATATTACACCAGTTTCAATGTCTGTCTGGACATGCAAAAAGCCATTAGAATTATAATAGCATTTTCTGTATTATTTATTTGAGCCTACTCTACTAGGACTGATTTTTTTCATTACATATTTAATATAAAGAAGCCATTTCCAAATATGGTGTGTTTCTTAAGCTTCCTAACTAATAACCTGAATTTTCTCCTGCAGTTTTTCATTTCACCCAGAAAACCTCGTAACCAAGTGTATGCGTGTATTTTCACAAACTTGAAATCTCACATTAAATGGAAAAGTAACATCAAAAAGCAGATCTGGATTTTAAAAATATGAACTAATATCATAAAATAGAAGACTCAAAGTAGAAAAGAGTGCAAAAACATTCTAAAAAGTAAATCCAGGGAATACAAAGAGACTGAACCATCCTACTTAAATGATTTGTGTTTGAAATAATACAATAAAACTAGCAAAAAAAAAAAGAATGCTTTATATTGTATAAAGAGACATAATAACAAGATGTAAGGGAAAATCAGTTTGCTAAAAGCTTAAGAATCTTTCAAGGGTGCACAACATTTCACCAAACTGCAAATTAAGAAAGGAAAATTAAGTGCAGAAAAATAACAGTATCAGATCAGCACACAACATTCTGGCTTTAACTCTTTCAAGTGAATTCCAATCAACTGAAAAACAGACACAAGAGTTCTGTAACCAACTAAAGCTGCTTTTCAGAAAGAAGCTCCTTTTTAGTTAAAACTGAATATGACTCTGGCTTTATTGAGGCCAACAACTCAGCACAAAGTCATTGCTTTGCCATGTCTCTTAAACTGACTCATCAGTTCTCAATCCCCATGTTTACTTTACTGAACCTGAATTTTGAAGTTCATAGAAGTCTAAGGGACTGGGTGTTTTCAATAAATGTTCAAACAACAGATGCTCAACACAGCAGATTCACATTTGAAGAGCCACACCAAAACTATGGGCTTAACCTAGTTAATAGGGGAGTTAACCTCCTTTTAATAAAAGATCATCCTCATGAAGCCACAAAATACAAGGCAGATTATTTTCTTGCCAGCAGGCACCAAACAGACAGCTCCAAATCAGGTCAAGAGTGAATGGGCTCGAGTTAAATTAAGCATTAAATTACAAACAATCACCTCAAAAACAGATAAAGGATTAAAAAAAAACCAAAAACGAAACTTCCAGCCTTGTTCAAATGGTAACCATGCATCAGAAATATTATTGTCTTTTTAACAACAGAAACTGGCACTCACAGAAAGTACAGGCACCATCAGCAAAAGGATATTAAGCCTTGGTTTTCTGTTACAGTACACAATTTTATGGAGGACTTCATACCTTGTCAGCTCAGAGACTAGATGAAACAGAAATGAGGCTGAAGTTCAGCTTAACACAACCTTAGGACTCCATTAGAAAACAACAGCTAGAAGTTGTGCATCTATTCAAAGAAAATTTGTCAAGTAAAAGTGAAAAGGGTTTTCTTTTCAACTACATCAACTTTCTCATGAATGCATAACTTCAACTTCCACTAAAGACTAGGCCATACAACTAGGTCCTCAAAGACAATACTACCAAATTCTGTAAGTTTTACTTAATTCTTAGTGGAGTTAGGCTGTGCACACTGTAACATTGTGTTACCAAAAACTTCTATTAACTGCTCTTCTTCCCACAGCTCACACACAGCTGGAGTGAAAAGTCTTGTGCCTGTGTCAGAAAGCAGAATACATTCCTTCCTGCTGAAGGGCTGGTGATTATACCCACTACCCACACAACAACTGTCTATTGGTGTATTTTTAAGAATCTTCACTTCATGATCAGCAAAGGCAGGAACTATTAGCAGAACACTACATGTAAGCAACATACTCTGTGTACTTTGTTATGCCTAAACTAACCACAAGAGTCATCACACTTGCAATATGCTTCTGTTGTGATGTGAGAGCCTCAAGAAGGCTGCTTACTCTCAGCTGAGGATGGCAGCAGTTTATGTACTCACAAAACCCTGTGATCTCCCAGCATAAATTAAAGATCACAACTGTGCATGATTTAAAGGGTGAAATTGCCATAATTGCCCCCACTGATTTAAACAATAACAAAGATCGCTTGACATCAATAGCTTGTGAAACTCAGTTAGATATAAGAAAGAAATTCTATACAGTGAGGGTAGTGAAACAGTGGAAGAGGTTGCCCAGAGAGAGTGTGGATGCCCCCTCTCTGGAGGTGTTTAAGGCCAGGCTGGACAAGGCACTGAGCAGCCTGATCTAGTGGGAGATGACCCTGCCCATGGCAGGGATGTTGGACCTTGATGATCTTTAAGGTCCCTTCCAACCCAAACTATTCTATGATACTATAGATCAAAGTGCAAATTCAAGAGCAAGAATATTCTGCCTTACCTGCCCAAGTAATGCAACACTGCACCTCTAAAATATGAGTTACTGATGTCTTATAGTTACCAAGAACTCTAGAGGTGCAGAAAAGCTTTAAGAAAGCAGCTACGCAAGTGAGTTCTTTAACAATTTAAGCCCTTCAATACTTGTAACAGTATCTGGACAAGCTGACGACATTTCTTCAAACTCCAAATGCATCCTAGCACAACATGTAGCATATGATGTATCACAGCAAGATTCTGGTGAAGGTAAATAGGAGATCATTAGCAGACAAAGAAACATAAATGGAAAAATAAACACTAAAAACATGCATGCTAGTACTCAGAAGAAAAGCACAATCAATGTACATACTTGTGCTTCTAAAGCACGAAGGAGATAAGACAATGCTTAAAGACTTCTTCACAAAAAGTATTTCTCTTATCATTCCGCTGCACTGGTCATGCCTCTTGTGACATACACTACAACCACTTACATGAAAGTCCAAAAAAATTCCTAAAGTTACAGTTCTCTTCATAGAGACTTGTTTTCCACTCTTTGGAAAAAACATAACCCAGAAATTTTACCAAAATAGGGTACTGATGTATGGATTCATAAAATACAAGAAAGAGTTCACTGGAAATCCAAGCAAGTCTCCACTTTCAAATAACCTAAACATGGGGCTACACAAATCAGCTCACAGGGGTGTTTGATACTGTTTGCCAAGACAGGTGAAAACTATTTAGAGCTAAATTTTTAAATCATATTTTAATTCAATAAATCTATCATTCCGTAGACAGCAGTAACTGCAAAGTAAATGCAATTATTCATCTAAGTTAGGACAGCTCACAGGGGTGTTTGATACTGTTTGCCAAGACAGGTGAAAACTATTTAAAGCTAAATTTTTAAATCATATTTTAATTCAATAAATCTATCATTCCGTAGACAGCAGTAACTGCAAAGTAAATGCAATTATTCATCTAAGTTAGGACAGCACGTGCATAGAAGACACCCTCCACATATCTAATATCAACACATTTCCTCCCTTGACCTGAAGCAGGAGAGAGACAAGCCCCACCAAAACACCTGCTTCAGCTCAAATAGTCCTGAAAACAATCATGAGACAAGCAAGAGAGGAAACCACAACCACTCTCTCCATTTGCAGGCAAGGTGCAGTGTTAAACTTGGGTACAGAAGGTGATGGCACAGCCCGGGAGCTGCTCATCTGCTCCATGTCGCTCGGCTCTGGGGAGCGTGGGGTCACGCACCAGCACAGGGAACGACAGCAGGGGTCAGGGAAAACATGAAGGTTACACAGTTCCGCTGCGAACAGAGCAGGAAAAGACTGGAGGATGTTGGTGTCATAAGCAGTAACACGGAATCTCCTGGGCACCGTGCACTAAACAGGGCTGCGATATTAAACCCCTAATGCAGGGGTTAAGAGCACGCCCATGTCCTGCACGCACGGACAGCGCTTCCCCTTCCCGCTGGAGGCAGCGGGAGAGGGAAACACACAGCGGGTACGAGAGAGGGGCGATTACAACCAGCGGATCCCACACAGGATCCCACAAGCCCAACCGGGACGAGGTGCAAAGCCGGGAGAGAGCGGGACAAGCCCCCGGCTGCTCAGCCTAAGGGGGGGAGCAGAGGGTAGATCACAGGGGTCCGACGGCTGC